>OX401406.1:52512399-53112399 GCA_947846245.1 Cerastoderma edule
AAGTTGGGAGTTACTTGGTATATTCAGTGAAAAGTGTCTTATAAGCCAAACTGTCTTTCATTAGGGTTGACACTGTAATAATCAAAACCTTAACCTATGCATGTTAAAGCACAAATTGATGATTGATGAATTGAGAATGACATCGACGGAGTGGTTCCAACCCGTGGTTCCTGTCTCATAAAAATGGAAACATCTTTGCATACACGACTACATCTATGTTATAGTAGATGTATTTCTCTGATAACGAAATAAAGAACTGTTAACATTGTTGGCGAAAGTCAGGTACCATACTTAAGTACAAGAACACGGCGGTCTGAATCCATTGGTTTCGACGGTACTTGAATATAGTTTACCATTATTGTTTTTTTCTGTTTTTACTAATAATAAAACTTTCGTTCATATAATAAAGAAGTTATGAAAGAAGTTGAACAGCAAATGGGCTTTTGTCTGGATTCATATCAGAGACGTATCGCTCTAGTTATCTTCTCTGATGCTTCTCTAAAATCCATTTTGTGTTTCGAATAGGAAACGACTTGGTAATGCGATTCCATATAGTATCCAAACAATGGTACATCTTAACCATTAGAATGCTGGGTATTTTCTTAAAATAGATTTTTTGTGTCTTCTGTTTTCCAAAGCCGTAATCATCTGTTTAATTTCGTCGAAGAAAGATACTCAGAGTAGAAAAACAGATAGGATCACAGGCCAACCGCCAATTTAATGGCCTGGGTCTAAACTGTTTGCATAAGCATGAATTCGGTTCCATCACTATAAGGGTTAAAGACTTTGTGTCAAAGATGTCAAACGGCTAGTCTAAAGGCATTAAAACACCGTAATCTATATCACTTCAAGTGGAGAAATAAAACATACATTGATATAAGGACTGGTCATCGTGGAGCAAAGAGTATGCTATTGAACAACGCAATCAATGTCCTTGGATCGACTCTTATGGCATGCTCCATAGCAAGGAAAGAATACTGGATATTGTTAGAAAAGTAGAAACGGTTACAAATGTCTTTTATCGATTCTTAGTTTATCGCACATGGGAATTGTAGGGTGATTGTCTTAACTAGAACTAACATATCTCGATATCATGTATTAATGAGTTTAATATCACGGCACACTAAAACGGCAAAAATAAGTTTTGATGGAGTTTTGTTTTAAATCTCACAACACACTACATCGTCAAAATGAGATTAAATGAAATCATGGTGTAAATCTCTCTACTTACTAAATTGTCAAAATGAGAATACATGCTGTTATGGTTAACCTCAACACACACCATGAAATCATGGCTTAAATCTCACTAAACACTGAATTATCAAAAGGAGGATTAATGAAATCATGGCTTAAATCTCACTAAACACTGAATTATCAAAAGGAGGATTAATGAAATCATGGCTTAAATCTCACTAAACACTGAATTATCAAAAGGAGGATTAATGAAATCATGGCTTAAATCTCACTAAACACTGAATTATCAAAAGGAGGATTAATGAAATCATGGCTTAAATCTCACTAAACACTGAATTATCAAAAGGAGGATTAATGAAATCATGGCTTAAATCTCACTAAACACTGAATTATCAAAAGGAGGATTAATGAAATCATGGCTTAAATCTCACTAAACACTGAATTATCAAAAGGAGGATTAATGAAATCATGGCTTAAATCTCACTACACACTGAATTATCAAATTGAGGTTTAATGAAATCATGGCTTAAATCTCACTAAACACTGAATTATCAAAAGGAGGATTAATGAAGTATTAGCTTAAATCTCACTACACACTGAATTATCAAAAGGAGGATTAATGAAGTCATGGCTTAAATCTCACTAAACACTGAATTATCAAAAGGAGGATTAATGAAGTATTAGCTTAAATCTCACTACACACAACATTGTCAAAAGGAAGTTTAATAAAATCATGGCTTAAATCTCACTACACACTGAATTATCAAATTGAGGTTTAATGAAATCATGGCTTAAATCTAACTACACACTGAATTATCAAAAGGAGGATTAATGAAATCATGGCTTAAATCTCAACACACACTGAATTATCAAAAGGAGGATTAATGAAGTCATGGCTTAAATCTCAACACACACTGAAATATCAAAAGGAGGATTAATGAAGTCATGGCTTAAATCTCAACACACACTGTATTATCAAAAGTAGGATTAATGAAGTATTGGCTTAAATCTCACTACACACACTGAATTTTCAAAAGGAGGATTAATGAAGTCACGGCTTAAATCTCAACACACACAACATTGTCAAAAGGAGGTTTAATGAAGTCATGGCTTAAATCTCAACACACACTGAATTATCAAATTGAGGTTTAATGAAATCATGGCTTAAATCTCACTACACACCGAATTATCAAAAGGAGGATTAATGAAGTCATGGCTTAAATCTCAACACACACTGAATTATCAAAAGGAGGATTAATGAAGTATTGGCTTAAATCTCACTACACACAACATTGTCAAAAGGAGGTTTAATGAAATCATGGCTTAAATCGCACTTCACACTAAATTGTCAAAATGAGGTTTAATGAAGTCACGGCTTAAATCTCACTACACACTGAATTATCAAAAGTAGGATTAATAAAATCATGGCTTAAATCTCAACACACACTGAATTATCAAAAGGAGGATTAATGAAGTCATGGCTTAAATCTCACTACACACTGAATTATCAAAAGGAGGATTAATGAAGTCACGGCTTAAATCTCAACACACACTGAATTATCAAAAGGAGGATTAATGAAGTCATAGCTTAAATCTCAACACACACTGAATTATCAAAAGGAGGATTAATGAAGTATTGGCTTAAATCTCACAACACACAACATTGTCAAAAGGAGGTTTAATGAAATCATGGCTTAAATCTCAACACACACTGAATTATCAAAAGGAGGTTTTATGAAATCATGGCTTAAATCTCAACACACTGAATTATCAAAAGGAGGATTAATGAAATCATGGCTTAAATCTCAACACACACTGAATTATCAAAAGTAGGATTAATGAAGTCACGGCTTAAATCTCAACACACACTGAATTATCAAAAGGAGGATAAATGAAGTCTTGGCTTAAATCTCACTACACGCTGAATTATCGAAAGGAGGATTAATGAAGTCACGGCTTAAATCTCACTACACACTGAATTAACAAAAGGAGGATTAATGAAGTTACGGCTTAAATCTCAACACACACTGAGTTATCAAAAGGAGGATTAATAAAGTCATGGCTTAAATCTCAACACACACTGAATTATAAAAAGTAGGATTATTGAAGTCACGGCTTAAATCTCAACACACACTGAATTATCAAAAGGAGGATAAATGAAGTCATGGCTTAAATCTCACTACACGCTGAATTATCAAAAGTAGGATTAATGAAGTCACGGCTTAAATCTCACTACACACTGAATTAACAAAAGGAGGATTAATGAAGTTACGGATTAAATCTCAACACACACTGAATTATCAAAAGGAGGATTAATGAAGTATTGGCTTAAATCTCACTACACACAACACTGTCAAAATGAGGTTTATTGAAGTCATGGATTTAATCTCAACACACACTAGATTGTCAAAATGAGGATTAATGGAGTCATAGTTTAAGTCTCACCACACACTAAAACTGGAAAATTGAGAATAATGAAGTCATGGTTTCAAATCGCACTTCACACTAAATTGTCAAAATGAGGTTTAATGAAGTCATGGCTTAAATCTCAACACACACTAAATTATCAAAAGGAGGATTAATAAAGTCATGGCTTAAATCTCACTACACACTGAATTATCAAATGGAGGATTAATGAAGTCACGGCTTAAATCTCAACACACACTGAATTATCAAAAGGAGGATTAATGAAGTCATGGCTTAAATCTCACTACACACTGAATTATCAAAAGGAGGATTAATGAAGTCACGGCTTAAATCTCAACACACACTGAATTATCAAAAGGAGGATTAATGATGTCACGGCTTAAATCTCAACACACACTGAATTATCAAAAGGAGGATTAATGAAGTCATGGCTTAAATCTCAACACACACAAAATTATCAAAAGGAGGATTAATGAAGTCATGGCTTAAATCTCACTACACACTGAAATATCAAAAGGAGGATTAATGAAGTCATGGCTTAAATCTCAACACACACTGAAATATCAAAAGGAGGATTAATAAAGTCATGGCTTAAATCTCACTACACACTGAATTATCAAAAGGATGATTAATGAAGTTACGGCTTAAATCTCAACACACACACAATTGTCAAAAGGAGGATTAATGAAGTCATGGCTTAAATCTCACTACACACTGAAATATCAAAAGGAGGATTAATGAAGTCATGGCTTAAATCTCAACAAACACTGAAATATCAAAAGGAGGATTAATGAAGTCATGGCTTAAATCTCAACACACACTGAAATATCAAAAGGAGGATTAATAAAGTCATGGCTTAAATCTCACTACACACTGAATTATCAAAAGGAGGATTAATGAAGTCATGGCTTAAATCTCACTACACACTGAAATATCAAAAGGAGGATTAATGAAGTCATGGCTTAAATCTCAACACACACTGAAATATCAAAAGGAGGATTAATAAAGTCATGGCTTAAATCTCACTACACACTGAATTATCAAAAGGAGGATTAATAAAGTCATGGCTTAAATCTCACTACACACTGAATTATCAAAAGGAGGATTAATGAAGTAACGGCTTAAATCTCAACACACACAAAATTATCAAAAGGAGGATTAATGAAGTCATGGCTTAAATCTCACTACACACTGAATTATCAAATTGAGGTTTAATGAAATCATGGCCTAAATCTCACTACACACTGAAATATCAAAAGGAGGATTAATGAAGTCATGGCTTAAATCTCACTACACGCTGAATTATCAAAAGGAGGATCAATGAAGTCATGGCTTAAATCTCAACACACACTGAATTATCAAAAGGAGGATTAATAAAGTCATGGCTTAAATCTCAACGCACACTGAATTATCAAAAGGAGGATCAATGAAGTCATGGCTTAAATCTCAACACGCTGAATTATCAAAAGGAGGATCAATGAAGTCATGGCTTAAATCTCAACACACACTGAATTATCAAAAGGAGGATTAATAAAGTCATGGCTTAAATCTCAACGCACACTGAATTATCAAAAGGAGGATTAATGAAGTCATGGCTTAAATCTCACTACACGCTGAATTATCAAAAGGAGGATCAATGAAGTCATGGCTTAAATCTCAACACACACTGAATTATCAAAAGGAGGATTAATAAAGTCATGGCTTAAATCTCAACGCACACTGAATTATCAA
Source organism: Cerastoderma edule (assembly GCA_947846245.1). Classification (NCBI taxonomy): domain Eukaryota; kingdom Metazoa; phylum Mollusca; class Bivalvia; order Cardiida; family Cardiidae; genus Cerastoderma; species Cerastoderma edule. The sequence goes on from OX401406.1 coordinate 52,517,752, forward strand.
AAGGAGGATTAATGAAGTCATGGCTTAAATCTCACTACACACAACATTGTCAAAAGGAGGATAAATGAAGTCATGGCTTAAATCTCACTACACACTGAATTATCAAAAGTAGGATTAATGAAGTCATGGCTTAAATCTCACTACACACAACATTGTCAAAGGAGGATTAATGAATTCACGGCTTAAATCTCAACACACACTGAATTATCAAAAGTAGGATTAATGAAGTCATGGCTTAAATCTCACTACACACAACATTGTCAAAGGAGGATTAATGAAGTCATGGCTTAAATCTCACTACACACAACATTGTCAAAAGGAGGATAAATGAAGTCATGGCTTAAATCTCACTACACAATGAATTATCAAAAGTAGGATAAATGAAGTCATGGCTTAAATCTCACTACACACAACATTGTCAAAGGAGGATTAATGAAGTCACGGCTTAAATCTCAACACACACTGAATTATCAAAAGTAGGATTAATGAAGTCATGGCTTAAATCTCAACACACACAACATTGTCAAAGGAGGATTAATGAAGTCATGGCTTAAATCGCACTACACGCTGAATTATCAAAAGGAGGATTAATGAAGTCATGGCTTAAATCGCACTACACACTGAATTATCAAAAGGAGGATTAATGAAGTCATGGCTTAAATCTCACTACACACTGAATTATCAAAAGGAGGATTAATGAAGTCATGGCTTAAATCTCACTACACACAACATTGTCAAAGGAGGATTAATGAAGTCATGGCTTAAATCTCACTACACGCTGAATTAACAAAAGGAGGATTAATGAAGTCACGGCTTAAATCTCACTACACACTGAATTATCAAAAGGAGGATTAATAAAGTCATGGCTTAAATCTCACTACACGCTGAATTAACAAAAGGAGGATTAATGAAGTCACGGCTTAAATCTCACTACACACTGAATTATCAAAAGGAGGATTAATAAAGTCATGGCTTAAATCTCAACACACACTGAATTATCAAAAGGAGGATTAATGAAGTCATGGCTTAAATCTCACTACACACAACATTGTCAAAAGGAGGATAAATGAAGTCATGGCTTAAATCTCAACACACACTGAATTTTCAAAAGGAGGATCAATGAAGTCATGGCTTAAATCTCAACACACACTGAATTATCAAAAGGAGGATCAATGAAGTCATGGCTTAAATCTCAACACACACTGAATTATCAAAAGGAGGATCAATGAAGTCATGCCTTAAATCTCAACACACACTGAATTATCAAAAGGAGGATCAATGAAGTCATGGCTTAAATCTCAACACACACTGAATTATCAAAAGGAGGATAAATGAAGTCATGGCTTAAATCTCACTACACACTGAAATATCAAAAGTAGGATTAATGAAGTCATGGCTTAAATCTCACTACACACAACATTGTCAAAGGAGGATTAATGAAGTCATGGCTTAAATCTCAACACACACAACATTGTCAAAGGAGGATTAATGAAGTCATGGCTTAAATCGCACTACACACTGAATTATCAAAAGGAGGATTAATGAAGTCATGGCTTAAATCTCACTACACGCTGAATTATCAAAAGGAGGATTAATGAAGTCATGGCTTAAATCTCAACACACACTGAATTATCAAAAGGAGGATTAATGAAGTCATAGCTTAAATCTCAACACACACTGAATTATCAAAAGGAGGATTAATGAAGTATTGGCTTAAATCTCACAACACACAACATTGTCAAAAGGAGGTTTAATGAAATCATGGCTTAAATCTCAACACACACTGAATTATCAAAAGGAGGTTTTATGAAATCATGGCTTAAATCTCAACACACTGAATTATCAAAAGGAGGATTAATGAAATCATGGCTTAAATCTCAACACACACTGAATTATCAAAAGTAGGATTAATGAAGTCACGGCTTAAATCTCAACACACACTGAATTATCAAAAGGAGGATAAATGAAGTCTTGGCTTAAATCTCACTACACGCTGAATTATCAAAAGTAGGATTAATGAAGTCACGGCTTAAATCTCACTACACACTAAATTAACAAAAGGAGGATTAATGAAGTTACGGCTTAAATCTCAACACACACTGAATTATGAAAAGGAGGATTAATGGCTTAAATCTCAACACACACTGAATTATCAAAAGTAGGATTATTGAAGTCACGGCTTAAATCTCAACACACACTGAATTATCAAAAGGAGGATAAATGAAGTCATGGCTTAAATCTCACTACACGCTGAATTATCAAAAGTAGGATTAATGAAGTCACGGCTTAAATCTCACTACACACTGAATTAACAAAAGGAGGATTAATGAAGTATTGGCTTAAATCTCACTACACACAACACTGTCAAAAGGAGGTTTATTGAAGTCATGGATTTAATCTCAACACACACTAGATTGTCAAAATGAGGATTAATGGAGTCATAGTTTAAGTCTCACCACACACTAAAACTGGAAAATTGAGAATAATGAAGTCATTGTTTCAAATCGCACTTCACACTAAATTGTCAAAATGAGGTTTAATGAAGTCATGGCTTAAATCTCAACACACACTAAATTATCAAAAGGAGGATTAATAAAGTCATGGCTTAAATCTCACTACACACTGAATTATCAAATGGAGGATTAATGAAGTCACGGCTTAAATCTCAACACACACTGAATTATCAAAAGGAGGATTAATGAAGTCATGGCTTAAATAACACTACACACTGAATTATCAAAAGGAGGATTAATGAAGTCACGGCTTAAATCTCAACACACACTGAATTATCAAAAGGAGGATTAATGAAGTCATGGCTTAAATCTCAACACACACTGAATTATCAAAAGGAGGATTAATGAAGTCATGGCTTAAATCTCACTACACACAACATTGTCAAAGGAGGATTAATGAAGTTACGGCTTAAATCTCAACACACACTGAATTATCAAAAGGAGGATTAATGAAGTCATGGCTTAAATCTCACTACACACAACATTGTCAAAGGAGGATTAATGAAGTCATGGCTTAAATCTCACTACACGCTGAATTAACAAAAGGAGGATTAATGAAGTCACGGCTTAAATCTCACTACACACTGAATTATCAAAAGGAGGATTAATAAAGTCATGGCTTAAATCTCACTACACGCTGAATTAACAAAAGGAGGATTAATGAAGTCACGGCTTAAATCTCACTACACACTGAATTATCAAAAGGAGGATTAATAAAGTCATGGCTTAAATCTCAACACACACTGAATTATCAAAAGGAGGATTAATGAAGTCATGGCTTAAATCTCACTACACACATTATTGTCAAAAGGAGGATAAATGAAGTCATGGCTTAAATCTCACTACACACTGAATTATCAAAATGAGGATTAATGAAGTCATGGCTTAAATCTCACTACACACATTATTGTCAAAAGGAGGATAAATGAAGTCATGGCTTAAATCTCAACACACACTGAATTATCAAAAGGAGGATCAATGAAGTCATGGCTTAAATCTCAACACACACTGAATTATCAAAAGGAGGATCAATGAAGTCATGCCTTAAATCTCAACACACACTGAATTATCAAAAGGAGGATCAATGAAGTCATGGCTTAAATCTCAACACACACTGAATTATCAAAAGGAGGATAAATGAAGTCATGGCTTAAATCTCACTACACACTGAATTATCAAAAGTAGGATTAATGAAGTCATGGCTTAAATCTCACTACACACAACATTGTCAAAGGAGGATTAATGAAGTCATGGCTTAAATCTGAACACACACTGAATTATCAAAAGGAGGATTAATGAAGTCATGGCTTAAATCTCAACACACACTGAATTATCAAAAGGAGGATTAATGAAGTCATGGCTTAAATCTCAACACACACTGAATTATCAAAAGGAGGATCAATGAAGTCATGGCTTAAATCTCAACACACACTGAATTATCAAAAGGAGGATAAATGAAGTCATGGCTTAAATCTCACTACACACTGAATTATCAATAGTAGGATTAATGAAGTCATGGCTTAAAGCTCAACACACACTGGATTATCAAAAGGAGGATTAATGAAGTCATGGCTTAAATCTCAACACACACAACATTGTCAAAGGAGGATTAATGAAGTCATGGCTTAAATCTCAACACACACTGAATTATCAAAAGGAGGATTAATGAAGTCATGGCTTAAATCTCAACACACACTGAATTATCAAAAGGAGGATTAATGAAGTCATGGCTTAAATCTCACTACACACAACATTGTCAAAAGGAGGATAAATGAAGTCATGGCTTAAATCTCAACACACACTGAATTATCAAAAGGAGGATCAATGAAGTCATGGCTTAAATCTCAACACACACTGAATTATCAAAAGTAGGATCAATGAAGTCATGGCTTAAATCTCAACACACACTGAATTATCAAAAGGAGGTTTAATGAAATCATGGCTTAAATCTCACTACACACTGAATTATCAAAAGGAGGATTAATGAAGTCATGGCTTAAATCGCACTACACACTGAATTATCAAAAGGAGGATTAATAAAGTCATGGCTTCAATCTCACTACACACAACATTGTCAAAAGGAGGATAAATGAAGTCATGGCTTAAATCTCAACACACACTGAATTATCAAAAGGAGGATCAATGAAGTCATGGCTTAAATCTCAACACACACTGAATTATCAAAAGGAGGATTAATGAAGTCATGGCTTAAATCTCAACACACACTGGATTATCAAAAGGAGGATCAATGAAGTCATGGCTTAAATCTCAACACACACTGAATTATCAAAAGGAGGATCAATGAAGTCATGGCTTAAATCTCACTACACACTGAATTATCAAAAGGAGGATTAATGAAGTCATGGCTTAAATCTCACTACACACTGAATTATCAAAAGGAGGATTAATGAAGTCATGGCTTGAATCTCACTACACACTGAATTATCAAAATGAGGATTAATGAAGTCATGGCTTAGATGTATTGGTGTAAGATGTATTGGTTATGAAATGCTAGTGTAAATCAAATAAAAATCTGACATACATACATCAAATGTGCACATATTTACACAAGCAGTAATAAAATACACTTCCTCCTTTCCTCAACTGCAAAACCAAATCACAATTACCAACAAAAACCTCTAATATAAATCTATATATACATATAAAACAAGGACGCCAGAAAATAGAGAAATGCGGTAAAAGTCTTAAAATAATTGCATGATAACCGATTACTCACCCTAAGTCGTTTTTCTTGGCTAAAGAGGTTACGATGTAGGGGTCGCAACCATCACAGCTGCTGTCTTTAAGGACATCACAGCACACTCCAGACTGGTTCCCATTCACTTGATAATTATACGAAATAAGGCGAACTTCCACGGTCCCTCCACAGTGCACAGTCTGGGAAAATAAAAATGAACAAATAACGGGTTAGTAATAATTCGACGTTCTTATTGTATTTGGTGAAGATGTCTAGCGTTGTGCAAACTCGGAGTCATTGAGTAACTTTTATCTTCACTAAACTCTTTACCACATGCAGACGACATTCTTACTTGAAGCAGGCGAGTTTAGAAAAGCTTTGTAAACATGTGAAAACAGTTCAGTTGTGATTGTGATGTGTGAATAAATTGAAAACGCATTGTGACAAAAGGGGAACTTGTTTGTGACAAGCGATTTCTCCTCTTTTCACAATACTTTTTGAAAGTCGTCTCCTGCAAGACGCAAAGATGTGGCGTTATGCGGTAATGTGTTAAATAATTTTGAAGATAGACCCATCGGACAGAAAAAAGCAACTACATGTAATGTACACTAATAGCCTACTAGGGTACGAACTAATTTTTCTCCTTTTTCTGCTCATTTACATTGAGTAAATGATAATTTCAATGTTTCTCATTACTGTCTGCACATGCCACTTATTTAGGTAATTAATAACTGTATATGGTGAAGCTAGAGGCTGCCATAAAACGCGAACCAAGCAGGAGGCCCTTCGCGGGGAAGATGTCACGTGACTGATTTCTATCTGCGTCGCTTTACCGGTGCGTAGCGGTGTTCTCGTGTCCTAAACGCTTACTCCATTATACTTCATTATAGCGCCATATCTGATGCAGTCTTCAGAAACTGATGATTAAAGATTTTTCTAACGAGTAATCGCCAAACTGCTTTCTACTAAGTACCACAAGCTTTCTGTGGGCATGCCAGTTTGTCTATATATCTTTAAATTTTACACCCTTCTTTAAGGTCATCTGCGGGAACAGTTTTAAAATATATCTAATGTATCCACCCACGGGAAACGGTTTTAAAAGACATCTAAGGCTGGTCAAAACTCTGAACTGATGTCTATTCTGACTGGTCCAAATGGAAAGCATTGGTTGACGATGATCTTGAATCACGCACCACTTACTTGAGATTCAAGGGTTGAACTACGTACATGTCAGACGTTTGTAAGCCATGCCATTTCTTTTAAAAGTTATGAATATTTATTTACATGCGTTCTTGCACTGGTCAATACGAAACATAAATATATGTGGGCGATAGTGGTCCAGAATTAAAGCGTCGGCCTCTTGTACCGAGGGTCCCGTGTTTAAATCCCCGTTAGGAGATGTGATGATTGCCGGGACTAACCCACGAATCGGCGCGAGTTCTGGTTTAGAATCCAGGAAGCATTCAACGAGAGTGATCTCCCGACTGACTTACTGAATGTCGATGGTTCTACCCGCCTTGACCAGCCCTTATGGGCAGTTGAGTATGGGGTCTTCCTCCATCATGAAGAGTCGGACATCTCTACATAAATGAAATAATGTTGATGCGATGTAAAACCCATAATAAAAAAATGAGAGTGAATTAAATTAACTTCAAATGTCCTTCACAATCGATGTAAAATAAACAAGTATAAACTTAACATAAATGACGAAAAGTTATGGATTTCAATGCGACCGGAGGGTAAGCTGCTGGTAAAATAATAAAATCTACAATACTCGCTTAGATTCTTTAACCGAGACTTTTAACCATCCCCATTTAAAGAAAATTGCGGGTGTCACGCTATTTCGTCTTTTGCAATAACTGATTCTTCGGACGTTTGTTACTGTACATGTGTGTTCAAATGAGAACATGTAAGACAATGCGAAGAATCAACTCTTTACCACCTCCAGACGATATTTGTTTACTTGAAGCAGACGACTTTAGAAAAGCTGTGTAAACATGAAAAAAAAATCAGTTGTGATGTTGTGATATGTGAATATTGCAGCAAAAGAAGAAACTGCTTATGAAAAGTATTTTTTTTCTCCTTTAGCGCCAATGCCTTTTTGAAATTCGTCTGCTGCAAATCGAAAAAATGTGGTGTTATGTGGTAATGTGATAACGGAGTATGTTTTGGAACTGGTTTATAAACCATGAAGCCATAAGTAGAAACATAATATTATATGTCATGTAATGTTTGGTGCTTTATTTCTTTCTTTTCTTAACCCTTGTAGTGCTGGAACCGACTTCATGCTTATGCAAACAGGTTAGATCCAGGCCAGCCGCCAAGTAAATTGGCGGCTGGCCTGTGATCTAACCTGTTTGCAACTCTGAGTATCTTTCCTCGTCAAAGTTAAGTAGATATTTAAGGGTTTGGAAAGCAGACGACACAAAAATCTATCATTAGAAAATTATTTAGCACTATAAGGCTTAAAATATACAAATTAAATCACATTAAACATGGCGTGTGAAGGATTCTCTTTTGCTCTTTGTAATGTTATATATGTCTAAGGTAGAAAGATCTCATATTTTCGGTAAACGAAATCTTATTCGAAGTAAAACGTGGAAATCTAAGCTACCAAACGGCGTCTTATCAATGATCGTAAGATTAAGGCTTACAGCATACAGTCGTACGTTCTTACTTCTATGACAATCGTCTGGTCAATCGTATCTACTCGGCAATCCCCGTAACAAGTCGGTAGATATATTTTTAGAAATGGCCGAGGTGTTCCGAATGTCGTCTGGTCGGAATAACGGCTGTCTTATTAAACCTATCGCAAGATCAATTCAGCATCGTAAGGTTTCACCAACGTGCAATTATAACACCAACAAAATATTCGGAAATGTAGGCGGTGGTACACGAATCGGTGTCAAACTTTGTTATCGACTGCTTAACCCTTTACCAAGCGCCGAATTTTCGACTGTCCCAAATTGAAAGAGTTTGCAGACGACTTTTCAAAATGTGATGGAATTGGAAAATTACATTATGATAGGGCAGAAAACATTGCGGGAAAAGGAAAAATTGCTCGTTACGAGCAATTTCTCCTTTTCCCACACTGTTTTCCAGGGTCGTCTGCAACAAAGTGATTAAATGTCTTTATTGTTATGGGTTATGGAACGAGACTGGCAGGTAAATACTTCCAGAGGTCGTTGTACAGTGAAATCCAGAGGTCGTTGTACAGTAAAAAGTGTTTCTTTAAAATTTAGAATGTTACTTTGATTATACGATTATAGTATACAAAAGGGGGTCTTTTTAATAGATTTTGATCTTTTTTGCTTGTTCGCTATGATTAAAAACCTTTGGTTTGGTTTTTTTTTTTTTCAGAACTACTTCTCGCGCGAGGTAAAGCTATTAATGCAGGTGCACTTCGCTTACGTCATCATTTTTGGATGCGAGAGTGGTATAAATAACTGGCCGATGGAGAAAAAAAGTAGCTGTTGTTTTTCAGTGGAAGTTTGACTGTTTAAGGAGTGAGGATAAATAAAATAAGGACGATTCACTCTGACATTTGTCATGGAAGGTTCTGCGAATGGGCCAATGTCGCTGATTCTCTATAGAGCAAAGAAGGGCCAAATGTTACCGGATGTTCACCTCTTAGTCTCAAGTGAATTGAACTATGATTATAGACATGTCTACTCCAGGCGTTATTTTGTCCCAAATGTTTTTCTCAAATCGTCAGATGTATCAATCCCTCTTATGGGGTTAAGAGCCTGGGAGAGAGGATTGGAAGTAACATCAGACGACAACGAATGCAATGAAACAAAATTTACACCGTGTGTACTTGGTCATTTAAAGGAGAAATTGATTCTTACGAACAGTTTCTCATTTTGGCATAGTTTTCTTTCATCTACTGCTGAAGATGCAACATAGTCCTATATTATGAAGTAAAAGGGTAAACACATTACTACCAATGCCACATGTTTATTTCTTGCAGCAGACGACTTTCAAAAAGCATTGTGGCAAAGGACAAATTTCTTGTCGCAAGCAATTTCTCCTTTTACCACGATGACTTTTCAATCTATTAACATATCACAATTTAGAAAACATTCTGGGAAAGGAGAAATTGCTCGTGACGAGCATTTTTTCCTTTTCCCACAAGGTTTTCTGCTCTATCTGAAGAACATTTTTCAATTTCATCACATTTTGAAATGCCGTCTGCAAACGCTTTGAATTTGGGACAGTCGAACATTTGTTGTTTGGGAAAGGATTAAAGAGTGAAGGCATACATGGTTCATAATGAGCAGTTTACTGATAAGAAACACTGACTTGCCAAGTTACAAAAATAAAACGTTTCTTTTCAAATTTACATTTGTTGTTCTCAATTTTGACCATTCAAAGACTTAAATTGGTGGAATTAAGTAATCAAACTGCGTGAACCTATGTTGGGATTTGGGAAAAATAAAATAAAAAATCTCCATGTTTGATTTGATTACGCCGCTGGCAACTGAATATTGGCTCTATTGAGTTATCATCTGTGAAGTACTTACTTGTTGCGAAGTTAGTAAGTTGAAAAACGTCTTAACCCTTTCCCAAACAATGACGATATTTGACCACTTTGATGCAGACGACTTAAGAAAACATTGTGGGAAAAGGAGGAATTGCTCGTGACGAGCATTTTCTCCTTTTCCCACAAGGTTTTCTGATCTATCTGAAGAATATCTTTCAATTTCATCATATTTTGAATTGTCGTCTGCAAACCCTTTCAATTTGGAACAGTCGAAAATTTGACTTTTGGTAAAAAGTTAACTGTCGAACAGTTCAGGTTCTCCGGTACATACACAGAGAAAGAATAGTTAATTAAATTGAACTGATAAGCCCTTAAACCCTGAGATTTCGAACGATTTAGTAAGTCAATGTTGAGTGATTATTGGGAGGCAGTTAGCCTAGAAAAGGCAAGTGCAATTGCTATGCTTCCCTTTTGTACCCTTTAAGAACATATAAACCACCTAGCTACGAGATATGTTATAAAGAAGTACTGCTGTTCCGTAGATTTGATACAACGTATATTGAACTCGTCTGTCATGGGAGAATTTGGCCATGGGAAAACGAATTTCCGAATGACGATATATCATGATGTAGTCTTTTGCCAAAAGCGATTAAACAGACACTCTTTTTGGAGAAAAATCTTAGATAACCCCATAAAGGTTTGCATCAGTAGACACAAATGGTTTCGATAAAAACCGCATGTAACACAACAACGTTTGCCAAATACTTATTGACTTTAATCGTAATACGCAAAGACAAGATTAATTCTACTCAACAACACAATTAAGTTAACGGCTTTCTATACCAATTGAATTCCTTCTACTGTAGCTCTTGGGAATTAGTTTAGAACAGCTTTCACCGGATGTGAGTGCTATTTATAGTCTAAGATAGTTAAAGATTAAAAAGAATCTCAAAACTTGTGTTTCGCAAACGGACTTTATGTAAGCATCTCCGATAATGTGACAGTTTGTTGGCACCAAGCACCTGTTGACCTTAGAAATAATTACGATTTGAAAATCAAAACAAAAAGGAACGGACCACTGTCGTAAATCGGTAAATTAGAGGTTTTAAGAGACTGAGATGACATTAACTGCAAGAACGTCAAAGCTGTTGTGTTATTTATCGCAGCAGGATAGTGAAATAACCAAACAACCTATGGTTGAAGTTGTAGCATATCCTAGGCATAAATGCAAATCAGCAACTCAAGAATTCAAAATGGTGGCCATTTAACAAGATGGCGGACATTTTTACTAAAATTACTTAGGGCTTATTCTTAACTTGTTTAAATGTATTTTTCAAGAATGTTAAAGGACAAAACTCTAATAATCTTCACGAACAAAAAAGCCTTTAATTTCGAGCGTAATGTTTGAAAACAAAGGTTAAATTGTATAATATTATCTTTATTAATGTCTCATCCATATACATTTTTATACATATAAAAACATATACATAGCCTAAAACATTAAAATATATGCATATGGCCATTCAATTTTGAATTATAAGAGACAATTATTAACATAAAACATACATTACACATAAATGATAATTACAACGTAAAATCAAGATTAAGTTACTAATACTTTTATAATGCAAGGTTAAAATCAATTTTAGATGGGAAATAAGTAAGGAGTACATATTTGCACTATTGCACATTATTAAAATCATTTTTTAAGAATTCTGATGTCCCCTTCGATCAGATCAAGAAAGGATTAATAAGCAGCTCAAACGTTAAATAAAAGTGCTGAAAGTATTGAAAAAGAATAAAGACATTATTTACAGAGATAAAAGTAGCGGTGTTTGAGAATATTAAAACAGGTTTTGGCACTAATCCTTATCAAGTTTTGGTCGGAAAATACAAAACTCGGTTTATCAATTCAGACTTTTCCAGAAACTCTTGACATTCTTGTTTAGCTTTTATAAACAGTTCTTATCTATAATCATTATGCATATGGAAGTTAAAAAGCACATGCCACTCGTCTTCTGCACTGTTACCAAAATGACGCTTTCTATCCTCAATGTTTAAATTTTCATATCGGCCAGTTTCCATACGTAATGGAGCTACGCCACAACGAAACTTACTAAAGGCAGACCGATGTTGTATTGGCATCATCAATTTACAATATTGTTCAGTTATAAAAACAGATTTAAGCTGTGCGTAATTTCTTAATTTATTTTGACCTACATTTCGAATTCCGGTTATTCCTGTAACAGATGACTTCCATTCATTTAAAAATATGTCAAATAATTTTGGCTGAACTTTATAAAATAATGTTTTTCTGTTTATATGTTGATAGATAGTACTATATCATGGACAGTCTAAAGCAATTAATTCTCTTTTAACTGAATAAAATCAATTTTTACAACTGAAATTCGCTGTTGACTGTGACCAAAGTGCAACGCGTCTATTTGTTCTGAAATGGGGGGTGGGGGGGGGGGAAGGTGGATGTCTGTCAAACGAAACCAAAAACTACGTATAGACTTCCATTGGCGTATTATAGGAGGATCCCAACCCATATCGTCTGCAATTGCAGCATTAGGTGTATATTTACCTACTCCTAGAAAGAAACGTAAAGCTCTGTTATGAATAGAATTTATACAAGAATAAGACTTTAAACCCCAAATTGGTGAGCCGTAATTCATAACCGGCCAAACCGTAGAGTCATATAATTTTTTAAAAACAGCATACGTAACTCCCCCTATTGAGTTATAATTCGCAATCACCAGACCGATTACTTCTCCAATAGTTTAATATTTTTCATTTGGTAATTAAAATATTTCAATTGACTGCAAATTTGAATACTGTGATAAAAACATGAGTTGTTCGACACAAGCAGTTCCCTCAGAGAACATTTACCTATGCGGGGTACTCGGGGTCTAGTGTCATTAACTATCTTATTTTAAACCAGGATGACTTTATTTGTATCGATAAGTTTAAAGTACACAGTTTTTGTGAGTGCTCGGATCACGCACCGCTGTCTTACAGTCACGTGTTGATGACGTGGGGTACTCGTATACTAGATTAAAGTGGGATAACTCTGCGTGACATATTTCGTAGAGGGATCATGGGCAAATTAACGGATATTAACTCCATAGTTAATAACCTTTATTATGAAGATAAAAGTAGTTTGATTTATGTATTTATAATTTTTCTAAGATCATTAACGAAGTTGCTTTTCCCTTGTTTGCAAAGCAGAAGTCTTATAAATATACAAACTCTTCAACTTTATTTGACCAACGATTGTCTAACAAAGCTGAGTGGTTTGATCAGGAATGCGCAATTGCTAAGAAGTCTTATATGTATGCTATGCATTCTTTTAATCGTAATAAAAGCAATGAAAATAGAGTTAATATGAATGACTTTATATCTATTTATAAACGTATTATAAAGAAAAAGAAAAGACAGTTCGAATTCAAAAAAATTAAAGATATTGAAAGGTTGAGGCATTCAAAGCCAAAGGATTTTTGGAAACTTTTTATAAAAAGGAAGAAGAAAGATTGCAATATCCCTTTGAACGATTTTTATGAATACTTTTCATCATTGCAGAGTGATCTTTCTAATGTACTGATACTGAAAGTGAACAATTCTGTGAATCTTATGAGTTTGCGTCAGTTGATAGTAATTTTCCAGAATTAGATGTACCTATTACATTTGGTGAAGTTGAAACAGCTATTCGCTCTTTTAAACGAAACAAGGCATTTGGTGCTGACGAATTGATGAATGAGTATTTTATAGAAACACTTGATATTTTATCCTCCCATCTTGTTGACATATTTAATGCAATTTCAAATGCTGGCTATTTTCCAGATAAGTGGTCGGAGGGCATCATTATACCATTATTAAAGAAAGACGACCCGACAAATGTAAATAATTATAGAGGTATAACATTAGTGAGTTCTTTTTCAAAAATATTTACAAGTATATTAAACAAAAGGTTGCATACTTGGGTTGAAAGTAACAATATTATTAGTGATGCTCAATTTGGTTTCCGAAAGGGTCGTTCAACGATAGACGCAATGATTGTGTTAAATGCAATTATACAGAAAGTTTAAAATGAGAAAAGTAAATTTTATTGTGCATTTGTTGATCTTAAAAAAGCTTTTGATATAATTAGTTTAAATGGACTGTGGTTTAGATTGTGTAAACAAGGTGTGAACGGGAAGATCCTTAGAATTATTAAAGATATGTATAACAAAGTGAAAGTTTGTATTAATGATTGTAACTCATATTCTGACTTTTTTAATTGTGCAGTAGGTTTAAAACAAAGGGAGGTAATTTCACCGCTTTTATTTTCATTATTCATTGAGGATTTGGAATTATTCTTACAGGTTAACCCAGCGTCAGGGCTGATATTAGATGATATTACATTTATACTTATGCTTTTTGCTGATGATATGGTTATTCTGGGAAACAGCATTGATGATTTGCAAAACAGCTTAAATTTGTCAGAAACATATTGTAATAGAAGGGGCCTAGAAGTTAACACTGGCAAAACTAAAATAGTAGTATTTCGTAAACGAGGAGATGTGTTGCCTGAGGAAAACTGGGTGTATAAGGGTGAAGCTTTGGAAGTAGTAAATAATTTTAACTATTTGGGAACGGCTTTTAACTACACGGGTACTTTTGTTGTAAACAGAGAAACCCTGCTAGGTAAAGGCCTAAAAGCGTTAAAGATATTTTTGTATAATACTAAAAACTATGATCTAAAGCCGTCTATTATGTGCCAGCTTGTCGATTCCTTTGTTTGCTCTATACTTAATTATGGATGTGAAATTTCTGGTTTTGGCAAACATAAATGTATCGAGAGAGTTCATCTTAAATTTTGCAAAATACTATTAAAAGTGAAAACTTCTACGGCTAGCATGGGTGTTTATGGGGAGTTGGGACGTTACCCACTGTATATAAATCGTTATGTGCGTATTATAAAATACTGGTGCAAAATTATTAATTCTGACAATATTTTAATCAAGTATATGTATAATACATTATTGAACGACTGTCGGAAAATAGTTGGTGTCCCAATGTACAAATGTTACTTGACAGTCAAAATCCCTTCTCTGTCGACTTGAAACGATTTCACATCGTATTCAAGTCGACAGCGTTGGATATTTTTAAGCAAACTTGGTTTAATGAAATATCTCGTTGCAATTCGTTAACACTATATAAGAATATAAAACTAGTTTTTGAATTTGAATCTTATTTAGATCAGCTTCCTTATAAATTAAGAATAGGATTATCAAAACTTAGGCTCTCTTCCCACAAGTTAAGGGTGGAAACAGATCGTTATTCTCAGCAAAGAATTGATAGATCTCTTGAAATTGTCTTTTATGTAATTCATCTGATGTTGAGGATGAATATCATTTTATGCTTGTATGTCCGATCTACAATGAAGTAAGAAGACGCTATTTAAGCAAAACTGTTTATAAAAATCTATTTATGTTCAAACTGGTTAATTTAATGAATTCAGAAAATGCATCTATAAAGAGAAATCTTTGCAAATATGTACTTGAGTCATTTGCCCTACGCAAATCTCTTTCTGATTGATTTTATTTACCGCCGTTCCCTATGAGACGAATCGTCGAGACTGTGGTTTGGTCCGTTCGGAACCTTTCTGTGGTTATTTTTGTCAAATGTTACTTTCGGTTTGCCTCCGGAGTTACGTAACTACAGGATTGGGGTGTCGTGATTCTGGATTCAGACCGTAGTTATGCTAGATCGTATAAATTGATCTATGTTCTCTTTTTTGTTAATGGATTACCAAGTCTTTTTTAAGAGGAGTCTTAATCATGAAATTGTGCCAATTGTCCTACTCGAATTTCTAATGCAAGGTCTTTGGTTCTCAAAGGACTCAGCTTCAGCTTGTTACAAGCGGCGATTGTGTCCATTTGGAACGGAAACGCGTAATTTAACGTAATATAAACGTTAACTCCATTTCTGCATTCCACTTACTTTTTTATGTGACCTTGATTTGTTTGTATATTTTGAATATTATTTTAATGACAAGAAACTTTGTAAGTTTACGTCTCAATAAAATTTTCGTATTTTCGATAATATCATTAAGACAGCATTACTGATTTTAATTGTTTATTGTTGCAATCACTGTAGGCCAGTCAAATAAATTCGAGGTGATGTCACATTGCCCCATTCTCTATCTGTGATTTAAATACATTTAATAAATTAGAAAGTTATAGACTTTTCAAAAAAGCATTCGAAATGGAAAAATATTTTACAAGCATTACCAATTTTAAAAGCGGAATAACTATGACCAGGTTTAGATGTTCAGCACATTCTCTTCAATTTGAAGTAGGCAGACACAGAAACATTGTAGGAAGATAGGAAATGCTTAGTGTGCAATTAAAATGTATTTGAAAACGAATTTCACTTTTTACTTGTTTGTCCTTTTTATTGAGATATTAGAAAGTTGTATTTGCCAAAATGTTATTATACTTGGCCAAACATTCAGAAATTGGTTAAATGGAATCAAATTCTAAGAAAACATTTTTAAACATGAGTAAATTCTCAGATAAGGCTAACAGTAGACGCAATCATCATTTCATAATAAATCCATAATTTTTTATATCATTACGTAGTATTTAGTATTATGTCCTTACTGTCTTATTCATCTTTCTTTTGTATTCCTTGAATAAGCCTTTTTCTTTCCAAAGTCACAAGTTTCTCATTTATGTGTTTGTATTGCCATGTTTATGCATTTAATGAATTTGTATGTTGTACATATGTTTGACAACAAACTATGTTTTAGTTTATATGTCAATAAACTTTTTGAACTTGAACTTGTTATTTTGTGGATAAATGCTTCATCAATCATTACAGGAATATCTTTCTAGAAACGCCTGTTATGTTTCTATTGCATGAGATACGAGCAATAACTCTGTAAGGTAGCTTGTAAAACAGATGGTTTCTTACGCTTACGAATAAGACGCCTTCTATACCGTTCAAAATCCTAATGTAACTTTTTTGCATTATCAAAACAGGTTGTTTGTGGAAAAGTTAAACAATTTTAAAACTCTTTCTACTTAACAAGTTTGGCCAACATGAAACGACACACAAAGCAATGATCTGATTATAAATCATATAATGACAATATTTATGTAATGTTTAAATACTTAATTGAAATACAACTTTTGATGCCTCATACTCTTTTCAATTGTGGTACACGAACGCTTGCAAAGAGTATGCAAAAACAATGATTACCAACCAAAATATAAACTTCTTTGATTTCTTATCAACCACTTACTTCGACGCCATTATATTTATATAAATCATAGTAAGATGACAGTTCTTTGTAAAGAGAATATTGACATTTGATTAATTGACGTATCGGCCTATAAGGCTGGGAGTAATAGATTATTTTGTAACAAATGTTTATTGTAACTATAATAAACAATTCACTTACTTTCGTAGGTTCTATTGTATAACAAAATTCATAATAATTCAATAGATTTCTTTGTATATGGTACTGATACAGGGAGAAATTAATTGTTTCGATAAATTTTGTATTTTTGTCCATACAAGATTTTGAGCCACCTTCTTGAAACGAGAACCTTCATGTATATGTGTATGTGAATCCAGCCATCACAATCCAGAAGAACAACATGATAGTTAAATGCAGGCATGACCCGAAACCTTTCGCGACATAATTTGTTTGTAAATACAGTTGTGTTGTAGTGTAACTCTGTACTATGTTCCGTCTAAACTTTCCAATGTTATTACGTTTTCATTAGCAAACTCAATTAGTGGTTATTGTCCACCCTTCTTTAGACCTTGCAATAACACGATTACTGTGAAAATCAATCCGCTGAAATTCTAAACGCCGTTGGAAAAGTTCTGAAGAAGAAAATAACACGGAATGATGTTTTAAACTTACGCATTTCCTTAGCGTAAGATGCAATTGAACGGCTACGTTGTTATCTTACAAGTTGTCCTAGGGTCTCATACATATGTGTCTCTAAAGCTTGTCAAAAGTGAAAGTAAAGATTGACAATCATTCAAGAGGATGTATTTATTCATTAAAAATACCTCTGCGAAACAAAGAATAGCGTTTCAAGCAACATCTATTTGTGTAACTACAACATTTAACCTTTTGTAAATGATGTTTTTCTTTGTATTTGTTTATGGGGTTTAACATTTTAACATATTATTTCATTCTGTTTCTATGCGCAAGGGTAATAGAGAAATACTCAAGGGTTTAAAACTTTATGATTTGCTTGTCTAGCTAGGTAGAACCATAGACATACCTCAGATCTTCCGAGCAATTGCCTCTCTTACAACTTCATACATATACTGCTTTTGGGATTCGATCCCATACGGAGAGAGGTCTGGTTATAAGAATTTATAACTTAAAACCCTAAATGATTGCATGTTTAGTATTTGAGTAACAAAGATAACAAAAGCAATTTAACCCTTTCCCAAACAATAACGACATTTGATCTTTTTGTTGCAGACGACTTAAGAAAACATTGTGGGAAAAGGAGAAATTGCTCGTGACGAGCAATTTTTCCTTTTCCCACAATACTTTCTGCCCTATCAGAAGTTTATTTTACAATTTCATCATATTTTGAAATGTCGTCTGCAAACGCTTTCAATTTGGGACAGTCGAAAATTTGGCGTTTGGTAAAGGGTTAAAGCATATGATTCCAGGAGGAAACCTTATCTCTATGTGCTACATACGCAGCGGGCGACATACGTCAGAAAAGTTAAATTTAGACAGGCGCACTGTTAAATCTATGCGAACCGACGTAAAATTAATGAACGATTTTAAAATAAGGCAGCTCTTGTTACAATACATCATTCATGTAATAGCTTTTCGTGATGACGGTTGGGATGTACTGACAAGTATTGAATTCCGTACATAATGATTTTCATTTTCTAAACCTTTACCAAACGCCAATTTTTAATTTTTTTCTTCTGATAGGGCAGAAAATAGATAGAAGAAATTGCTCATAAAGAGCAATTTCTCCTTTTTCTCCAAAGTTTTCCAGAGTCGTCCATAACAAACTGGCCAAATGTTGTTATTGTTTGGTAATGGGTTACACCATAGCCATCGACGCCTTTGCAGATAGCAATCCAGATATAATAAGTTGTTTCAGTTAGTTCAAGGACGTTAAGAATGTAATTATGTTACGCCAGAGTGCTCGGTTGAATTTGTCCACGTCCCTGGTGTCTCTCTAGAAATAACTAACGTTGTATGATATACTTCCAATCATACACCATTTCCAACACGATCTCAATTGTTCTGTGACGAAAGATGAACAAAGCATGTTGCATTCGCCCGAACTTTTATATATATAGTATCCAAACGAAGAACTGGAAAGATTGCATTTCGAGCCAACTTTTGAAATTAGAATATATCTATTTCATAAGATGGAGTCACGACCGTTAATGCATTTCAACTTAAGACCCTTTTGAATTCAATATATATTTTTTTTATTAAATTATCGTATGCAAAGACCTTTTTACTTCTTATATCCGCATTAAAAAAAAATCGTGGTAGCTTTTGTAACGAACCGAGCAAATGACCCTCTCAAAGACACAAACACATCCGATCAGTGAAAAACACTGTGTTACACTGAGCGGTTGTGTTGTCTATATGTATACCAGCATGTTCTCTACAACAATGCATTAGGTTCCATTATTTGCATAAACGTTTGATGAACGTTACATAACTCAAACCTTCGAGAAGACTCGTCCTGATATCTGGCCCATTGGAAATACATGGGGAAAAGGCAACTCCGATAGAAAGAGAAAGAAGTCTTCGTTCCAACGCTGCCACCAATGTAACGAACCGAGCAAATGAACCTCTCAAAGACACAAACACGCCAGATCAGTGAAAAACACTGTCGTTCACTGAGCGGTTGTGTTGTCTATATATATACCAGCATGTTCTCTACAACACTGCATTAGTTTCACTAATTTGCATAAACGTTCAACGAACGTTACACCTTGACTACACGATGTTTGTTAATCAGTTTTGTTTTTACTGACACGCGTTTGGAGGTCTTACTTTAAAGGCTCTAACGGTGTCGGTATAACGGTGTTTCCTAATTAGGAACTCGCCGCTTTTTATATAACAGGTGAATGAACCGATCTCCAGCAATCATTAGAAATTGAATTTAGAGAGTTTGAATACACTCCACGTCACTCGAACAACATGGGGGTCAATGTGGATTGCAATCCGAAGTACATAGTGTTCCACACAAATACCTATGGATACCGTTTTACATAACATTTTATGCTAAACATGTGTGTAATTTCAAAACAACATTACCCCTATTTCAATAATAGACTAAGCAATATTGCAAAGTAACACATCATCTCAGAGACGTTTCCTATTACGTGTCACATGAAAAAAATGCACTTCAGATACATTCCATCTTTATCAATTTTAGTCTTGCGTAAATATTTTCCTTAACACTTTTCGAAACAATAACGACATTTGACCAGTTTGTTGCAGACGACTCTGGAAAACATTGTGGGAAAAGGAAAAAATGCTCGCAACGAGCAATTTCTCCTTTTCCCACTATGTGTTCTACCCTATCAGAAGATTGTATTTCAATTTCATCACTGCTTGATATTTAGTTTGAAAACGCTTTAAATCTGGGACAGTGGAAAATTTGGCGTTTGGATAATGGTTAAGTCGTTTAGTAAAACGATACATTGATATTCTTTTCGCAGTACAACAGTTCCTGTTCTAGGCCAACGCTGATCCTGTTCCTTAGAAACGTAACATTACATGGTCTACACCATTTCTCTTCCATTTTGCATTGCTTTTGCTATATCTTCACTAAAAACAATACAATATTGAATGATTCAGGCGTATTTCATTAACCAAGTTGTGTTATACATAGTGATCCATTGTGTCAGTCCTAATGCGCAATCATTCACCCTTACAGCGGTGGAACCGACTTCACACTTATGAAAACAGGTTAGATCCAGACCTGTAATCTGACCTGTTTGCTACTCTGAGTATGTCTACTCATCAAAATTAAGCAGATATTTAAGGTTTGGAAAGCAGACGATACAACAACTTTTTTTGAAAAGATACCCGGTATTTTAAGGGTTAAAATAATGCTTCATATTTTACAAAAAAAAAAGGAATCGTATATTCTTTAATGTTTTCTTCACACACGTATTCAACCGCATATACATAAGACACATACATACATATAACCCACGTACCAAATATATATACATATGCGAGTATAATGATTTCAAACTTACTCAAAATAAACCTTGTAAGACTCGGCAAGGGTTATATCAACTGTACCACATTCGGTTGAAAGAATTGTTTTTCGTCACCCAAAACATTTATATATAACCGTACACGATTGATACAGATCTGTAATTTACTTTTTCGAAGGCACACGTAGAAAGATGATAAAGACAATAGGCATTGCGAAAAATATTGCCACAAGTAGTATCCCTTCTTTGATTGAACACTATTTCCTTGCGGTAGATAATGATAAATTTGAAATTAAAACGTGATAACTTTGTATTTTACATGTATTTGTCTTTCAATAATCCATGACGAAGGGGGAAAACTTCTTGCACAAGAGATAATTTGGTCAATTGTGAAACATTCCCTTGACTGATAACATATATTATAGTGAAAAACGTGTGTTCCGACTAATGCATGGAACGAAACTCGTTATAATAAATGCTTGAAAAACATACAGTTAACCCTTTACCAAACGCCAAATTTTCGACTGTGCCAAATTGAAAGAATTTGCAGACGACAATCAAATGTGATGAAAGTATAAAACAATCTTCTGATAGGGCAGAAAACATTGTGGGAAAAGGAAAAATTACTCGTCACGAGCAATTTCTCCTTTTCCCACGATGTTTTCCAGAGTCGTCTGCAACAACGTGGTTAAATGTCGTTATTGTGTGGTAATGGGTTAAGTAAATGCTTGCTTTCGTCCCAATCCTTTTTGTATCTATTACACAAAAAAACATGTTTAAACAAAGTAAATGCTTAAGATTGTTATGCCCTATTGTTGTTTTCGTTTCTTTCGAATCATCTGGAAAATGTCTCCTATGAAATAAGATTCGACCGAAAACCATGATGTCCCGCATTTAGTTCAAGTATATTTTGAAAATGTGTGCTTGGATTAGAATATATATAGAACAGTATTTCTTTTGTCCAAAGACTCCGTTTCGTAACTATATTTACAAACATGTTTATTTAAACATAGTACTATCCTGTGACAATATAAGCGGTATATGGAGTGTACTAATAAACACGGGATTCCTGACAGTTAAGTCACCCCGTATTATATATAGGTTATCCATATAAATATAAGCGTATTCCCCAAGAACCCCGTCCTGATCAAACTCACCTACGTATATGCTTACATTGTTTTTTATGTAGCATAAAACATATAGTGTAATGGATAGTGTGTGCGAGTATCATGCGGAGCTTCGTGTTCGAATCCTGCATAAAGTGATTTTTCGTATTTTCTTTATAAGCATATTATTCTTACATTTCATTTCTTTGAAACATTTTACAAAAATAATGATAGCTTCATGCTTTTTTTCACTTTTATTATGTCTTTTTTTATTTCACCTTTTTTTATTGTATTATATATCATCTAGCATACTAGTTTATTGTATTGAGTTCATGAAACATTTTAGTCAATGCCATTCTATCTGGTAACCATCAAAGCTGGCCAAGCATTGTAAAAAAGATGTGCAAAAAGGGCAAATTAATTTGTCACAAAAGAAATCTATAGGTGGGGATCGAACTCGAAATGCTTAGGTAATATTGCATAACGAGTCGTCTTAGCAATTGAGCTATCTAAATATTATGTCGATTAAACGAATGTATTTTACATGACATCTGTTATTCAATAGTGTACAAATAGTAAACCCTAAAAATAGCACTTGGATGACGTGTCTGTCAGAAATCCCGTGTTGATTAATACTCGACATTGTTTTAGTTTTTGAGCTTTATTTTGTTTATTCTTCCAGCACAAGTCGTGAAACTCAACCCGCACCAATTAAATTGACAGTGTCAAGTTTGAAATGTTACAGAATCGATTTCGGCTTGCTTCGTCTTCTATTTTGGAAGAAAAAGAGACGACAGAATACTATTTCTCGTAATTTCAAGCCCTTTGCTTGCGTGTTACTTTATGTAGGCATGTCGACTGTTTTGAACCTGATAACCAGTGTGATGATGAATACTAAGAACTATTTTATACGACTCATTGAAGAAACCGGATGAACCTCATGCTCTTGCATTCTCCGCTCTTATTAACCCTTAGAATAACTGGGTATTTTTCTAAAAATAGATCTTGTTTCGTCTGCTTTTCAAAATCTTAGATACCTGCTCAATCTTTATGAGGAAGGTACTAAGAGTAGCAAACAGGTAAGATCACAGGCCAGCTGCTAATTTACTTGGCGGCTGGCCTGGATATAACCTGTTTGAATTAGAATGAAGTCGGTCCCAGCACTATAAGGGTTAAGACGATTTAATACGGACGTTTTCGGTAAGGCTGTCTTAATACCCAGAGTGTAAACCGCTTACAAGAATCCGGCTTTTACAAAATAACGCGGCAATTTAATACTCCAAAAAAGTGCTGAACTGAGTGCATGGCGGTTTTAGATAAACATGAATTAAGTGGTCTGTAGTAACATCATGCGGCATTTGAAAATCAATGATTTCGATAAGATGTGTAAATGTTTATATCAAAAGGTTTGTCGTGAAGAAAACCATGCCAAATAGGAGAATGTTTTCATGCAAATGCCAAGGATCACCACCAATGTCTCCCAAGAGACCTAATTAGTGTGTAATATTGCCAAAGGCCAATGGAAAGAACGTATCAACAGCGACACAAGAATCCATTTCGGAAATGCTGGTCGTCTTGAGATCTCTCAACGCATAAGCGGACAAGATACATCTCAATAGGAACTGCTCGGGTAGTTCTGTGACATGAAAAATACAGCTCAGATATATTTGTGCATTGAGGGTTACACTATTTCGGGTAAATCGTCCCTGGCTTATAACACACTTTCTATAAGCGTCCACGTTATGTAGTCCAATGTATACGGATATGATGTACAGCATTTTAAAACACTGTTTATTGGTAACTCATACATAATAGTGGCATCATTAGTTGTGATATATATAACTGTTTCCTTCATCAAAATAAGTTACTATTCAGATTTCAAATTTAAGAACTATATTTGGAAACGAAAGAACAAAGTCTCGCGAGAAGCAATATGGCGACATCCATATAATCTCAAAGGCGTTTACCATGGATAAACACGATGAGTTCAGATTTGAGGGACCTATCAGGCAGTATGCACTTGACCTTAAAGGTACGCAGTCACAGATGCGAGGGAATTTGAATGTTGAAAATTAATTTCTTTACGACTGCACATTAGCTGTTTTGTTTAATGATACGCACTGAAGAATAGTCATTTGAAGCAAAATTATATTGATTTGATTTCTTCGAAGTGTGTATACAGTGAGCAAACAATATATCTTAATCCAAAAGCATGACATCACTTTTAAGTCATATTGCTTACAGATTGAACATACACAATTGATTGACTCTTCCTGAATTGATTAAGCTTTCAAAAGAAACTTATTTGTTATATAACAACAACCGAAAGACTGTTCTGTACCGTACCAACAACATTTTATTTTGATTTTCAAAATGTCTCTTCTGTGAAGAAGTACCCTTAAATCAGAACGTCATTCCTTCGTGAAAACGTTACGTCGACCTTATTACAGACAAGAAATGGAATAACGACATAATTAGATGCTGGAGTTTTATCAGGAAGTTATTACTCGAAAATGATTGGACAAATGACCGTAGACTTAGAGGTTAGAATTGAATTTCGTTTGAGGTCGTTTTCATTGGTACTCGCCATTGAACCAAATCAATCCTTGTGATTATTAACCCCAAACCTGCTATTTAGGAGTGATGCTATCTAGCCTACCCGAAGTCTCATGAACTGAAGTCATCACTACCATGTTTTCGTCTCTGGTACATGTATCACCCGGTGCTTGCACTGAACCGACTACCCTCAACAGATAAGACGGGTTGACGCCTGGTAGCCGGGAGACTTGGGATTGGGACAAGAGAATAATTAATCCATTTCTTACATTCTCTTTTAGATATAACACTTCCTGAACCGTTTCGCTGTTTGGGGGGATTTGTACCAGACGCCATTTAAACATTTTCCAATTCAAGTCATTATCAAAGTGATGAAAATAACCACCAACACTGTTTGATTTAAGAGGAAAACAAGAGGAGGAAATTGTTTGATTAAATGAATGAAGTTGAAAATTTTCGTAACAGTGTTTTTAAAGTAACATATTTCAAATGTGTTTACAGAGTATAACTCAATGACAATTAAAAGTTGAACTCAATTGAACTTCTCATTATTCCAACTTTGAAAAGTGACAAAATTAATTGCGTCGTTGTAACGCTAAAGGTCATATATTCCAAATTAAGAATTAAAATCGAACAGGAATTAATCTTCAATGAAAGACATTGTAACATGTCTGCTGCAGGCTTTAATGTATCGTCTGCAGCAGACATACAGGATAAGAATAGTGTCGTTTTCCTTTTGTCTAGTTTTTTTACTATTTGGAAACAATTAACTATTGAAACGTATTGTGCGATTTTTCTCAAATGTTCCTGCAAGAAGATCACGATAAGAGTATTTGATACTTCTATTCACCCCATCTATCACACGAACGGAAATTTTCTGCGAAGATTTTTTTTAGATTGTATCTTTTAATTGGAGTTGTACTGTAAAACATAATCTAGACGTAATTGAAGGTTATAGAACATCATTTTAACGGTTAAATTTTACTAAATTATTCACGGAAAGATAAGAACTTTTACGTCTTCATATAACTATAAAGATAAAAACCTAACCACACTTTATGACCATGCGAACTTACGAACATATCACATATTACTTCTCATTATTCCATATGAGTCCTGCTTAGCTAGTTGTTAAGAATGGGTAACTTGTGACTAGGGATTCAAAGGTTCGGGTCCCATCAGCATCGTTGTTCTTTATAAGAGTAACATTTAGCAAACCACAGTACTGTACAATCCCAGGATGGTCATGATACAACTCAGAAATTGTTAAACTGTTAACAAGTTATTTAGACATAATACAATTACTTTTCATATATATGTGAAAAATAAGATATTTCGAAAAGTTTGTGTTATGCGAACACTGTCTGTTTATCAAGAGATTTAAATGGACTGTGCTGAATGCACCAAGGACCATCGAATAGTGTCAGTCATGAAACTACACGTGTTTACTCCCTGTATGCTTACAAATGTCCAGTTAAGAAAAACATTTTAATTGACAACTTATTTTTTCTTTCCGATAACTTAGTAATGTTCTTATTAAAACCCTCGCGACAAGATTCATCAATTATTATCTTTGGCTTCCCCGAATTGAATAACAACTCGCCAAATCATCCTGATATAGAAAGACTTATGACTGACCTTAAAATAGCAACCTTCGTTAAATCCTTGAATACTGTGTAAGTACATCACTCTGTCAGGTGCCCTTGTCTAGACAGCTATAATTGTTTATATAAACAAAAGCAAAACATAATCATAGGAGTGAATTAATCCCATTCATAGTCTCATGCAATCGTACGTCATAAACATGAAGCGCTTACTATAGTCTTGCATTGAACCCTTAACATAAGGTGCGAGAGAGTGAGATGCGAGACCTTCAAATACAGGTCAATATTAGAAGAGGTTTATTTACAATGTCACCAATTTATTTCATCTCAAAAGCCTATTTTAGAATAGTCTCGCATAATGATAACGTTTATGTTTGACTAGTTGTCAATTGATAGGTGGTTAATGTATGGATCTTAGTCTCCTCTGATAGCATTACCAGTAGTTTTACAAGATAAAATCTGTCTTAAAAGCTCAGTCCGAAGTCAGTCCGGTGTGGGAAATGGTAGAACCGTGTTCGAAGTTCAAACGTAGCCATAATTTTTTCGCGCGGTGTTAAATGAGGGAATTGTGGCATTATTCATACGTCTTTTGCCACTAACGATAATGTTCCTTTTGATAAGCGGGTTTTCTTTTTTTCGGGGTGGGGGAAAATATCTAGAGTAGACGTAGACTATGGTGTACATACCTGCATGAAATGACCGAAAGAATGCTGGTCAAAACCGTATAATTACTATAGAAAATGAAACAAAAACAACATCAAAAGACAAAACAAACAAAGCATTCCTTCTTAAGACAACATATGACTTCTGCAGAAGAAGACATCAATTAAGAGAACCAGCAGATCATGTGATCTTATTTTCCGTTTTTACACACGTCTTTCATCGTTTCATTCAGTAAGACGTTTTTATTCCTCATTCAAAGCTCCTAGGGATTTTCTTCAATTAAATTCAGGTGTTGATAAACTCTCATGCTGTTAAGAATCTCACATAGTCAGTCATCTTTAATGCGTGTATGTCTCTTCATCGTGATATTCACACAAAACACTCCTGTGTTCTCAAAACCACGAGAATACAAACCAGAAATAGCGCTCAGACAAAGCAATCTAGATCAGAAATAAGCAAAGGTTTTTAAATATGTTTACTCGACAGGATATAAATAGTTCACTTAACAAATTCAAACCGAGGCCCCTATAGATTGGTTCCAAAAGGGCATGACAACAAATATGGTGATATAGAGGGCATTCCACCTTACATCTGTGAAGGACGAGGAATAATACACGTGTGTGCTTCGGTTTAATCGAAAGAAAAGAGTGAGTGGAGCGAACTATTTTCTTTCGCGTAAATCGAAATACACGAGTGCATTATTCCACAGTATTCACGGATATTTCATCTTTATTTCATTTCAATATATGTTCTTGAGCAACATTTCTT
Source organism: Cerastoderma edule (assembly GCA_947846245.1). NCBI lineage: Eukaryota > Metazoa > Mollusca > Bivalvia > Cardiida > Cardiidae > Cerastoderma > Cerastoderma edule. Next base: position 52,545,378 of record OX401406.1, read on the forward strand.
TTTGTCAAAATGGCTCCTAGAGCGGAGAGCAGTGGTCCAGGGGTAGAGCGTCGCCCTCGGGTCGTTGGTCCGAATCCCGTTAGTAACGAGATCTGCCACGCGATCTTTCAAAAAATCCACATTCAGTGCGAGTACTGGTTATGTATCCAGGTAGCAGAATCGAGAGTGATTAATCTAAGTTGTAAGATATTGTTTCACAATCCATTCAAAATAAACAAGTATTAAACTAAAAGTGGCTTCTAGAATCGAATGTTGCGTGTGTACGTCAACACAAGTCCCAATCGTATCTACTCGGCAATCCCCGTAACAAGTCGGTAGATATACCTCGTAGGCAGTACATGAATACACCAGAAATCCTGGGGTAATTCGCCTTATTTCCGGCGGATAACTCAAAATGCACACAGGCAATAAATATGTATTTTAGATACACACAAATTGGCTATATATCACCATTGCATGTTGTTTTTTACCCTTTTCATTAAAGATGATCATATCAACACATCTTTAATTCATATTTTGTCAATCGGCTCTTCTCGGCAATCCCCGGCTTGTGCCGGGGATTTCCGAGTAGATACGATTGCAAACGGACATGCCCTTCGTTGATGACCTACTTTCAAAGATGGCTCCCCATTGCCTCCGAGGTTATATTAAGAAATGGCCGAGGTGTTCCGATTGCACAAGTCAATACTAAGCACTTGGTTGTGACTAAGACTAGGTTGGTGTTACACAACAAACCGGCCTTTTAACATGATGGCGTGGTACTTATTTGCTCAGCTATTGCATCGCTGTATTTCAAATGGAAAATTTCTTACGAAGATGATTAATATTTTCTCCATATAAATGACCTTTCTATAAGATCATGAACAGAACAGCATAAAACAGACTTGTACAAAGTAAACTTTCTATAGCACATAGAACACATGGAAAGTAAAAATGGTAGCCTTTATCACTAAGTAGCTTAATATCCTTCCATATAAATCAAACTTCTATTAGACAATATTGAACACAGTGACATACAGTAGCAAGCATTGATAACTATACTGGCAACCAACTAGGAACGATTCGACACAGGATATGAATGGTCTAAGAAACCTTGTTGTGTGTTTAAGCTTTCCAAAAAGGGATGCATTCTTGGACAGTGTGCTATAAAGAAACAATCTTTCAAACAAAATGGCTGTTGATAACGTTTAAAATAGTTAGGCATGAGTAAAATTGGGAAATGGAATTTTTCTCAGTTTCTCAATTTTTATTTCTATGTAGTCTAGCGCAATTTGTTATATTTCTATGGGACACTTAACTCGTTTCTTCAAAATGTTAAACATTTGTATATATCTTCTTTCTTGTTTATAAGTCGTAGGCTTGGTATACAATGAAGACTCTGAATCTGAATTAGGGCAAAGAAAGAATTAATTGTATCTGTTTTGCTTATATGTTGCAAATTGTTACCGTCGACTCGGTGAGGAGCTTGTGTGTCCTAATAAACGACTTAACCATGAAAGAGATTTATTTCATGGAATTGCATCAGTCGCAATAAAAACGTACATCATCAAAGGATAAAAACATCGACATTTTCTTCGCGCACACTATGACATATCATCAACACTTATTGAACTTTAAAAAACGATATAAAAGAGACTTATCCCAGCAAGATTTAATTCTTCCCTATGGTATAATTAGTTTAGATAACACTGTTTAAAGACATCAAGCGTCGCTTATAAGTCATAAAACGATCTTTGCATAAGTTTATAAGCCACTATTCGTCGTCAAACTGCCGTCATTCCAGGGAAATAACGTGGCATGACCCATGTCTTTGCGACATAAAAACCTGCACGGTTTTATTACGGGCTTGCTGCCTATATAATAGAATGGTCTCCGTTTGGGGTCTATAACGACACAATCGGTCTCCTGATTCTCAAATGTCTGTCTTTAAAGTTTAAAGAGATGTTTACACGTATTTATAAAAAAGAAAGTGGTTTAAGAAGCAATTTGTGTAAAGAAAGAATTTGTTCGAAATGAGCAGGTGCTTCTATTTTTCTATTTGACACAGTAGTGTATATCTAATACCATCTGACAATGTTGACTTCTGTTTTAATTATTTGTTTGAATCATGTAAACAGCTTGTAGTTCAAATGTCCGGCTAAGCGTAGATGAAGGAATACCCTTAACTTATCTGCCCTCCCGTAGAAATCTAAATCTACCACTACCGTAATGATTTCTTATCTTCCATTAAAACCATGTTATAATCTATTTCGAATTAGACTTTTTACTTGTTTATTTGTATATATGTAAATATCTGGATGTAATTTGTGTTATTGTAAAATACCTATATGACTAGAAACTGTAAAGTTTACGCCATAAAATTATCCATCTACCGTAATTTGAATCTACATAGAGATGGGCTTTAAGTTCAGTTCTCCAACCACTAGGTCACGCACAAGACACAACACCTGGTAATTCGACAAAGCTAAAATCATCAACCACTTTGAAATCAGTGTTCGACATCAGGTGTCTGTTTCAAAAAGCTTCGTACACCATCCTGTTTCGTTACACGTAAAGGTAGGTTCAGTCAAAAACGTAAATATTTCTCGTGAATGTTAATCTTAAACGGATATTCTGTGGTAGAAATGCATCAAACGTAAGCTGCGATTAAAATCGGTCGTTACTTTACGTGTGCTCCATACTAGATTAATATGTCTAATAAAATAGCCATAAGCTTGCTTTTCTGACGGCAAATGGGGAAAGAACGTATTTTCTCGATCGGGTGAATATCTTCTAGACTAGATACATTGGAGTATTATGAGTTTATACAAAGTAACGAACAAATGGCTACCCTACCAGGGAGGGGAAATTTGACACTTCATTGACCCATCATTGACCTACACATGCGCAGAAAGCTTTAACTTTTACGAACCGCGTCCTACTTAACAGAGACTTGATTTTGCGATTGTTCGATAAAGGCTAAAATTCGGTACAAATTTTGCGAAACAGACATAGAAAAGCTCATAAACTTCTTTGTGAGACAGGCTTTCGGTCTTTCTAGAAATAACAGCAAAAATATATAAACTGCACTTTAGATAGATATATTTATTTCAGTATTGAGCAACAAGACAATATCTAATGGCCTGCTTTAAGTTTCACATTGTTGATAGTTTAGTTTAAACATATTTATTTTAAATCTTTTCCATAGAAGCTTTAAAATGTTAAAGGTTACGCTGTTGTTGGTACAGTATGATGTTGTTCCTGGTTAACTGAACGAATTATCGAGATAATACACACGTGACACTCATTCAATGTATGATGCATTGTGTTTATAATAAGAATGACACCATTGCGACTGAACCAAAGAAACTCCCCATTCAGAGTGCGAACGGGTTATTTTGTCGTTCTAAATATAAATATAGATGATTTCTGTGTCTTTGTTGGGTAAAATACTGATTTTGCCACTCCCCTCACCGAACTCGATTTATAAATCAAAAGGACAGGATTTAAAAGAATAAAACGAAAAGGAGATCGTCAAGTGGAACGAAAATAGTTCACATGCAGAAATAATTTGTCATATTTCATTACGTATGGGAAATGACCCGCTTTAATCAATTATGAAGTCCTTTTATTTTATCCCCCTTTTTGGCCAATTCAAGTCATTGCTTTTGACACCAGAAGTCATGCCACGTGCTTCGATCTCAGTTAAAGGTTTACCTATGGCGTTTGTTTAGTTAGTTACTGTATCAAGGTTCAACAACATTTCGGAGATGTTCACAAAGGTGTCCGAAACCTTACTGGGCACCGCTGCAAACTTATGAACCGATTATGCAAACCCTTAAAAAATGTTCTTAAATAGTTCAACGCAATTTTCTTTTTATTTGTATGGGACACTTGACTCATTTTGTCTGAAATGTTGTTATGTATATATATCTTCTATCTTGTGCATAGGCCATAGGTTTGAAATGCAATAAATACTGTGAAACCGAATTTCGACAAAGAAAGAATTACTTGTATCTGTTTGGCTTATATGTTGCAACTTGCTAATGTCCACTCTGTGACAATCTCGTGCGTTTAAAATTACCCATGAGAGAGATCTATTCTATGGCATTACATCAGTCGCCATAAAACAGTACATCATTAAATGTAAAGAAACGTCTACTTTTTCATCTGCACACACTATGACATTGGAAACGAACCTACTGAACTGTTAAAAAAAAAATTAAAAAGAGAGGTATCCTAGTGAGATCCTATTCTTCCCAATGGTACAATTATTTTAGATAGTACTGTTTAAAGACACCAATCGACGCTAATAAGTCCTAAAGCACTCTTTGTAAACTTTTAAAAGCCTCTGTTCGTCGTCAAACTGTCGTTATTCCAGGGAAATAACGCATTACGTGACCTCGTATGTCTTTGCGACATAAAAGCCTTCGCCAGTTTGTTTCGACCTTGCTGCTTGTATAATAGAATGGTCAATGCTTGATGCCGATAACGACAAAATCGGTCTTGTTGTTCTATAACACGATTATCTATATACACTTAAGAGGTCAAGTTTCATTATATGAACGATCCTAGTACTATTTTACCAAACAACTTGAGGAAGATAATTGTGTAAGTCAAAACTGATATAAACATAGATAGTATCTTTAATAAAAAGACAATACTGCACTGTGACACGTCATTGGAAGCATCTCAAAGACACCATTTCAATGATGTGTTACTTTGCAATATTGCTTAACCTAATATTGAAACAAGAGGGAGTTATGTTTTAAACCTACGCACATTTCAAGCATAATAATTTCTATCTAAACGGTACCCTGGTGTACATGTTTAAGTCTACATGTATCTATACATGAATACATAACGATCGAACAAACAATTATATAAAGATAAGGAACTACTCAAAATGAGCAGTTTATTCTATTGTCTATTTTAAAGACACGTTGTTGGTAGTACAGACCGAGATTGGTCCTTGGTAACTGAACAAATTATCTAGATATTGCACACACATGTGAAACTCTTTTAATGTAAGACGCATTTTGTTTATAATAAGAATGACATCATTGCAACTGATTCAAAGAAACTCCTTATTTGAGAGTTCGAACGGGTTCTTTTATTGTTCTAAAGACATATGTAGATTTATGCGTGTCTTTGTGGTAAAATATTGAAGTTGCCACTCCCCAAGCCGAACGCATCTAATTTATCAAAGGAAATGAACGAAAATAGTTCATATGCAGAAATATTTTGTCATATTTCATTACGGTCGGGAAATGACCCACTTTGATAACTTAGAAAATCCTTCTATTTTCTCATCTTGTTGGCCAATTCAATTCAATTCATTGCTTTTCACATCAGAAGTCATGCCACGTGCTTCGTTCTCAGTCTATGGTAATAATCAATAGCGTGTGTTTAAGGTAGCAACAATGTGCATTTTCCACAACATTTTGGAGGTACATTTGTCCAAGATGTTCGCAAATGTGTCCAACTAATTCGAGCACCTCTGCGAACTTATAAAGTGGCAATGCCAACCATGCTCTAGATTAAAACAGTACCGTTTTCAACCCAAATTAAACTATACCTTGTGGCTTTGGCTGAACAAAGCACACATATACTTATCATAGAAAACATGTGACAATGGCTACAAGGAGCACTATCAAGCATCGGTCAAACGTAATGGCTTTAAAGTTTTGCCAGTGGAGACATTGTTCTCTTCAAAATCTCTAAATTCGCAACGAAAACATAATAGTCCGTATTTCTTTTCTTTCTTTCTTTTCCTCAAAATATTAGGAGATTCAAGCAAGTCTGTGAACCTCAACTTTCTGTGCCAATTAAAACAAAAACTATTAAGCATCAGTTTGCAAATCATTATAAGGGTCAGATTGTTTCAAAATAAGCTTAAACGAGCCTTTCGAAGTCGCAGATGTCAACTAGAGATACAGGAAAAAGATTCTTATTACATCCTCACTATATCATACTTATCACAGATTACTTTGCTCTTAAAATATCGCACTTATTTGAATTCAGTTCCGTTATTTTGTGATATGCAAGTGTATTTGTTTGATGATATTTCAAATAGAACTGTCGTTTTGTATTATTTGAATTAAAAAAAGTCTACCCAATGATAATGGTTTGTTTTCTTTACTGATTGAATGATGAAATAGGTTCCGGCAAGTATTCATTCTTCACACGACCAACCTTTCAGATGTTTTTTCTGGTTTAATTTGTTTTCTCTGTAAATTACCGTTCCATTCATATTCTTCACTTCATGACGTCATCGATGAAATAACAAATAAACGTCTCTCCAGATGGTCTTTGAAGTAATCCCATGAAAGCAAAAATTCCTCGCGATATTCAGGTATTCTTTATTTATTCCTCTTGTTTTTGTTGTTGTTTTTTAATTGTTTCATTCATTCTTTTCTTTTTTGATGGATGCTTTAATCTGCTATTGTTCAGAGTGTACCTCATAGTTTCAGGGCTATGTGGTCGCCGAATTACTCTGGAAATTTATATTGATTGTCTGCCCCTGAATCCAGACTTTGAAATTCAGTTTCCAACAGTATATACGCCAACATGAGATTACGTACAAAGATCATTGCAACACATCTTTCTCAATTCATCAAACAAAATTCAGTTTGATTTAAAACAATGATTTGTAACTATGGTGTAAAGATGTGTCCAAATTATGTCCTTTTAATTAAAGCAAATGTTAAAAGATCTTTATTTTTATCAATGTTAATATGACTTTATATATGTATATCTTACTTATGACAAACGATATCACAAACTCAAAATGACTCTTACAGACTCATCACCATGAATCAAATGTGTCAAATCTAGAGCCTTTTCATTTAAAATCCACGAATCTGAGGGGGAAAAATGGCAAATGTCTATTCAATCCAAACTCATCGAGTTTATCCAAAGCAACAACGATGTAATATGGACGCCGCAATCTTGTATCATGCAATATAACTTCCGTTGTATCTTTTTTTTAATGAAATGTCAAATGCAATGTCTAAACAGTCTTCTTATTTAATAAGGGAAACATAAACATTTCACAACATATAATTTCGCTATTACGTTGAGGTACCGACGAAAAGCAAAGGTTTCAGATGAAGTTCGATAATTCCATATACACTGAACTACTCAGTGTGGACCCTCACAGGAACTAGTTAATAGCTTTGAACACATAATACCAACTTTGTTATTCTACACCTATATACGAGGTGAATTTGTCAGTTCACGGTAATACCCGCGTAGGAACAATTGATGTCTATTTAGATCTATAAAGCTCAACTGATGTCTTAATTTTTCATACAAACGATATGGTTTAAATCGTTTCATAGGATAATCTGTATCAAAACACCAAGTTTTACATAAAACAAAGGCAGATCAATCAACAAGATAAGGAACCTCAGATAATTGATGTTCCCGATGGTACACCATACATAACAATCGATGTAATCATGATGTAATACAAATCCTTCGATGACGTAATAAAGATGGAGACAATCCTCATTTTCGTTTTGACGATTTTCTTGATGAATTTCTTGACGAGTTCAAGAATTTGAAATCGTTAGTTGTTTTCTTTTAAGATAGATGAAGGTAAATACTCCCATACGCATTACTGTACATTTACATGAATACATGCAACCACATAAATCATTTGCTAAAGCGAAAACAGATGTCATAAGCACCTTTCCGTGGTTTGATTGAAAAATCACTATAAGATATTTATAGGCTGCCCTCATAAGCACCGTGCAATCGTTTTGCGTTTAAAGCATCGATCACAATATCAGACAGGTTAATTCATTTCAACCACTTCGCAGCACGGAAATAGAAGCTCTCTTTTTATCAAATAAAAAGGTAAATCGTTTTTTTACCAAATCTACTCGACAAATGTGCCAAATCTTTACCAAATTAGCTTTGAACAGGGTTCAATCCAAGTTTTATGTAATTGTATAGATCTAGACATGTTTTATCGAGTTTCCAATTTAATTCATTTTATCTAATATAAGGATTCTAATCAAATGTTTGATTTAATTAAGTATTCCCGAGTGAAACGTAACTTGTTCACAAAAAAATAGTTTGCATGAATTACCACTTTGCCTATAAGTAGATGGTTTGCACTACCAAGATACATAAATCAGAAGCACAAAATAACAATTTATGTAAGATAGTGTTTCCAAGGGATAAAAACTAACGACATCTTCCAGATAGACATCCTAATATATAGACACATATTCCATTTTTTTTTTTTTGAAAATATAAGCCGCAGCAGGCGACAATTGAAAGTCTTCCTTCGTTTCCTTCGGGGGTCATACGTAGAAAGAATTGCAACAACACCAGATACTAGTATACCATTCCCAAGCAACTTCTTCTGTTGTCAACCTGAGTTTCTGAGAATACAGTTTTATTAAAGCGAGGTATAAATGATACGGTCATTTAGAGATGGAGAAAAACAAAATGTTATAATCTGCAAAAAAACGAATGACTGATTAATTATTTGACTTACTTCAACAAGAAGGAAAATAACATTAACAAGTAGAATCCACATGTTGGCGTAATTATCACATCAGTTGCATTGGTCATATATGTCACACACACAGCGAATAATGACAATTTCTGACAGGCCTAAAGGTGTAAAAGAAACTTTAACCAACATCTGGGCCCTTCAATTTGAAGTGGCCCATCATATTCATAGATTAATTTCCTGGAGATAAGGGCAGAATTGGGTAGAGTTATGAAAGGTCGAACGGTCGGAAAACGTGTACCCGTATGAAAGGGTTTGCACCATTAGATATGACACATTCGATAACAAGTTATTTGCGATCATAATGCAGTTCACTGTTGCCAATTGGTTTGAGGAAAAGTGATCGAGTTTTGCACTGTTTTTATAGTATTTAGTCATATCAGTATTATAAAAAGTTGCATCGACCACAGAGCTAGGCTCTCCTGGATGTAAACAGGGGTGATTAGACGAGCAAAATATTTTGAATATTTCCTCATCTCGATTAGGCGGGGTTCAATTTCATATTTCTCGCGTTATAGAACGTGTCATTTAATTCGAATACAAGTTATTCAAATCCCTTTTCCACGTGGACTCTTTTTGTCAATCTTTTCAATTTTACAGTTTTGACGATTAAGAGCGTCTTTGAAGAAGATGTAAAAGTTCAAGTCACTTTAATAAAAGGAGGGAGAGGATATGCAAAACGCCATAGAGTCGCAATAGGTTATAGCTTTATATATATAAACTATCCATTATTTATTGGTAATGATTCTTTGCTGATAATATTGAGTTGTATCTCTGTCTGATGTAAATCAGTCGGTTGAAGGTAAGGGTTTTGTCTACCTATCAGTGTGAACGGCGCTGATTGCAACACGTCTTTGTTGTCGTTTATCCAGTGGAGAGCCCCCCCAAAGCCCATGTATAACCCTCGGACAATGGGTTCGTGTGAATAGGTAGTTAGTTTATCTAATAAACTGGATATACCAGCTGAGGCCTCTTGACTTTATTAACGAAATGCCTATCTTATCCATAGGTGAGCGGCATAGAAGGATCCTCGCCATAGATAAATCTACCTTAGAGTTTTTTGTGCAAGGAACAGTCAACATAGCCTGTATCATAAGCAGGGCCTGATACTTAGAGAGTGTATGTGTTTATACTGGAGATATTGAATGTATGTGAGAGACAGACAACCATAAATAGGGGGAGGATAAAGAGAATGTAAGAGAGAAAGAGGCAGACAGACAGAGGTAGGGAGAGGGGAAAAAGACAGGGTGATAGCGGGGAAGAAGAACGAAGTAATTAAGGCAGATAATGGACGACAAAACAAACATAGAGAGAATACATTCTGAAAGCAAAGAAAGTTAGAGGTGGACTTAGACTGTCTTCGTCACTGAATAAATGACTATTTATTGTTCTCCTTTTTGAAAATACTGAAGAAAAAAAAGACACAGGCATAAATAGACACAGTTAGACAAACCGATACACTCGCAAAAGACTGATGATATTGACCTTTGTCACAACCCGTTTTAAAATAAAGTTGCAAAATGAAATAAAATTATTTCAAAACGCGTCGCGATGACATAACTTTATTTCAATTTGCTAACATCCCGTTTTGAAATAAAATCGCAAATTGAAATAAACTTATCACACCTGTATTATATATCAAGTTATTCACTTACATCTGTCACATGTGATAACTGATGACAGTTTTTGGTATTTTCGACAGTATATGACTCATATTTACTGTTGATTGACATGAAAGACTAACATACAGAATTGATGTAAACGGCCAAACATCACTTTCTGAGCGCGCCAATATAACATGTTTGTATCTAAATGACGCCAAGAAGTGACTTGTGAAATTGAGAGGAATGAAACATACATGATTATGGATTGTTCAAAATGAAATAAAATTATTTCAAAACGCGTCACGATGCCATAATTTTCATTTCACTTCGCTAACAACCCGTTTTGAAATAAAATCGCAAATTGAAATAAACTCTCAAAAACGTATTATTTGTTAAGATATTGATACCAAACTGACACATGTGATGACTGAAGCTAGTTTAAGATCTTTTTGACAGTCTGTGACCCAATCTGAACATAAACGACCATGATAAATTTACATAGAAAATTTGTGTTTCAGTTCAAATGTTGCCTTCTAGTCATGGCCATGCGACTTGTTTGATCTGAATGATGTTTAAAAGTGATTTATCTTGAACTTGAGACAGAATAAGCGATATAATGAAGAAAGTTCAAATTGAAATAAGGTTATTTCAAAACGTGTCCCGATGACATAACTTTATTCAATTCGCTAAAAACTCGTTTTGAAACAAAATCGCAAATTGAAATAAACTTTTCAAAAACGTATTATTTGTAATGATATTGAAACCAAACTGACACATGTGATGACTGAAGGTAGATGAAGGTGTTTTTTGACAGTCTGTGACCCAATCTGAACATAAACGACCATGATAAATATACATAGAAAATTTGTGTTTCAGTTCAAATGTTGCCTTCTAGTCATAGCCATGCGACATGCTTGTATCTGAATGATGTTAAAAGTGATTTTTCTTGAAACTGAGACAGATTTAAGCGATATAATGAAGAAAGTTCAAATTGAAATAAAATTATTTCAAAACGTGTCGCGATGACATAAATGTATTTCAATTCGCTAAAAACCCGTTTTGAAATAAAATCGCAAATTGAAATAAACTTTTCAAAAACGTATTATTTGTAATGATATTGAAACCAAACTGACACATGTCATGACTGAAGCTAGATGAAGGTCTTTTTGACAGTCTGTAACCCAATCTGAACATAAACGACCATGAAAAATTTACATAGAAAAATTTGTGTTTCAGTTCAAATGTTGCCTTCTAGTCATGGCCATTCGATTTGTTTGTATCTGAATGATGTTTAAAAGTGATTTATCTTGAACTTGAGACAGATTTAAGCGATATAATGAAGAAAGTTCAAATTGAAATAAGGTTATTTCAAAACGTGTCCCGATGGCATAACTTTAATTCAATTCGCTAACAACCCGTTTTGAAATAAAATTACAAAATGAATAAATTTTTCAAAAACGTATTATTTGTTAAGATATTGATATCAAACTGACACATGTGATGACTGAAGCTAGATTAAGGTGTTTTTTGACAGTATGTGACCCAATCTGAACATAGACGACCATGATAAATTTGCATAGAATATTTGTGTTTCAGTTCAAATGTTGCCTTATAGTCGTGACCATGCGACTTGTTTGTATCTTAATGATGTCTATAAGTGATTTTTCTTGAAACAGAGACAGAATTAAGCCATATAATGATGAAAGTTCGAATTAAAAATGATATTATCTCAAAATGTGTCGCGATGACATAACTTTATTTCAATTTGCTAACAACCCATTTTGAAATATTGAAATAAAATTTTCAAAAATGTTTTATATGTTAAGATATCAACTCCAACTGACTCTTGTGATGACTGAAGCCAGTCTAAGGTTTTTTCGACAGTCTGTGACCTATTCCGAACACAAATGACCATAAATAATTGCCATAGAAATTTGTGTTTAAGTTCAAATATAACCTTATAGACATGGTCATGCGTCTTGATGCATGAAAATGATTTTCTTGAAACAGAGACAGATTTTAACCATATAATAAAGAAGGTCCAAAATGAAGTAAAATTATTTCAAAACGCGTTGCGATGACATATCTTTATTTCAATTTGCTTACAACCCGTACTGAAATAAAATCGCAAATTTAAGTAAACTTATCGAACCGCCATTATATATCAAGATATTGACTTCTAAATGACACATGTGACGACCGAAGTTAGATTTAGGTATTTTTGACAGCCTATGATCCATTCTGACCGTTGATGGCCTTGACAGACTCATAATAAAAATCGATGTAAATGCTCAAAAATCATATTATATGCGTGGCAACTTAACCTGTTTGTGTCTTAAAGACACCAGTAAGTGACTTTTGTGAACCTGAGATGGTTTTGATGAATTAAAACCTTATCATTATAGATAGTTCAAAATGAAGTAAAATTATTTCAAAACGCGCCTAGAAATATGAATACAACCGTTAAGAACTAGTCCGAACGATCCAGTCGTAGATATTTCATTCTATATTCTCATTCTCTATATTCTATTAATAGTTACAGCATTAAACACGGAACCATACAGCTTGTGGCGGAAACAGGTCGGCTTCTTTCGGCAACATACACTGAAGATATTTTCTTTTCCATTCCGCGTTGCTACTATGTAAACAAATTGCTTGAGCATTGGATCCAGGTGTATGATTTGCAATTTTGGTTTCCCGGTTTGATCGTCCCCAGTAGCACTTTCTTTGAGTGGCCTTAGGCAAGACACTGCATAGCCCTACCTTTGTACAGGTCAAACTCGGGAAAGCAACACTCTAAGTGAAATATTATCTACAAGGCTTTAAACCCATACAACCAATAAAAAGTCTACGACATACGTTGTTCAACCTAGTTTTTCCTTTAATGAAAAGCCGGGAGTGTTTCAAAAAATACATTTCATTAAATCTTGCCATGTTTAAACAACTTAGTGTTATATGTCTTATTCGTACATATGTTTTTTTAATACGGACAGTCAAGCGAACTTGACTTCTTGAAATATGGAATATCCCATATGTACCCTCGGTAAACAACACCTCAGCTCACAGGTTTATCAAATTGTGAAAAACACAAAGCCATTGTTTGAAATAAAGTTTAGTAATTCATATTTCCAAATTTCTATATGTACTAGGTATCTGTTCCGTCTAACACATTTATTGATACGGATTATGGCTTTGGTACTGATAAAATATATACAGGGCCGTACCAAATTTCTTCATGCAAAGGTGTTAAGATGTTTCTATCTTAAATGGCATCTATGATATGAAGAATGGAACTTATATAATTATATTTTATACGTTAACTTAAGGAAATATCAACCAAGTTGGATAGGGGTTCGCCCTGTGAAATATTTCGATATAAACCACTTTTAACCGTAACCACTACCAGACCAAATTATATTGAAACCTTTATGAAACGAACATGCTTGAATAAGATTTATAAGCATGGCAACTTTTTCCATATTCTGATCTGAAAATTTCTGTAATTAAAGAATTTGAATTGAAGGTTTGAAACCAGTGTAAAGAGTATACATGTACTTCACTTGAAGTATAGTTTGCACTCTTGAAGACAAACCTTTCGAAGTATCAGATATTCAATGGTTTTTTTAATAACATTTAATTCAGAACTTTAAGGAAATAGGTTAGGAAAACCGAAAAGGAAAGTAGCAGTGGAAGGGTATCATTTATACTTTGAAATTGCTAAAGAATGTATTAAAAAAATGAAAATAAAAAGGTTAAAATAACTGTCCTTGCATTTTTCGACCTTTATGTGGTTGGCAGGCTTTTCACAAACAGAAAACTACAGGCATATTGTATGTACTTTCACTACTTTGGATTGATTTTCGTTGTTACCTTTAACAACGTTTATCTAACAATGTTACAAAGGCGATGAAAACACGTGACCAATTCTTACGATCTCATGTCCGAACAAGATGACCGCGCCACAGATATTTTCGCTTTTTTTTCACCTACTTTTGCCGACAGTCGACGGGCGAGAATGACCTAAACATTACCTGTAGGCTGCGATTTCTCTGCCGAGTGTTAGCCGTAACGTCGCTTTAAAGCATGGGTTATCATATACCACCAGAACCGAAAAGTTGATAGCCAACTCATGCGGGATTTACAATATGGCTATCATTGGTAAAAAAAGATGAAAAGGGCAAAAATACCTGTGCCGTCATTTGCGAGGCCATCTTGTTCATGCATATTATTTTATACATTGGTCTTGTTTCACAACGGATTGAAAGAAAATCGATATAAAGTTATATCATCGCAACGCATTTTATTTCGATTTTAACAGTCTTTCATGATAAACTTAAAATTCATCCCAGTTTAAAGAAATTCACTTCTTGGCACCATTTAGACACATACAGATTACACTACCTCGAATATAAGGTGATATTCGAACATTAACACAAAATTTCCATGATAGTTCCATATGAGTATCAATGTATAGAATGGCTCAAACACATACAACTAACGTAAGTTATCACATGTGCAAGTTTGGAGTCGACATCTTGATATATGATACAGGTTTGATAAGTTTATTTCAGTTTTCGATTTTATTTCAAAGCGGGTTTGTGAGCAAATTGAATTAGATTTTTGGCAACGTGACACGTTTTGGAATTATACTATTTCAATTTGAACATTCTTTCATGAACAATATTTGATGCATCTCAGTTTCAAGAAATTAACTTACAGTTTACATTGCCATGCATAGAAGCTAATTTCAAAACATGGATATCGATTCTCTATGTCAGTCTATCATGGCCTTCAATGATCAGAATGGGTCATACGCTGTCGGAAATACCTTACAATAACTTCAGTCTTCAAATTTATCAGTTTTGAGTATATATTTAAATATAATATTCAGGTTTTACAAGTTTATTTCAATTTGCAATTTTATTTCAAAACGGGTTGTAAGCCAATTGAAATAAAATGATGCCACCGGGACGCGTTTTGAAATAGTTCTATTTCAATTTGGACTTTCTTTCATTTTAAGGTTCAAATCGGTATGCGTTTCATGGAAACCACTTTACGACATCATTCAGTCATATACGAGTCACAATGCCATGGCTGGATGGTGATATTTGAACATTACCACCAAAGTTTCCACGATGATTGTATATGGTCATTTATGTTCAAAATCGGCCATGTACTGTCGAAAATACCTTAAATTAGCTTCAGTCAACACATGTGTATGTTTGGAGTCGATATTTAACATATGATACAGATTTGATAAGTTTATTTCATTTTGCAATTTTATTTCAAAACGGGTTGTTAGGAAATTGAAATAGAATTATGCCATCGCGACGCGTTTTGAAATAACTTTATTTCAATTTGGACTTTCTTCATTATATGGTTAAAGTCTGTCTCATTTTTATGAAAATCTCTCCTAGACATCAATCAGTGGCATACGAGTCGCATTGCCATGACTATAAGATTATATTTGAACTTTTACACACATTTTCTATGTAAGTCTATCATGGCCATCAACGTTCAGAATGGGTCATAGACTGTAGAAAATACCTTAAACCAGCTTCATTTATCATATGTGTCAGTTTGGTTTCAATATCTTTATACATAATACAGATCTTATAAGTTTATTTCAATTTGCGATTTTATTTCAAAACGGTTTGTAAGCAAATTGAAATAAAGTTATGTAATCGCGACGCGCGAAATAATTTTATTTTATTTTGCAACTTTATTTCAAAACGGGTTGTGACAGACCTTACGTAATATTAATCAAATTAACTTAGATTGCAACATTATACGTTAGCTATAAAGTACGTACATTCTTTAGTATATTGGTACGAGGGAATACTGCATATTTTGAGCAATGCCAGTTTTGGTCGAAGTGGTTTCTTCACAAGATGCGTTAAAGCTTCGTATTATGAAGTGGGGGAGGGTAATTACAGTAAAACTGTAGTGCAGATCGAAAGAAATTTAATTTTTAACTTCCAAATTTCCTCACACCTCCCAGCCGGGACACATGACTCAAAATTGTTACCCGGCCTTGTGTTCAATAAGGAAAGCGTTCGCGAACAGTTCGCGAATTACCGTAAATCGAAACTCTTAACGACGATATATCCGCGAACGTTCTTGGGGTTTGCGAACGGAAATGGAGTTTGACTTACGAGTGGCGGGCAGGCGAACTAAGATAGTGGACTTTTCTTTTTACTGCCTATTGAAATGGTTGCAAATACAGGAATACAGTGTTATTAAACAAAATTCAAATGATTTTATCTCGATTGCTCTATTTTTATTTTACGTAACTAGAAATCTGAGGTATATTTTTTCATTTATCCCAAAAGGATCATTTTGACAACTCTGCAACTTCACCACAATGTTCGCACACAGACATCTTCGTGCCTAAATTCAATTACATGTATGCTGTTGTTGTTTTTGACTTATAAGGAAGGAATGTCATATTTACGTCCCCAAGGAGAGCGAACGTTCGCAAAGAACTTTTCTGTTCAATAGTTATTTGCGAGGGGCAATTTGTTAGCCACAAACGTTTTTCCTTGTTGAATGCAAGACTTATGTTTGGGATGTATTTCTCAGGTCACGAAAATACCCGGGAAGTTATGCTTGATCGTAAGGCGCATCCTGCAAAGCAAGAATTCCCCCGAAACGGCTTTCCAAAAAATGAAGAGTAAAAAAAAAACAATAAAAAAGAACCCATTTAAATTAGCCATCCTATGTATTTGGGATGGAGCTGTTCAATACAACATGTAAAGAGAATAACCCTGGTGTTAACAATAATTCAGTTATATCGCACAGAAACCCTTCACGTATCCATTTTCCTCAGACTCAAACCAGAACAATCGTTATTGTAACGTTCTGATGAATTGTTATTTCAACCAAAATCGTCTCAATTCATCTTCGACATTTAAATTTTCTGAATTTGTGAATACTATTTCAATTAGAGAAACCGCCGCAGTCAACGTACATTGTGTTGCTCTTTCTGATGATTACTGCCAAGTTTCCTTTTTACCAACTGACTGATCTCTTGGAGACGGAATGGGCTGCATTAAATTCCAACAAAGAACTCGACGAGCCGGGTTCAAATACGAAACTAAACGTTCTCCAGATCAACCTCGTTAATGAATGAGTAACGTCTTTAGGTATGTCTGGCTTAACAACCTCTCATATGCACAGGTCAATAATGAGATTTTGATGGTCTAGATTGACTGGTCAAACGCGTGTCGATAGATCTGGTCGATTATCAAAATGGGCCAATTACGTCATGTATGGACTGAAAAAACTACGGTCAAGCCCATTTCCGCGTCGCAACAACTTCACTTAAACCCATTGTATTACATGAATTACTTGGTGATACCCTTACATGTCATTTAAAACATTTTTACAAAAGTAGAATTTGCTCATAGCGAGCAAATTCTACTTTTGTAACAATGATTTCAATAGTTTGTTTTACTGTTTCAATATTTTATTGTATGCAGTCTTTTGTTGGCGTAATTTAGTATTTCTTTTTAAGATATAAAGGTTTATATAAATCGATTGACCCTTTACCGAACAACGAAGTTTTGACTGTCCAAAATTGAAAGAGTTTGCAGACGACATTTCAAAATGTGATGAAATTGGGAAATAATCTTCTAATAGGGCAAAAAACATTGTGGGAAAAGGAAAAATTGCTCGTTACGAGCTATTTCTCCTTTTCCCACAAGTTACGAGCAATTTCTCCTTTTCCCACAAGTTACGAGCAATTTGTCCTTTTTCCAAAATGATTTCTTAAGTCGTCTGCAACAAAGTGGCCAAATGACGTTATTGTTTGAGAAAGGGTTAAAGTCTGCTTCCAACAGTTAATGTGTGAATGAGATAGATGCTTCACCTGACGCAGATGGTAACGATTGCACTCTGTCCTGACTTGCTAATGATCTCCTTTCTCATTAAATTCCAATAAAAAGAATCGTTTCCTTGTCATAAGACGTTACCCTCTTTCGGTAAGACCTTAACTATAAGTTGATTTTGTCATAGCATCAAATTTAAAACTGACAGTCTGAGAATTTTAGGGTCTACAATTGGCAAATGACTTGATTAAGATATCAGGGTGCGGTTTTACTAAATTTGTTATATAAAATTTTGTAAGTTAAACACAACATTCCTTCTAAGTTCAACATTGAGCCAAATAATATTGCAAGGTGACACATGATTGGAATCGTCTTTTCAAGACGCTTCCAATGACGTGTTACATGACAATTTTGTGTTTTCATTTAAGATACTATCCATGTGAATCAGTTATGTCTTACGCTTACGTTTTCCTTATGGTTTATGACCCCTGATAATCAGACATTTTCCAATATTTATATCATCTTATGGTATAAGTTGTTGCTATCATCTCACCTTGTTTTAATTTCTTCATGATTTGTTCCCCCTGACAACTGATAACATTGGTTTTCTCCTGCTTTCTATGTTGATGTTCGGATTTCGTTTTTAAATCTTAATCGAAATCGTTAAATGCATCTTTTTATCAAGAGTTTTGTCTAAAAGAATCAAACAGGGTTATCATCATGACAGAAAGATTAAATTTCCCATAAGCTTAAGTGTTACTTTTTATATTAATTATCTCCCCTAATTGAGGTCATAATGGACAAGTTTTTCAGTAAAATCCTTTCATGAAAATCTTCAATGTGACAAAGTTTAAAAAAGCTTCCACATTTCAGTGTTGAGATATTCAACATTCTTATAATGGGTTATTTAGTAAGACTGTCTTTATCTTGTGATGTTGTTTCGTACTACAACCAAGGTAATTATAAGACAAACGCAAATTGAAGGGTTCATCGCCATTTCATCTCTTTGGCAAACACCTCAACTTTGTCAGTAGTCAAAGTCTATGTTGTTTATTATTCTTATTGGAATGGAATTTTTAATAATTTGTTGTTAACGATTGCATTCATTTTCACATGTACGTGCAGTTTTCAATGTACAGTACAGATACCATGTCTACCTTAATTAACCTGTCTTTCTTGATACATTAATAAAAGAACTTTACGAAATTTGTCATTTGTCCTGTTTTCCGAGCGTTTTAGCCAAAGCGGCATACGGGATTTAATACTCGTACAACTACTATTTTGGACTCAGTACAAGCAAAGACTCGAACCCGCATCCTTTCACACAAAAAGCTTACCGTATACACAAGTACCTTGTTGTCGACCTTGCAAAGCGACTAATGTACTGCCCCTTTGACATTTTCCAACCTATACACGATCAGACAACCACCTCCGAGTTTATTCCAATTTTGATTTTCCACTCACCTTTGATCGTATTTTGCACTCACCATGTCCATGTTTCTCTGACGTAATAGCATAGCCGCCATATTGATTAACATACAGCATCGCGTGTGATGACATAGCGTAGTCAATTAACGTCTACTTCTACCGGCCTACTGCTTCCTTCGTCACAACGGATTTTACGTAAAATTACAACTCAAATGACGTTGCTTTATATCGGGACAAGTTACAAATGCCCATATATGGAATTGGGTTCTTAAGATATTCCACCACTGATGGAGAAAAATCGGAAAAGTCAGAATGACAAATTGGAAGATTTAACTAACAGATAGATAGATAGACATCTTTTATTTGACCACCACACATGTGTATAGTCATTTTTACAATACAAACAAAATAAACATACATTTAACTAACAGAGCAAATGCCGTTATGAAATTAATTGTGATACAATAAATATTTTTTATGGATTTAAATTTTCATTTGCCACCTTTCATTCGTGTCACTATAATTAACTTGATGGTTAGGTTAAGGGGAGGTATTTATTATTGATTTAATAACATAATTATTGATATTCATTTTGTAAATATAAATTCAAAATCAGGCAATGGTGAATGCCTTTGAAATGATAAATACTTTCATAATTGCATTTCAGTTTATTCTTTAACCAAAGCGAATTCACTTTTTCCATCGGGGGTGAAATACCTTAAAGAAAGCAATAACAGACAAAAATACTTAACACATATATTTCATGATGAATATTGTGACGAAAGGATAAATATGTAACCAATTGTCACAGTGATTTCATGCTTCAACTGCAGTAAATGGGGTAAAGTTAGGTATTACGGCGTTATTGGTAAATGCACTTTGGACACATTCAGATTGTATCATACCCTTCCCTTGTGCAAGTCAGTTATTGCTTTTCCGATCTACAACTGACTGTTCAAGCTTCAATGCTACTAACCATTTATCCAGAATGCTATGAAAGTTAGCCATTTGTGCCATGTGTGGTATGAACGGTTCAAGTATCAAAACCCTGTCCCCCTTCACATGAGAGTGTCACTTAACCTCTGTATATCTACTGTGATCGAGCAGCTTTCTTTGGCAATTCAATCAAATACGATTTTTGTACAGCATATTTAGTCCGAAATCCATAAGAATCATTCCCTTAATAAAACAAGCACAAAATTTGGCACGTATGAGCTTGATAACCTGATCACCGTTTTTACTAAAAACTATGCTAAGAATTTGCGTATTTTCAAAACAAACTCCACTTTATTTCGATAGTGAGATAACCAATATCACTTTACTTTAATCAATGATGCTATCCTTGTATATTTGTTTTTACTTACGCACATAGTTTCCGTAAAGTTATTTAGTAAGACGGTAGGTACCCTTTCTGCCACAAACGTAAGTTACCCAAGCAATTTAATGGGGAAAACATGTCATTGAGGTTATGTGTACAAAAGTTGGGGTTCGTTTTGATTCTTTAGGTAAGATATCATTTCATCAATCTGACTCACTTTCGCTCAAGACTGATGAGTTTATCAAAATGTTCCTATTCAAATCAATGCAATGAGCTCTAGAGGGTGCAAAACATAATGCAAAACATAATACAACATTTAAAACACAATTAAATTTATTTTGCAAGCTTTATACACAATAAGTAATACAAGGATGGGAAAACAGAGGATACATTATTTGCTTTTATTAGTGATTCTTTTTAAAATAGATAGTTACATCAGACCTGCCATGGTGAAAATTATCAGATAAAAAGCAACCCCAAAACTCGAAACTCGAAGCTAAACATCAAATATCATTAAATGATTAGATGAAGTCACGTAACGATCTTGTTAGTGACGACAGCCTTGGTTTTATTACTAAACGTATCGTGATTGATAAGAAAGAGGAGAAAGGTTGCAGACGACAACTTGGAATTTTGATACCATAGGATACCATAGGAAGGAAAACATGTCTCTCATGGCAGAGGTAATTCTGGTGGAAGAGGTAGACATTCGAGATGTTGTTTCCTGCCTTAACCCATAACCAAACAATGACAACGTTTGACCAGTTTGTTGCAGACAACCATAGGAACCATAGAAACATGCTGGGAAAATGAGAAATTGCTCTTAACGAACAGTTTCTCCTTTTTCCCACAGTATTTTCTGCCCTATAAGAAGATTATTTTTCAATTCCTTCACATTTTGAAAAGTCGTCTGCAAACTCTTTCAATTTGGGACAGTCTAAACTTTGGTGTTGGTAAAGGGTTAACAATGCCTTCAAAGGGCGTCCTCTGAAAACCCTTCAAATTCAGGGATCGATCATGAAACGTCTAATGACAGACATGTATACTATTTCAATGGGAAATGGTTCATATAATGACGTCAACAGGTCGTGTAAAGCAAATATGTGAAAGAACAACAGAAAAAATTGAGATGGGGTTATTCGCCTTTTTGTAAATATTTCTTTCCTACCATGGCGCCAGAGAACCTGTCTATAACCCTTGTATTTCATCACTATTACTGTTAGACTTGGAACTAGCCTGGAGACCTGGTCCATGCATACCCGCCTTAGGCCTAGTTCGGGGTATACAGACGGGCCAGGCCCCAGGCTAACTGGGAACCGGTCTCTTATCTATCGAATGTAGAGACCGGTACGGTACAAATCTACCAGGCAGAAAACTGGCTGGTAACGGAAGGAAGGAAAACAACATACTTGTCGTATTTTGGAACGTTGCATTCTGACCAATAAATTCGCTCAGAATTTGTAGGCTGCCCGTTGTCTATCTTGTGGAACAAAGTGGAACTTGTAGACAGCGGGGGACCAGTTTATTTCACTGTTCGATTACATTTCCGGTCCATTGACTGCTTGTACACAAGAACTGTAGGCGAGATACAAAGAAGCCATGATATAACAGATAAACTAAGTTTCCTAATGATTATTGGCCAAGTCGGGTTTCGAACTGTGAATATTTTGTTTTCAAATGGCATATCCTTCGGTTTGGACTACAAAAGCTCGAGGTAGAAACAAAAGATAATACAGAGTATTAACAACCCCACAATTTTTAATCCATCGTCGGTTTACTCGACCTTTGTATACTGACCGACGTAAACCTACGAAAGATTGAATTTCAAAATGTCGGATTATGGGAATTCTATCTTCATGTCATTTTCAAACCTTCTCCGTATAAGCATCCGTTTTAGAATGCTCCCAGGGGTGAACAACGAAGATGATCAGCCTCCTCTTTAGTCAGAATGTTTATTCTTATTCTTTAAGCGAAGTTCTAGATCTTCTTTCCTTGTACACAAGTGCTCTGCATTCCGTTTCAACTTAGACCAATCCCAACTAAGACAGTAAGTAAAGGATATCAAATACAGCTTGCGTATGACCTATCCCCTAAATGAACATCATTCGACCTAAGAGTTCAGACCTTGATCGAATTAAAGAATTTCGGTCTCTGTACCAATCTACCTTGTAGAGTTACCGTTCGTTTGAATGTTTGAGAGAAAATCTTGGCTTTCTTTTCTTTCATCTGCTTGATATATATAAATGCTGGTTACATCCCTTATGAATGACCAAAATATATAGGCTTGTCAATGTTAAAGAAAAATGAACCGACACTAAAATGAACCGACACTAGTTAATTTCTACAGTGGAACTACTTCATTGATTTCATTCTTGAATATATTTCCAGAACATATTCCAAGTATATTAAACAGAGGTACTCATGTTAGCGTAAAGAAGCCTATTATCAGTGATGCGCAGTTTGGTTCACTTAAAGAACTTAAATCGCTTGATTCATTCTTAGTTCTTGATTCCAACCCAAATAAAGTTTCAAATGAGAATGAAAGGGTATTTTTAAGTTCAAGGTTCTCATGTCAACAAATAAAGAAGCATTATTAATTGATTTGGCAAAATACATAAAAACAGCATCGGGGGGTCGTCAAAGTTCTTTTAACTTTTCATAATCAAACAAAACAACAATCTTAATTTTGCTGTTTGAATTATTTCTTCACTGTTTGATATCAACTATTGTCCACGCATTAATAATTCCTGAAAAACAACATGGTATACTTATTTTTACAAAATATTTTAGGAGCATACTAGCATTCAGAAACTGCAAAATTAGGTTAAACGATTTTTAAATTATGAAAGAACATATTAAAACATAGCAAAACACCACATTAGCATGACATTATAATGCCTGTATTATTTACTATCAATGTTTAAAGTGATATTTCCACAAACTGTGTGGCACACAATTTGACTATCATTTACATCTGAGCTATGTCTAAAAATAGCGATGATAGCTCGGGGGAAAAACGATTGGCGGTGACATGGTTAGATCAGCCACGTGATACACACAAATATATTGTCACTTATCCAATAAAACAACGGACATTTTCAAAATGAAGAATTTCTTCGATTTCGTTTTTTGGTCCCCGAAGTTACACAAAATATACTCCGGCAATTCTCGGCTGACCTCGTTTTACAGTTTATTGAAAACAAACGTTATCGTCTTAGCTGTTTTAAAAGCATCATATCAACATGTTATCGTACCAGCTTCTCTTTAAAGTGAATTAGAGATATTTCTATGTGAACCACTCTAAAGACTATTTTTACATTTTTATTGTAACTGAGAGCAAGTATTACTTTAAATGTTACTATGTACTATTTACTCGCTCGATGAACTTTGTTTTGTTCTGCCCTGTATATTGTTCTCTAATTTTTATTGATATCATGTTCGTAAATTGATTCCAAGCGGACAAAATCAAATAAATTGAGCATTACATACCTATAAGAGAAACTTGTAGAAGATTTAAGCTCTAAATAAAGGAGTGTAACCCTAGCACAAACCCTTTTTTAATTGTGTAGGTGTAAACCAAGGGCAGGTCATTTAATCCTTCCTCTTTTTTCTACACAAATTTCCCTACAGAATGGATTGACAAATATTTGTCTCCATCAGAGACACATCTATGTCTCTGTCTCCATATAATACCATAGAAGATGAAGTTCATTACTTTGTTGACCATCTTTATACGATCCATTTGAAATGAAAAGAAGTAAGTTTTAGTAGGCTTTATGATGCCTTTAATAAGTAAAAGTACAAAGTCTAGACGTGATTTTATATAACTGGACAGCTATAACCCTTGTCTTTTGATATCCAAAAGAATAAGTTTAATACGAATGATGAATAAACAAAAAACATTTCAAAAGATTGTAAGTAAATAAATATGTTCCACTTTTAATCATTCGTAACCAGTTTTAAATTGTCCTATCTCTGTTACCATTTGCCTTGTTTATGTATATGTAGATGCCTATAGAATTCTTGTTTAATGTTTAGGTGATTATATGTCCTCATACGTGTGTTCTTATACTGCTTATATGTGCATCTATCTTATAGTAGGCAAGTGCATGTCTTTTATTTTTGTTTGTTTGTTTGTTTGTATATTTTTTTCTTACATCGATTGTGAAGGAGGCTATATAAGCCCATCATGTCACTCTCAATGACTTCTTCCTGGACAATACACCAGTAATCGCACCGGTTTGTGGGTTAGTTCCGGCAGTTTTCACCCCGCCTCACGGGGATTGGAACCCGGGACCCCCGGTACAATAGTCCCACGCTCTACCACTGTGCCACTGTCGCCCACATGTATGTGTCTGTGGATATATGTGTATGCATATACATGTACAAATATATGTTTATGTACATGCATAAACCACTATATGTAAATTCTAGTCTTATATATAAGTGTATTCTTCTCCAAAAAAAGCAATAAACGACTTACAGGTATAGTGTTAGCAATTGCTTTTTGTATTGACCTTGTATTAACCAGAACCGTGCCAAACATTGTTGTAGCTTTCATCTTATAAAGTACTACAGGCAATACATTGCTTGAGTTTTCATATTGATAGTGAATACTTTAAATGACATTTTGATATATTGCAACTATATCCTACATCTAGGCTTAGCACGATACTGGTTTGTCTCTTAAATGTTTACTTCTTGTGTACTGGTGGGCATATGGCCTTATGTATCAATAAAGTATCTATCTTTAGTAAACAAATAGCTCTCATCACGTTAAATTGGTAATAGACGCGTGGAGAAGTTCGTGTGTTTATTTATAATCCGTTTTTATTTTCATACATGTAGAAGCACTGACTGACGCCAAGGCTCACTTAGCATTATTTAATGAAATCACGGGATTTCTGAAACTTAGAGGTAAAGAAATTGAAAATGGTTTTGTGTTTAAGTGACAATGAATGTTTATATCGAATTTAGACGTTTATTACTCCCAAATCACTGAGTTTGTACCTTTAAATTGTATATACAATGAACTATCGTGTATTTCAATCCAAAAGCGTGACACCATTTTTGAGATTTACTGCAAATAAACTGTACATTCTTAGATAAATTGACGCTTCCTCAATTATCTATGCTTTCAATCGCTACTTTTGATAGTATATCAAACAGTAATACAAAAACTGCATTGCTTCAACGACCTTTTAATTTGATTTTCAGACTTTCTCATCTGTGAGCCTCTAAAATGACAAGTGCATCTTGTCGTTTCTCGCCTGTCAAAATGGGTCTTTGAACCATTATAAATGAATCGTAGTCGGCTATTAACTTTACCTTTGATCTCAAAAACAAATTTGCTCTCAAACCATTCCAATCAAACGTACAACATATTCAAATATCTTGGTGCGAAACCCACGCGCATGTTGAAAAAAAAATGGCGTTATTTTTCATAATGCATGACATTTCCAATGCAAACGGTCTGCAATGTTTTGAAAACGTGCTTTTCTAATAAAACATTACATATTGAATGCAGTAAATAGTGTGCTTGCTTGCACTGATTGACTTGTTTATCCAGAAAGTCACTCCCAGTTGTTTAAGGACTTACACGGGAGTAGTCTATGCGCACATAAAACGTGCATGTCGCTTTCCGTTACTTTCATTATTTTACGTTTTGTTTAATTCAAGTTGAGTAGTATTCGGATAAAAACACTAAAGTGTCAAATTCAATCATAAAACGCCATTTAAGATGTCGATGCGAAAGAGAAGCAGGTCAGGTCGCTCTACTGCAAAGAAAAGTTTAGTAACTATAGAAAATATCAAGTAGTTTGCCAATCCACGTGCACCGGAGTGTGAAAATGACTACGCTGATTCGGACGAATCATTTCTGTGTAATTTTACTCAGAAACGGGCATGGTAAGGGTATATATATTTATTATTTTCTGTTAGCATACATTATCAGCAAGGCCTAATTGAATTAGAAATATGGACAAATTACCTGCGTTAGATATTCTTAACTAACGAAAATGTCAAAATTTTAGTCTTAGTTTAACGACCCTTTAGTTTAAGTTTTAGTCATAAATTTATTTCCTCCAGCCCCCCCCTCCACCGAATGTACTGATCTTTATATCCATTGTATCTTAAAATGCTCCATGAATATAGTCTTAAGATTATTTAAATAATCATTATCAAGCCTTTTGTGTATTTTTATTTTCTTTTAATATAATTATTGATGATCACAGTCTGTACATTATTATACAGAAATACAGAGTAGTTGCCCTTGAAAAGGCTACATTGTGGGGAAAAAACATGGTGACCCCCTTTTTTTTTTTAAAAAAAATGTAATTTACAGAACCTATATATACGATGTTATGTCCGAACAGGATGGCCGCGCTACAGGAAATTTTGCCTTTTTGACCTACTTTTGCCAATGATTGACACTTGATGGACCCCATTTGAGTTGGCCATCATCTTTTCAGTTCTGTTGGTATATGAAAACATGTGGTTTGTAACGGCGTTAAGTCTAACACTCGGCAGAGAAATCGCGGTCGACGGTTGCGCATGCCCAAACAGTTTCGACTGTTGTGTATAATACAAAAGACTATAAATCTTCGTGTTACGAGATTAACCATTGTTTCTGGATTCTTAACCAGTTTGGGCATTAACGAATGTTTCATAACCATAAAAACATACAAGGCTTTTTCTCGTATTTTGACTTTATTTCTGTATTGAGAAGGCTAAAAACCATTCTTCGCCATAATTTCCGTGGTACCAATTGTAGATATATGAATTACGCTGTTGGACATACTTTTCTCACTAAACAAAGCATGGTATTCGTTATATAGTCTCCTAGTGTTAGATTTGTTTTAACCAAAAATACAAATTCTCTCCTCTTGAAATTTTGCTGGCTCCAAGTTCCTTTCGCAAGTTTATGGTCCGAACATCTAAATTTTGGCAATGTCTTTTAAAGTTAGTAAGAGAGTCCAATAGATAAATATTTTTCTGGTTCTATTAGTGATTTAAAATGTTTGTAGGTATCACATCGGGATGACCCGTTCACACAAGCAGACCAGTCCTGTGTTTTGCAGTCATTAAGTCTCAGTTTGAAATATTTTAAATCATTTCAAGGTCATTCATGTCCTGATTTATTGATACACAACCAAAATCATATTGATAAAGAAGATTTACTAACTAAACTAAGTAACCCAATCCTTTGATATCTCCGAACTCTTCTTGCACAATATATATATAAAGGATATTGTGTCAAAATTGTACCATTGTTTATACATAAGCGTTGTTTATTGAAAAGTTTCATCGTGAGCATCATGTGGTCTGTGATCATCCATCCTTTTTGGTCATTAAGAGTAGACCAATTTGTTTCAGAATTTCATGAATTGAATGAAATATCTTTCTCATACGCTTACGATAAAACTTGTGGAATGAACTTTCCAACAGCCCATGCATACCATTAAACTTCTCTGGGGTTTTCAGCAGTTTATGATATGTCGAAATGGTAAACATCAAGAATCTGATTCGTATATGTCATAATTAATTTGGAGATGTGAATATACTGTCGTATAAACCAAGCGAGCGCTGGGTGGCCATGATGTGTTTATCCCTTTTCTATAAACAAGCTAGATCAGTTATATGAATGAATTTTAAATGAATACAGTGTTTTACTTCAGTGGATACCAGAAAGAATGGTATCTCTAGCCGGGATATACTCGCTCCCTTAGCTTATAGATGCGTCGTACCTGGCTTCCTTTGTCTCATATCAGTCAACAGACTTCTCAGGGGACCAGTATTTCTTTTTACCAATCAATGCCAATGCATGTTCTTCTTTTTCAATATACACACAAGAAAATATATGGTTTTCTTGATGAATATTGAATTTGGGCAGTGTCTTCGGCAGTGCAGGTCTGCCAGACAAAGTTCAGAACGTGTTGCAAGGAATCAGACTGAAACAAGCAGAAAGTGTGTGTCCACAAATAATTAAAGAAACACACATATTTATATATATAAACATGCCATGACTTTATTCACAAAAACAAATATGAATAGACATGAGCACAGCAACAAATAGAAAATACAAGCAACATATCAAAAAAATTAACATGAAATTATTATGGCGACAGTAATGATGATGATAATGATAATGTGGTACATCTTTTTCAAAGCCTAAACCACTGCTAATGGTACAACAACTAAAACGTGTAGAAATGACGGCAATGATAAAACAAATTAAAATTCCATCAAGATAACTGATGTCACTATTCGTCTGTGTGCTTGAAATAGACATAACAGTTTTATTCGTTTTTTATTCGTGAAGATTAATTGTCTTTCAAACATAAAATGTGGTTGGCTTGGTTTATGGCTTCTTAGTTGAAATCGAATAGATTTGCCTAAGAATCCTCAAACATTATAGTAATGGATATTTCAAACAAATCAAAATGTCTGTAATTTTCATTAGAAAACATGAAATCGTCAATATCAACAGTAAAACAAACTATTTGATATTCATTGCAAACGAGAGTGAAAAATACTCATTTCAGACAGAAAGTCAGCAATACCATAGCGAAACAGAATGTCCAGAATATCTTTTATTAGCCAAACAGAAAGCTTGCAAAGCTAATTGTAATATAGAGTATGTAATAATTTTATCAATACGCAATATCCATAGCGAAACAGAAAGTTTGTAATATATGTATTGAAAAACAGAAAGCCTGCAATGATATTTGCTAAACAGAAAAACACAATTCATCGCAAAAAAAAAAAAGTTTACAGTGCAGTGTATCTATTACAAATATGAGACCATAATGTCTGCTGCAAACCAAGAGTACACACTTTTAATGGCACAATGAATGCAATATTTATTGCAAATGATAGATACGAAATATGTATTGCAAAGTCTTTTAATATCTATTAGTAAAAAGTTTCATTTAAACAAAAAGAGCCGTACTAGACTTTGCACTCTGGGACATGCATTTCGTCTAGCAGTCAAGCGAGATATCAGAATACTTTGCAAAGTAAATGCTTCCCCCTTTCTCTCTTGATTCTATATTAGATGTTCCTAATAGCGGTCGATCGACAAGTACAGACTCATTAAGTATATTACATATTACTTTATCATTGGTAGTTCAGACATTGCTTTGAATTGATTAGTGATATGCCAAACAAAGCGATGCGCGGTTCAATACAATAGGAAGTAAGGCATTGTGTTAGTCAATATACGAAAAACGGCATACTATTGGTCAATAAAGTATTTTATAATGCATGTGCTGTAGTCTACAATGCAGTCCAGCATGGTTAACACTATGATATTCCATGAAGGTGTTCAGTAGTTTCAGTGTGACGTGTTAGTTTGACTTCACCCAACATTTCTTCTGAAACGCCTTTATCTCCTTATTCAAATTGAACCCCGCGGTGAAATCTAGATTGCTGGAAGAATTCATTGATACCTTTATATTCCAACTTGACATAAAGTTAACCCTCGTTTGTCTCCCGCGTCGACAATACCTTATACTTTTCTTTGAAGCTCTACCGGGCACTCCTATGCAAGTATTTATGGAGCTTATAAACAAGGACGATTACCTCTCCAATTTCCTACTGCCAATTCTAGCCTAAGCTTAGTAAGCAAAGTCTGGTTGTCGGGTTATTCTTCTATTCTTATCAACATTTAAATGCAGATCGAGAAATCTAACTCATTGACAAATTGGCATCCAGACTGAAGAGAAATTTACAGGCGTTTCGGTCTTTTCAACGCCAATATATACCCATGTGGTCAAGTGGTATGTTTGAAATGGATTGAGAAGTATGCTCTTGGCTTTATAGCAGATTGTCTTAAGTGTTTGCGAGATCGACCAAGCTGTATTAGGCAGCTTAGCTTATTCTTGTCTGAAATCGCAAAATTTGCTGAATACTGATGGCGTTGTTGAAATCTTAATTACAACCTGGTTTGTATTGTACATGTTCTATTCCATACCGAGTTTCAGCCACCAGCATGGTAGCAGGAGACCAATGTGCTAAACGTCTGTTTTAAGGTTTGTTTCACAGTGACACTTGCCAATAAAGTTAAATCTACAGCGATTTTATTACAAAATAATGTAGGTTAAATGCAAGACTCTAGTTAATCCTTCATGTATGTGAAGCAATAACTATTGTATTTCACTGAACTCTTAATAAGCTTAGCCTTGTTTCAAATCTCAAACAAGATAACCAAAGTACATGTACTACAAATATTCAACCCTTAACAAAGCTATCCATGGAACTTGCTTGTTCGATGCGGATGACGTTTGATAGTATAGTAGCCAAAGGGGGAAATGTTGCTTAAATGCATGTTCTTCTTTTGACAACAATACTATCTATTCATTAGGATGACGAATATTGCAATTATGTTTCAGCACCGGACTTGACTTGGTCTGCTTACTCTTTCAGTTTGACCCAGTGCTAAAACCTATTTTAAATTTTGGCAAACAGTTAACAACAAAGGGACATTAACTGAACTGACAATATCAACATTTGTCAGAGCTGTTGTGTCATAATTACATTTTCCTCGTCACGTTGTTGGATAAAACGACATGAATACGTCATTACTGAGCAGTATCTTTGGTATATATTTCTACAATGGGATGATGTCCGCTTGATGTCTTCACTGTAAGTGATGTATCTGAACATGAATTCGACCGAATTAAGTACAGAAGCATTATATGTCCAATCAAACACGTTCATGATGATTCTTCAATAATACTGTACGTGCTTTTTTGAAGTTGAACTTTAAATGCTCCCAACCTGAGATTATATCTAAGTCCCATCTGAATCGTATCGAACCACACCTTTGTCAATGAGGATTTTGTTATGTAATTTCAAAATGTGTCCTTGAGATTGTCCTTATCAAAGTCCAATACTTTCGAATGTAGCTTGTATCTTTGAGTGGACAGACACGATATACGCGGTCTTGATAACACAACAACGGCATTTCAAAATGTTTCAAATGGCATCATTTTTTTCGAAACTTTGATTTACAGAATAACGACTTTTGTATTGTTGTGAATATCAGAGTCCTGTTTCCGAATCCAGCAAACAACATGAATGCCATTGAGACACGTATTGTCCTTTTCCAAGTTTCAAGTCCTAGTAGCGCCATCTATATCGTCAAGAATAACAGCATTCTATTTCAAAATGCTTCATACGACGTTGAGTTCGTTATCTGCAGCATTCCCTCCCTTGCTACAAAGGGTGATGATAAGATGGTATCGTGGCGCGGCATCACTCGAGGATGACACCCGCATTTCGGGCGAGGATTTGACGGAGTTAAAGCGGACCTTCCTCATCTTGTCCTTCAAGTTACCCACAGCGAAACACGCGAAGAGTTCGTTGATGCCGCGCCTGTAGCCTGCGTTCATGCACAGATAGACGAGTGGATTGACGCCGGAGTTGGAGATCGCCAGCCAATGGGCGAACAGCCATATGGAGTGGACGAGGGTATTGTCGAAGATGGTGGGATCCTCTTGACCAAGGATTGTGAGCACATGGATGGGCAGCCAGCACACGGCATAGACACACACCACCGACATCAGCATCTTGACAGCCTGTACGGGTGATAAATAAACGGGTGGTGAGTATACAGTTTATAGTAACATAGTATTTCATTCGGCATAAATGTACAATTTGACTGGCATTATAAGAATATCAAGCCACAAAACCGGCTGTGTTCAAGACTAAGCTGAAGTGTGAGTATAATATTGAATATAAGAGCCTCGCATCAGACGCTCTTACAGTGAGATACAGTGGATAAATATGTGATTTAAATACACCTGAAAAAAAAAACATAATGAGTGTTTTCAGATATCTTTTATTGAGACTTTGCATCTCGTCAACCGTTTTTTCAGTTATCTTTTAATGTCATGCACATAATCGAGGGAAGATGATCCCGTTCTTCAATGTCAATTTAGGCCAATCAAGGTTGGTACATACAGAACCATCGATATTCTGTAAAACAATGAGTTAACTTTCAGTCTTGAACATTGGAGGTAATCTAGACCAGTGATCGAACCCTTCATGGATGCTTGCATGTATGCTTTATGTTCTTTTCCATCGACTGATTATAAGCGGTGCATTCAATATTTGTTGACGCAATCTAAGCCATAATAAAACAGTCAAAACAATGTGATATTGTGTTGTCATACCGTCTAGGTAATCTCCATGTGGGGAGATTTGTTTGATTATTCATTTAATTTTCATTTGTTGAGAGGGGAAATTATGCAGTTGTTATTATATGAATATCAAAGACACAACTGAACGGGGTTCCCTTGAATGAAATGTTTTTGTACTGTTGTGTTTTGTTTTCATATCGTTTTGTCAACAAAACAGGATTATTTAAAAAAAAAAAGATATTTAACCGGGCGTGTTTTGATGTACCGAGTTTAAAGACGTTTTTGATATCATAGGAGTTAGACAAACAAAAAGGTAATATAGTCGATTGGGCTTATAAAACACTATGAATATGACATGAATGAGGTATATAAGAAATCTTGAAACTTAATACAGGATTTAAGTCATTTGCAAAAGTTGTAGTAGTGCTCAGGATAATACTTCAATGGTAATAGTGATGATAGCAGTAACGATAATGATAACAAAGGCATTGTTTGCGAGATACCGTACATATATAATACTAATTCAAAGATGATGAATATCAAAACAAAAATCGCTTTAATATTTTGATGATAATTAAGATATTGATATTGATTTTAAGGTAATGATAATGAAAATATTGATGATAATAATGAAATTTACTATGATAACTGTGATGCTAATGCTGCGGCTTCTGCTTGTAATATACATGATGTAATGACGGAGATTCCGTTTCCGTTCGAAACGATATGAAATCCAATACAACGCTATGGGGTCTTGACCATCCTCCAGCTACACCGCAGTTTTACCCCACAAGAACCAACTTTATTCCGTAATCTACACCCGCAACCAACAATTAATCCTTTTGTTTGATTTTATCTAGCTGCATTACCAGATACTAAACTTGTGTTCAAATTCGAAGGCATAAGTATGACAACTCCTGCGTATCTTGTCAAACTGCTAGCATTACAACATTGGAATACTTTTAGATGGAGGCACCGGTTCAACTAAAGGAGGCATTTTCGTGACCCGCTTCCCCAACGTCATTCATTTACTTATAAATTATCTCTTGTGTGAACAAGCAACTTTGAAACAAACAAGTATTAGAGAAAGGTGTAAATGAAAAAGAAATCATGTTCTCATTCGATATGTTATCGTGCAGGTAATATTTCTTAAGAAAAAAAGGAAAAAATCTGGAATGAACAGTCTCTCTTTTTAACAATTCTTTGAAAATGAAATCTGAGGTAGCGACATCGAATCCAGCAAGAGTTTTGTAATGGGATTGGCCTTTCCTGGGAGTTTTTCCTTGTAATTATTCGTGTATTTACTGCAGCTATCCTCTAATTATTGTTATGAAGATTAAAAATGTCGTCTTTAATCCATTCCAATCTACAAACGACCTCATACGCCTCATACGCCTATCACATACAGACAAGGGTAATAATTAAAGAAAGAGAAGATTGCCGCCATGTTCTATTTCTGAATTTGACATTTTGTTTTAAATGTTATTAGAACATATGCTTGCTTGTCTTCATGAAATAGTCCGACAAATTGTTATATGCTTACACAACGATCTGTTGCAGTACTTTATCTTTGAAAGAATAAGTTGAATTTCGACGAACCTATTGAAGAATCACTGACAAACCGTGCAATGAGCATGACAAACTTTATAATCCTTTCAATAACATGTACCCATATTAACCATTCTTGTGGTAAACAAAAAAACTTATTGATCAATCTGATTGCCGCATTTAATGGTACCTGTTAAATTACGTCTTAAGAGGTTTTCAACGCGTTCCTTTAACGTTCTACGGTTTGAGGATATCAAATATCGCAATTTACACAGCCTGAACACGATTTTAATGCCTAATTATTGAAAGTTCATCCTAAAGAGCACGATTCATGCGGGGGTAGGCTGTAGCTCTAAATCGAAAAGTAATTCAGAAAGCCTCATAGATCTGATATAAATGGTACCATGTTGGCGAGAGGAATATTCACGCGGATTGACACGCCGTGTTCAAGAGAGCGTCGGCCTCTTATAACAAGGGTCTCGGGTTTGATCCCCGTTAAACGAGGTGCAAAATGCTGAGACTAGCCCTCAAATTGGAGTGAGTACTGGTTTAGTATCCAGGAAGAAGTTATCAAGCGCGAATCTAATAAACTTCAAGCTCCGACACAATCAATTTAAAATAATTAAGTTTAAAGAGACAGGTTATGATCGTGAACTTGCATACTGCATATAACATATGAATTTATTTTGAAGCACTTATTCCAGGAAACCTTACTTTGATTAATAGGGTTCATAAAGCTTTAGCAACCGTTTTGGAAAATGGATAAATTTGTATCAATAATTCTTGAACAATTTTTACAACCTTTTCTACCCGTATCATAAACGATTATTCAGAATAACTTTTGTCGTCTGTAATTACTTTCCATTTTGTCAAACAACCATGTTGAGGAATGTATCAAAATGAGGCTTTGTGTTTACTCAAGCGATTCTTCAGAGCAGATGATGGCTAAACTGAAAGAGCTTTTTAATTGCCGGACCATACATACTTCATCATGTGTATTTGCATAGATAGTATAAATACATGAGATGACAAAACGAGAATGTCCACATCGAATGGAAGAAATTTAAATGATTAAGAAAAAACAGATATTTGTACAAATATCTGCCAATCAGTTGTTGAAGATGTGTTACAGCCGTTACTGGTAAATCAAAGAAAGGGTTGTGTGCGAATTGTAAAGCGGTTTACCTTTCGTTTTGACGATGCTATTTTCTTCTCCCTGTCTTTAAGGCACTCCCCGGGCAGCTTTTTGACCCAGATAATGTAGGCAATGTGTGTGTAGGAGATAGCCATCACGACAAGCGGTATCACGTACTGGATCACAAGCAAGGAGTAGCTGTACCGTGTGGCCGACACCTCGTCCGTCCAAGACTCCATGCACAGACCCAGCGACCCGGGCTCGTACTCGAGGTATTTAATCTTGGCAGCCAGGTACACAGGTGTAGCGACCGCCGCCGACACAAACCAGATACCGACCATCACCATCTTCACGTATTTACGCTTCAGTCGGGGACTGAACGGGCGTGAGACGACGTAGTGCCTGTCCAGCGTCATGGCGAGGAGCGTTAGGGAGCGCTGGAGTACTGTCATCACCTGGAGAAACATCACTAACGGGCACAGAAACGCCCAGAACGGCCAGTAGAAATAGATGAGGTTACTAACCACGGTTGTGGGTACGCATATCAACGTCACAAGCACGTCACTCATACACAAACTCCCGATGAATATATGCGTTACGCTGCCCTGTTTGCGCTTCAGTATCGTGAACAAGATGGCGATGTTCCCACCAAGTGCTAGTACAAACGAGCCGCCATACAGACATAACATCACTGGCTGTACCCAGTCGTCAAGTCCATATGAATCGTCCATTTCTTCCCAAGTGCACGGGGATGTACTGGCCGAACGATTAAACAACCCACCGAAATCTAACGACAAGTTAGCAACCGGCGTCCCTCCACAGTGACTTGTCGAATAGATGGCGGAGATCGCGTCAATCAAAATGATCAATCTGATAAGGTTAGTATAGACCATGTTAATAGCATAAATCGTGGCTAAAAAGTATTTCCGTCAATGGAAAACAGATCAGTTCCAGTTCGCTACACTATCTGTTATACCTTCTCGACAATATGATCTCGGATGAACGCCGTCTTATTGAATTTTGTCCATTCCGGTCGACAGCGTCTTATATATACCAGGTTAGGAGATGGTCTGCATCACCAAGACGCTTTTTATCGATATCTGTTGCCGAGGTCTTAAAGCTGATATGGCGTCTTTAACCCTTTACCAAACGCCAAAATTTCGACTATCCCAAATTAAAAGATTTTGCAGACGACATTTCAAGATGTGATGAAATTGAAGAATAATCTTCTGAGAGTGCAGAAAATGTTATGGGAAAAGGGGAAATAGACAAAGTCAACTGCAATAAACTGGTCAAATGTGGTTATTGTTTGGTAATGGGTTAAGAACTGCTATTTCCTAATTCTGTAAGGACTGAAGGCAGCGTCTAGGCCTTTATCATCACCGAACAGGAGAAACTTAACCCTTTACCCAACGCCAAATTTTCGACTGTCCCAAATTGGTTGCAGATGACATTTCAAATTGTGATGAAATTGAAAAAAAAACCTTCTGATAGGACAGAAAACATTGTGGGAAAAGGAGAGATTGCTTGTTTAGAGCAATTTCTCCTTTCCCACAATGTTTTCCAGAGCCATGTGCAACATACTTGTCAAACGTCGCTATTGGTTGGTGATGGGTTAAGGGAGTTGAAATATACTTCTTAAACTTTGCAGATGTCCTTCCTTAGAATTAAAGTCGAATCAATGTGATTTTAAGCTAACAATGAATTTTTGATTATACCACATGGTATTTTAAAGTCTGTCTTTCACGGTCTTCGTTTGTCTTCCGACCGAGCCATTTTTTGGTCTTTTTACCAAAAAATAATTGTTTTCTATACATTTGTTTGGTTCTAATTTTGATTTCCTGCGGTCAACATTCGAAATGGAAATAAAGAATGACATCCATAGAATATCATAACAGACTTGGTAAAACGATATAGAAATATGTCTAGATTTAGTTCTTATTGTAATTTCAAAACTTTTCTACTATAGACGATCTTTAGCAAGGTTTAGATGTTCGAACCACAAATTAAACATTGCAGCAGAACGCCAACACTCAGAGAGAAGGATAGTATGCTTTACACTGCATGTGAAAAATATAGTTAAATCAGAAATATCTATCTCAACTACTGGTATCCAGCTTATCCTACTATACATAATCTATACACTGTTCTCCAAAATGATGAAACACTTGCTATACAAAAGCTTTCATTTTGCGTAACACATCTTCTAAAAGCATTATTATGGTATGCACATCGAACTAACTACAAAAGTATTATTGATTTTGTATAATTCTTTTGTGGGCCCAAGACCTATTTACTTTCAATAAACTTTTTGTAGCGTATTTGTATTTACAAAAGTGTTCTATTGTAGTTGTGTATCCATACGGGATCATGAGTTTTCTTGGATATCAAATAAGTTGGAATAATCGAACCGACAGACACACTTCCATTTAGGGTAGAATACCCATAATCCGCCATTTTAAAACTTTCGTCAGATTACTTCGACCGTTCTCGGTAAACTTCTGTCGGTGACGGAACCTTTCGCTCTAAACCGAATAGTTCCGGCCCAAGCCGATCTATACTGAGAACAACAGAAGTAATCCGCCGAATGAATGAGTTTCAAAATGGTGAATTATGGGTATTCTGCTTTAAGACATATCATCATTCTGAAGGTACATTTAGACTCGATGTGATTGTCTTACACTCGAGTATATGTAACCCTTCGGCTTTTAAACCTTTACTCAATTATTTGTCGTATGTTTCATAAATGGAATTAAACGCCGGTGCTGGAACCGACTCCATCTTTATGGAAACATGTTAGATCTTGGCCAGCCGTTAAGTAACTAGGTGGCTGACTTGTGATCTAAACTGTTTGCTACTCTGAGTAACTCTCCTCAACAAAATTAAGCATTTATTTTGGGTTTTGGAAAGCAGACAACACAAAAATCTTTTATCAGAAAATAAACGAGCATTCTAAGTTTGAACATCATTTATGTTACGTTGATTTACAAGTACAGTACCAGATGTTATGGTGGGGGCTCGAACCTGGGTTCAGCGATTTCTAAGACGGCCAGCTTAACCACTGAACCTCCCAGGACTTGTTGATAATGTATCACTTTACACAAAGTACTGTAGAATATTTCAGAAACCATTAGGATAGAACAACGAATTAATGCATTTGAGTATTATATTCCTCTTCACAGTAGCTTCTCAGAATCATCTTATTTTATTATAACTTGCCCTCTGCTGTTTATCTTAATTATGTTTCGACGGACTCTGAGACGAAATAGCCTGATAAAATGTATGTTCAGGAAATAAACAGCAAGCTGTCTAACATACTTAACAATTTTTACGAAAAAATGCCATATATAGAAAATCAAAGACTAGAGTAAAGAGAGGACAGATATTACATTTCTTATTTCCTTCTTTTTTTTTATTGCCAGATCTGATTCTCTTAACTCGGAGTCATGTCAAAACGTATAACTTGTTTCAGGTAGAATACCCATAATCCGCCACTTTGAAACTCCTTTTTTCGTCAAATTACTTCGGTCGTTATCGGTATACATCGGTCTGAGTCGAAACAGTTCACTTAGCACCGAATAGTTCCGACCCTGACTGATGTATACCGAGAACGACCGAAGTAATCCAACGAAATAATGCGCTTCAAAATTTCGGATTAAGGGTATTCTACCTTAAAAATGCGGCACAAATAAAAGCAAGGTAGTTTCCATTTCTTCTTCTTTTGGTGAACTAAAGCATATGATCCAATCGAAACAAAACAATTTTGCATATCCACTACCACTGATTGGTCCTCCATACAGCTGTATCTATAAAAGTTGATGTGCAGTCTTACGAACAATGTTTGCATCGAAGCATTGCTATAGCTATAGTCCCATATGGGGATTCGATCCCTGTTCGTCGGGACAAGAGTCCAAGACCATTACGTCTGAGCTAAAGAGACGACTCCGTAACGTAGATGAGAGATCTTGTCAATATTGATTGTTGCTATGCTGAAGAGAGTGAGGCGGTTTTTTTTTGCTTTTTTTAAAGGCGTTCAGTTCCCTGTAATTGGGTGAAGAAACACGTCCGATGTGCGTAGGAATGTCAATTTCAGCTTTTAAGCCGACATATTGGCGACTCCTCTTCAGCATGAGAAAGAAGAAAACATTATTGGATCTGCTTCAATCCGGCAACCGACCGATTACGTCATATTGTATATGCTTCCTTAACTTAAAACCTCCCACAATGCTACAATTTGTTATGTTGTCAAGTTTAAAAGGACTAACCCAGAGATGAGTGCTAACGGAGATATAAACGTAGTATGCCTTCGAGCTTTTGCACCTTCTACGGTAAAACCGGTTAATAAAAAGACGCAGAAATTTTTTCTCGCGAATCTTTACTAGCGTCACGTGACAAGAGCTGTTGAACTTTTCAAGAACCCACGTGACAATGGTATCAAAGGATACCCCTTTGTTGTCAGGTGAGATCAATGTTTACGTTAAGGAAACAGTTAAAAGTTTGCAGTATCTGTAATATAAATGTTCAATATATTTCGCGTACAGTTATGGACAGAGTTGAAAATCTGTCAATAATATAGTTTTATGTTATTATAAATCTATGTTGTCAAATTATCTGTAGAAGCCGAATTGTCTCAAACATCTAATATCCCATGCTGTGAAATATTCCGATTAATGGTGCATTCATCAGTTCTATGATCATTCAAACCAGCCACCAGGGATTTCCTTGACCCCCAACGTATATAGAGATTGACCCTTTATTCTTTGATATGACCCCTAAAGATCAATGTTTTCCATTCACAATTCCATATAAATAAGGGGTCAAAAACATCCCAAATCAAGATAAATCAAGGGGTCAAAGGAAACGCCTGCGTCACGTTTGTGTTGAGACTGGTCTTTATCTAAATAAGCAATACCGGACAAAGACAATGTTTTAGACAATTATTTCCTTTTTTTAATTATCAGATAGAAACCATCACGATGAAAGCAGAAGCCGCTTGTATAGAGCACGGTCTTTATTTGACACAGTTATTTCTCATATATTCTGCTAGCTGTGTGTTAAATAAAGAATATATGGAAATGTAAACAAAGTTCACTGTCGCTTGATATTTCTAAAGCAAACCAACTCTGTCTTCAAGGCACTGATGCCTCCAAATAATGCATTAAGAACAATTGGGGGAGACGAAAGAAAATAGCGGCGCTTTTGTGTTCAATTAGAGATGCGAATATTGTCCGAGACAGGATCCAAATCTGCTTCCAGGCAAACTTTGTATCGGCTCAAGGTTAGGGATGGAAACGGGCATTGAATTGAATAAGCTATTATTTTTTTGTTTATTTATTTATTTCAATATTTTCGTAAATTTCTAATCTCTAAAGGTGGACTAAATCAACAAGACATGTATTTAATGGTTAGGATTAGTTGCTGTTTTGTATGATTCAGCTTTAATCCATTACCAAACAATAACGATAATTGAGCAGTTTGTTGCAGATGACTCAGGAAACATTGTGGGGAAAGGAGAAATCGCTCTTAACGAGCAATTTCTCCTTTACCCAAAATGTTTTCTGTCCTATCAGATGATTATTTTTCAATTTCATCACATTTTGAA
The DNA here is from genome assembly GCA_947846245.1 of Cerastoderma edule. NCBI lineage: Eukaryota > Metazoa > Mollusca > Bivalvia > Cardiida > Cardiidae > Cerastoderma > Cerastoderma edule. The sequence goes on from OX401406.1 coordinate 52,586,494, forward strand.
ATGTTGTCTGATTTGAGACAGTCGAAAATCTGGCGTTTGGTAAAGGGTTAAGCATCTTGTAGATTTTATCTTCCGGAACATTGACGCCAACGTTTTACATACGTGATTACTCACCGATACTTCAATCAACTATTTCCAAGTCAATGACTCATTTTGTCACACAACGCTATTCTTTCAGTGGTTAAAAACAGAGTCGCTAGAACATAAATAATGCGAGTTGCTTGAAGACTTGATTAGCATTCAACACAATTTTCACATAGTTGTAGTTAAATCACAGAATGGCTGTAACTCCTATACAAAAACGTGTATATCAACTCCATTTCATAGAGCTCTTATTTAGTTCTTGAATCGCTTAGACATCAAAATATGCAAGTTACTTCAAGAATTGATTAGCGTTTAACACAATTTCACAGGGTTGAAGTTAAATCCGGGAGTAGCTGTAACTTAAATGTAAAAACACGTTCACCACCACAATTTCATAGAGCTCTTACTAATTTTCTTTGAATAGATATACGAGGAATGTTCGGGAAGTTTGAAGACTTTGTCATGTATCTGTGTAACATAGTCGGATACACATACAATTTAGTACATAAATTAATTTATTTTTTCAAATATATATATTGATTGAGAAAAGTCATAGACATCATTCTAGCAAGTCATATTGGTTATTGTAGCTACGTAGTTACGGGAACCGGGGCAGATATAAAATATTAATATTTCAAACATTGTCCTCTTTTGAACAGCATAATTGGTCCCACGTGACTAATTACGAGAGAGGCGGGAAAACGTCTTCCAATAACGTGGTATCATGACGCCAGTTCCTCTGAATTTCAAAAGATTTACAGGCTCTTCTATAGAAGCTATAGCGTTTATGCTGCAGTTAGCAAAAATGACGTCAATCAGTGACGTTGATTTACGAAATGTAATTAAAGTTTGTGTTAGACACAATAATTAATCAGTTGAAACATTAGAATTGATTAAATCAACTGGACAATGTGAAAGTTGAAATTCAGCTATTGTTTACAAATTGTTGCATACGTAACCGCAACGGACGAGTTCAATACAGGACGATTTAAGAAGCGGTCGCCGTCTACCACTGGTTGATCTATTAACCCGTATAGTGCTGGAACCGACTTCATGCTTATGCAAACAGGTAAGATCCAGACCAGCCGCCGAGTAAATTGCTAATCTGAGTATCTTTCCTCATCAAAATTAAGCAGATATTTAAGGTTTCGGAAAGCAGACAACAGATAAATCTATTTTTGAAAATTATCCAGCATTCTAAAGCTTAAGTAAATAAACATAACTGGATAGTGTTGTGTAAGAAGTAACTCATGTTGCGTTGACATCGATAAACGTCGATGAGATATTTTTTAGGACCTGCGATTTAAACTTGGTACCTCTTTAATCCATACCGGACACACCACTGACTAAGATATTTACGCTGACCTCATAAAAGGTTCTTGTTCACAGAGGAGATATATTGTAAGTCAAAATAAAATGTCGTTGAAGAAATATGGTTTTTCTATTTGTTGTTTGATATTTATGAAAAGTAGCAATCGAAAGCATAATTAATTCATGAAGCGTCAAAAAATCTAAGAGCGCACAGTTTATATAACTTGTGAAAACCTCAAGCGATGTCCCGCTTTTGGATTACAATACATGTTAATTCACTGTATGTATACTTTAAAGATTTCAAAACGATCTTTGTTTCCTTCCAATGGCAATTCTTCAGTGCGTATCATATTACAATACAAGTTTGTGTAGTTTTAAAGAGATAAATGTTTAACTTCCAAATGTCCTCACATCTGTTGAACAATTACCTTTAATGAATGCGGTCTGATTGTTTCGTTCGACAGCCGCATGCTTAATCTTAAATTATAAGGTTCCTGCGTTGCCCAGTGGTTGAAGGGCGATTTTAGAACTCGGGGGTACAAGGTTCGAGCCCAACCGACTGGTTTTGTAGAAGTAACCTATGGCATGCCGCCTCAGAGCACAAGCCTAGTACTGGTGGATTCATAAGACGCTGTTACATCGCTAAGAAATGTTGATACGGCGTTAAACACCATGCAAACATATTAATTCACTCTCGATGACTCCTTCCTGGATACTAAACCAGTACTATCGCCGATTTAAGGGCTTGTTCGGGCGATTTTTCACCTGGTATAATGGGGATCGAACCCGGGACCTTGGGTACAAGAGATCGACGCTCTACCTTTGCACCATTGTCACCTTATACCACTAAATACAAACAGCTCACCTTACTCGACATTTTAACCAGATAAATGAAATAGATCCATTGCAAGTGTTAATTAGAATACTTTATAAATTCCAATGTCGACCAGGCCTTGCATAGGTGACATGCAAGCGTGCTCATTTGACAAAAAACTCTACTTTTCCTCATCACACTTAAATTGCGTACCTTTCGTACAACGAATCTGATAAATAGATAATACCAGTTTTACTTGGAAAACCTTGTATGAAAGCATTTTCAACCCTTAGATAGATGGGTAATTTTCTAAAAATGAATCTGCGTGTCGGCTGCTCTCCAAAACCTTAAATGTATGCATAATTTTGATGCGCGAAAATACTCAAAGTAGCAAATAGGTTAGATCACAGGCCAGCTGCCAATTTACTTGTCGGCTGGCCTGGATCTAACCGATTTGCATAAGCATATAGTTCCAGCACTATAAGGATTAATTGTGTAACTTTCGCTCAACGAATCCGATAAATAGATTTGGGAAACATTTTTTAAAGGCACCCTTTAGAGTGTTTTTTCATTCATCCTGTCACTAGTGTCAATTTGAGACCGAAAATTAGGTACCGTATAACATTTGTGATATCCGGCACTTACCAAATATCACACATTCACGTGTGAAACCATGACGTCATAATTATGTACGTCAAGGCATATGACGGCATGTGTGTACCATTCTCTACTTGTTTTCTGTCTTTTGTTTCCTTTTTTTTTCAGTTTGTTAATAATAATCCATGGAGGTAACAGGATAAATAGAATAGATGGTTGGTGTCTTTGAATCGGAAAAGTTATCGGGCTCGGCCTCGGATTATTATCCGTTTCGCCTTAATATTCCTAAGCCTTGCCCGATAACATTTCCGATTCACGACACCAACCATCTATTCTCTATGTGTGCAACATCTGAAAGAAAAATAATCATGGTTAATGCTTTGATGTGAGCCAAAGCTGTGTGTGACAACAGTTGTTATCATTTTTTTTTTTTGATGGCTTTTACCTTTCTGTAAACAGTGTTTCAGTTATTCTGTGATGTCCAGTGCACTTTCTTTGATCGCGTGTTAAATCACGTGATGAAAATACCATAGTATCTTTGGTCATCATTCTAAGCGAGCTTGACCGGTTCTAGGGCTTCTCAGGACAGAACAACTGATATGGCTTCCGTCAAACAATGGAATGTGTATCTCGCACTGACCTTCAAACAAATTGAGTTTGTCTCGCACTGGTTTGATCTCGTGTTACTTTGTCGTTGAACTTATCAACCTTTTCCCGCCTCATGCAGCTTTAACGACACAGTAATATCCTCTATTTTTGACGTTTCGTTAATCGGAGTTACCTCTCTTTGTAAATCCAATGGATTTTGGAATGAGGTCCAGGGTACCGTTTTACTACACATCTTAAGGAAAATATTTGCATAAGTCAAAACTCATAAACATGGATAGTATCCTAAATGCAATTACAATATTACAATGTGACACGTCATTAGAAGCGTCTCGGAGAGACAATTCCAATGAGGTGTTACTTTGTAATATTGCATAGCCAAATATTGTAATAAGAGAGAATGCTGTTTTGAACTTACGCAAATTTTAGGCATACAATGTTTAGTAAAACGGTACCCAAGTCTTTCTTAGGGCGTTATAAAGCTGAATCTTAATAAAAAAAAACAGATATTTTTTTTGATAGTCAGTCCTAGATGATTTAATATTAAATTCAACAATAATTCATAAAACATGAATGTATATCAAATTCAACAATATTTTTTCTAGATAAATTTATGATACGTTCAATAACAAGCAGTCGGATTTTCTTTCGTTTATAATTACCTCTTTCCAAAATGGAAAAGAATCTTTTCAAAAAGAAAATAGTTAAATATTTCTTAACTGAATTTAAATAAAAGAAACACAAAGTGTTACTTCACCATCATTGTGCACACCCCTTTAAAGAGGCTCACGTGTCCAAAGCAAAAACGCATGCACGTGTGTAAACTTATATAACATTCCCTACCATTATGTTATTCTATTAAATTGATGGATTGCTGGATAAATATTTCTTTGTGATTCTACACCACTAATAGCAGAACTTCTGTGAATAACCCTTTATGACTTGAATAATCTCCGCATCCAGGGTAAAGGTTCGGTGTTATATTTTCATAACAAACACATATAGTTTTAATCGCAATGGAGTATTTTGTTTTTGTGTTTAAATACCATCACGCCTCTATGAAAGAATTATTTATAATATGAAAACCCTGCATCGAAAGCTATAGTTCATTGTTCACAGCAGATGAAATGTATTCTCCTAATACAGCTTTATTTAGTCAAAATTATGTAAGGATTATTAACCTCATGGACCACATTTTGCTGCTGTCGCATTATGTTGTAAATGAAAAAAGCCTCACATTTAAATGTGTATCAAAGTGCTTATAAAATGTCGCCACTACTAATTTATTTTTCCTAAAATGTGGCCGAATCTTATGGTATATTTCTATAAACCATTTGCGTCGTTGTACAAATAGACTGATGTGTTCGTTGTTTAGTTTTTATGACAAATCTTAAGTGCTTTATTGTTTTATTGCATCTGACAAAAACGTCATGCTGCAATTACGGAATATCGGCTTTTCTATGCTAAATGAAACATGCTTTGCGCTAAACATAAAGTACATGGGCATAGATTTCTAGTTTGTAATGAGTGCGAAACATAATGTGTTACGTAATGACATTAAAAACAATAAACTCTTCACATTGGTAAAGTCGGCAATTGGAATATTCATGAACAAAATATCATTTGGAATAAATGAGGTAGTAATTCAATGTAGTGTACGTATTGTTTATGCTTTGTTATCACCATTATTACTTTAGATGAATAAAAACCGGTTACTTTGGTGGATATGGTCATTTCTTTAACACATTATGTTGGTACGTTATTCTTGATCACAAAATTTCCTCGTAATGTATGAGTTCCATTTTCGATAAGTTAGCCCACTTTATTATAGTTGAGCTATAAACTGTCACTTTGTTTGTAGTTTATACTTGCCCAAATGTGTTTGAATATATTAGTATTGTAGAGTCTAATGACTAAAAACAGTTGATTAATATTGCCAAATTTATTTCTAAAGCTTTCAAACTGCGGTTAGAATATTTCAATGATATGTAAAACAACTTTTTCATCTTTATAGATATATTGTTATTACTATACCGTGTAAATTTGGAGAAAAAAACAGGTAAATCAATATATTACCATTTAAACAATGGCAGATCAAATGATTGCTTATATTCCATTAAACCATTTTATATACAAGATCAAATAATATCATTTACTTGTTATGTGTATATATGTAAATAACTTGGAGTACTTGCTGTCATTGTAAACTAATTATATGACTTGAAATTGTTATGTTTACGTCAATAGAATTATTTATCTATCTATCTGTATGAACTTTGACCGCTCTCACTTATTATGCAGTCATTTTCTCATTTATCATTCGAATGAGAAATTGAAATATGGTACTGACAAAAACAAGTTGCTTTATGATATATATACTAGGATTCTTCTCTATCCCTGGAATGAACTTATTGTCTGAACCATTCGATATTTTACATTTCCAATTAGGAAGAATTGGTCTCTGACAAGCAATCTATTTGAAAGAAATGATTTCAACATGTATTAAACAAATTGTATGCAAATGAATGTGACCGATTTCTCGTTTTTTCATCTTAAGTTTAAAAGATATTTATAAAACGAACATATCTGGCTTCGAAATGGTCTGCGGAAAGAGTAAAGGCGAAACACTAGTCCTAGAAGGTTCAAAGGTCACGCCACTGGGCCAATAAAACACGACTACCACTGATCGACTAATGGGCTCTTCCTCTCGACTTCCCGCATATCTCAGCCAAATTTGCATTAATTCTATCAATCCTCTTCATAACATTGTTCTCTCGATAGAGTATCAATAATTCATTTCTGGATGATTGATCTGTGCCAGGCTAGAACTAGAGAGTGGATGGTTGGTGTCGTGAATGGGGAATGCTATCGGCCGCAGGAATATTATCCGGTGAGCCGAATAAGATCACCTTTCCGTTTCGAAGACACCAACCATCTATCCTATTTATCATGTTACGTAAATGGCTTCAAAATAAACATGAAAATGAAAAATAAAACACGAAACAAGTCAAATTAAACGAAAGTTCAGTACTGACTCACATTTATAATATAGTGACGGATTTCAAATGTGTTATACGGCAGCCTGTTATCAGTTTGTAAATTGCCCTGGTGGCAGAATATTATAGTTATAATCATATCGTGTCACTAGTGTCATTTTGGGACCGATAATTAGGTGCCGTATAATATTTGTGATATCCGGCACTTACCATATACATTCACGTGTGAAACCATGACGTCATATGTACGTCTAGGCCGATGCTCTACCCCTGGACCACTGTCCTCCACTATTATCCGGTGAGCCGAATTGGTGGAAACATCCTTTTGCAAGATAATTCATGGTCCTACTCTACTATTAGTGAACTCAGAAACGTCATGGCAAACCTGGAAAACTGTTGATATGGCTTTTAACCCATCTAACCATATTATCGGCTTGGCTATAAACATGTTTTTTGATGTTTAATGCTGAATAAAATGTGTTATGTTATGCTATTATCGGCTTGGCCCCAGTGGTGATTTCGGTCTCCATGTTGGCACTCTATGCTGTTCCCTAAGATGTTTACCCTTTCGGACGCGTTGCTCGTATTAGCTTGAAAAATCCATTCTCTTAAATTGGAATCTGTATCTGCACCAAAACAACAGAGTTCACTACAAAACAATGAAAATAAAATTATTTCATTATGAAAGAAATAAACCATTATGACAAAAGAGTCGTAATTAAACATTTTAGTATTAACTTATTAGTTCTACGAGGGTTGTGCGTAGAGTTCGTAGAATTTTGTTATAAAAAGCGTAAAGGCGTTTTGAACTAAAACAAAATAGATCATCGTAAATTGATTGTGGCGGAAGGTCGAAGGTCATAAAATTAACTCTCGATGACCGCTTCCTGGATACTTAATCAGTAATCGCGCCGATTCGTGGAAAGCCTCAGCAATTTTAACCTCACCTCACAGGGACTCGAACATTCGAACCAGGGACCTCGGTACAAGAGGCCGACTACCAATGCACCACTGACGCCCACGAAACATTTTGTCATAGAGATCTATAAGTTAGGTAATGGTAATATGACTAAAGGTTTACTTTACTCAGGTAGCAGTCTAGTCGATCTCCATGACGACCAAATTACGTTACGAGCATCATACACGTGCGACCTTGGTGTCAATTTCACGGTTGGATGTCTGTTAACCCTTCACCAAACGCCAAATGTACGAGTGTCCCAAATTAAAAGAGCTTACAGACGAAATTTCAAATGGTGATGAAATTGAAAATCAATCTTTTGATAGGGCACAAAACATTGGTCAAATGTCTTTATTCCTTGGTAATGGTTTAAAACCGTTTCCTATGGATGGATAACTTAAATACTTTTTATAAACGTTCCTATATAAGGACGCGAGTCCCATGGGTGGAAACATCCATTTGCTAGACATTTCAGGTTCCTACCCTTGTAGTAATAACTCAGGAAAGTCGTGACATACCTAAAAAGAACAGTAGACATGGCCCTTAAACCCTTCTAAGCATACAAACGACTTTGTCCTAATGGTATTTTCGGACCCAATATTGGCACTCTATGCTGCCCCTAAGAAGTTTACCCCTTTAGATGATTTGCTCGTATAAGCTTGAATAAATCCATTCCTGGAATGGAGTTGGTATTTGGTTCAAAACGACACAGCAAAACAATAAAATAAAATAATTCATTATGAAAGAAAGAAACCATTATGACAGAAGGAATATAATTACACATTTGAGTTTAACTTATCAATTCTACTCGTACACCCATTATGACAGAAGGAATGTAATTAAACATTTGAGTTTAACTTAATCAATTCTACTCGTACACCCATTATGACAGAAGGAATGTAATTACACATTTGAGTTTAACTTATCAATTCTACTCGTACACCCATTATGACAGAAGGAATGTAATTACACATTTGAGTTTAACTTATCAATTCTACTCGTACACCCATTATGACAGAAGGAATGTAATTAAACATTTGAGTTTAACTTAATCAATTCTACTCGTACACCCATTATGACAGAAGGAATGTAATTAAACATTTGAGTTTAACTTAATCAATTCTACTCGTACACCCATTATGACAGAAGGAATGTAATTACACATTTGAGTTTAACTTAATCAATTCTACTCGTACACCCATTATGACAGAAGGAATGTAATTAAACATTTGAGTTTAACTTAATCAATTCTACTCGTACACCCATTATGACGGAAGGAATGTAATTACACATTTGAGTTTAACTTAATCAATTCTACTCGTACATCCATTATGACGGAAGGAATGTAATTACACATTTGAGTTTAACTTAATCAATTCTACTCGTACGTCCATTATGACGGAAGGAATGTAATTACACATTTGAGTTTAACTTAATCAATTCTACTCGTACATCCATTATGACAGAAGGAATGTAATTAAACATTTGAGTTTAACTTATCAATTCTACTCGTACACCCATTATGACGGAAGGAATGTAATTACACATTTGAGTTTAACTTAATCAATTCTACTCGTACATCCATTATGACAGAAGGAATGTAATTAAACATTTGAGTTTAACTTAATCAATTCTACTCGTACACCCATTATGACGGAAGGAATGTAATTACACATTTGAGTTTAACTTAATCAATTCTACTCGTACATCCATTATGACAGAAGGAATGTAATTAAACATTTGAGTTTAACTTAATCAATTCTACTCGTACACCCATTATGACGGAAGGAATGTAATTACACATTTGAGTTTAACTTAATCAATTCTACTCGTACATCCATTATGACAGAAGGAATGTAATTAAACATTTGAGTTTAACTTAATCAATTCTACTCGTACACCCATTGTGACGGAAGGAATGTAATTACACATTTGAGTTTAACTTATCAATTCTACTCGTACACCCATTATGACAGAAAGAATGTAATTAAACATTTGAGTTTAACTTATCAATTCTACTCGTACACCCATTATGACAGAAGGAATGTAATTACACATTTGAGTTTAACTTATCAATTCTACTCGTACACCCATTATGACAGAAGGAACGTAATGAAACATTTGAGTTTAACTTATCAATTCTACTCGTACACCCATTGTGACAGAAGGAATGTAATTAAACATTTGAGTTTAACTTATCAATTCTACTCGTACACCCATTATGACAGAAGGAACGTAATGAAACATTTGAGTTTAACTTATCAATTCTACTCGTACACCCATTATGACAGAAGGAACGTAATGAAACATTTGAGTTTAACTTATCAATTCTACTCGTACACCCATTATGACAGAAGGAACGTAATGAAACATTTGAGTTTAACTTAATCAATTCTACTCGTACACCCATTATGACGGAAGCTTGAAGGTCATTGAATTCACTCTCGATGACTGCTTCCTGGATACATAACCCTTACTCGCGCCTGTGCGATGGTTAGTTCCGGAAGATGTCACCTCACATATCGGGGCTTGAACCCGGGACCCTTGGTACAAGAGCCGACTACCAATGCACCACTGACGCCCTCAAAACATTTTGTCATAGGGATTTATGATTTAGGTAAGTTGAATAAAGGTTTACTTTAATCAGGTAGCAGTCTAGTCGATCTCCATGACGACCGGATTACGACATGAGCATCATTCACGTGTGACCTTGGTGACAATTACACGGCGGGATGTCTGTTAACCCTTTACCAAACGAGAGTTCAAGTTGTGATGAAATCGAAAGAAAAGTCTCCTGATAGGGTCGTAAACATTGTGTGTGTTAACGAACAACTTCTCCTTTTCTCACAATGTTATCCTGAGTCGTCAGTAACAAACTGGTCAAATGTCGTAATTGTTTGATAAAGGGTTAAAAGGAAACAAGACGAATGTTTATTCGTCTGGTCATGGTGCACGTGTGCAAAGTTAGTTGTTGACAAGCTGTTCCATATCCGTTCACATAGACTAATACATCGATTACAAAGAAAATTAACCAATTCACTACATGCTCAAATAACCACGGTCATTTTGGTTTCCCCATCAGTCGTTGAATAGGGTGACACTTCCGCCTTGCTGTCGCAGAAGAGAGAAAAGCTATCACAAAAACGTTAAAAAAATCTCAAATACTGGAAAAATAAATTATTATAATTATCATTATTATTGTTAAGATAATTATTGGCATTACCATTTTAGTGGTATTAAAGTTGTTGTTGTTGTTGTTGTCGTTGTTGTTGTTTGTTGTTGTTGTTGTTGTTGTTGTTGTTGTTGTTGTTGTTGTTGTTGTCAGTTTTATCATTCCACCGTTCAAAACATGTTGGGCTTAGAAAACAGAACAGAACAGAACAGAATAAATCTTAATCTCTCAGGTACAATGTGTGCAACATGATGTATAGAACGATTCAATTTAGGGGCCAACGTTACACGCAAAGTGGTAGGGAAAAATATAGATATGTGCCTTTGAATTATAAGATATTCAGATATTAAAAAAATAAACAAATAGTAAATAGGAAAAGCAGAAGATGATGCAGAAGAAGATAAATTCATATATCTTCTTACTCATCTTCCAGTGTCTCTACCACCGACATGAAGGTCTAATCTTATCATTAGGGTGTATAGACCCTGGAAGGTGACCATACTTTTTTTTTTTCAACTGTCTTAAAGAGTATTAAAAAATATATGTGTATCAATGTCATCAGATGATAAGCTGTATAACCAATTCAAGACTCGGTATCAAACTATGAACTACCGATAGACAGTTGTCTAATTTCCTCCCGGTGCAATCAGATCCCATCAGCCGCAAACAATATCACGTTTGAGTTTTAAAATATATTTATATGGATGTAAATAACTAGAAGCTAGTATGATGAGTCTTCTTCTATATTCATGGACCAATCATTGAAAACCATCATTCCAACAACTAACACTGTTTTTATGGTTTATTCGTTCTGGACATGAAGACGTATGGGCTTTTTTTCACCAACTTGTTAGGGTCTTCTTTTTTAAAGCATTTTAGCTCGCACTTGATGAGCGATAAGAGATTTGCATACACATTGAAAGTTATGAATAATTGAATGAAAACTTTTCGATCTGAAATGAGTGTCTTTTAACCCTTTCCTAAACAATAACGACATTTGACCACTTTGTTGCAGACCACTTTAGAAAACATTGAGGGAAAAGGAGAAATTGCTCGTGACGAGCAATTTTTCCTTTTCCCACAATGTTTTCTGGCCTATCAGAAGGTTATTTTCCAATTTCATCACATTTGAAATGTCGTCTGCAAACTCTTTCATTTAGGGAAAGTCGAAAATCTGTTGTTTGGGAAACGGTTAACTTTCGATTAGAAACCAGCTGCATTGAAAGACCATTGTCTAGTACTAGTGGGGAAGAATCGAGAGCGTGGGTTTGAGCCCTGCCTGTCGCGATATAATTAAATACTGTTGAATATGGCGTAAAACCTAAAACTTAAAGGATGTTATTTGATTTTTGAGCTTGAACTATGTATAAAGTCATCGACGGACGCTTTCAGAAAGAAACCCATTCCATATATATAGATAACGCTATTTCCTCTTACAATTTGTCACGATTTTGGAGTCATGGTTTCCGAGAAGTGCGTTCTGGGATACAGATATAGCCCGACAACTTACAGCGCACCTGTCAGAAAGACAGAACCTATTACGGTAAACTTCCGGTAAATGTCTGTAAGGTCAGAGAACTTTAAACCCATAAAGGCCCTTTCCTATATGTGATAAATTCATCCTTTTTCACAATGTTTTCTCCTCATTATCATATACATGTATAAGATTGGTATTTAAAGTTTATGAGTTTTCTGTCGCTTGTTTCATTGGGACCCAGCCACGAGCGTCAATGAGAGAGAATGGTTCCCTGTTCCCTATTGACTCCAGTCTGTTCCGAAACAAAGACAAATGATAAACTCAAGGTCATGAATCTATAACGCCTTGGAACGTTTCTTCAGGTATGATCAGTTGGTTTAATGACATTGCCGAAGGGAGTCAAAAGTCCTAACATTATGTTTATGTCACTTCCTTATGCATCAGAATATCAAGAAACGAGTCAAGAAGCATATCTATCAAAAGGAGAAATTGTTGGAATAGAAGACTTTCCCCTTTGTCACATTTGGTCTATTATCCTAATGTAAACATGTGTGTGCTTTTTGCTATCTGCATTCGTGTTCTATTTTGAATACATAGCATATACCTTTATCAGCATTAAACTTAAAGTTAACAAATAATTAGTAATTATCTACTTTACATGAAGACACAGTTTAACGTTTGGAATAGCCACGACACGTGCAGTGAAATGGTAAACACACGTATAGCAAATATCTAATCTGAACCTAAGCTGACCCCTAAAGGTATGTTAGGATGCTGCCCTGTACTTAACCCATTACCGAACAATAACTATATTTGACCAGTTTGTTGCAGACGATTTCGGAAAACATTGTTGAAAAAGGAGAAATAGCTCGTAAATAGCAATTCTTCCTTTTCCAACAATGTATTCTGCCCTATCAGAATATATTTTTTCTAATTTCATTTCATTTTGAAATGTCGTCTGTAAACTCTTTCAATTTGGGACAGTCGAAATTTTGGCGTTTGGTAAAGGGTTAAGCTCCTATGTTCCCCGTGGCTATAAGCCGAGATGCTACAATCATTTCGTGCTCTTATCCACATGGCCATACTTAGAAAGGACAAAACGTGAATGTCGAAGTTCATTTTCATACTCGGTACTTTTCTCCTTGTACAGCCCTCAACATGGGGTATTTTAAACTTTCCATAGTTGGTAAGACTCAATAAGGACTTTTTTGTTTAAAAATATGTACCCGAAAAAGTTTATGAACTGTCACCAATTGGGAAGAAATTGCTTATCGCAACAAAACTAGTTCTCATCCTTTCAAAATGGTTTCTTTTCAACGCCAATTATAAAATCTGTCGATATTTCCATATCGCTATTGTTATTGTTTATCTTATGATATTTTCCGTTTTTTCAAATTTCTGCCGTCTGTTGTTGCTTTCAACTTGAGCTACTGGAATATTTCACTATAAGGGAATAAGAAAATACTGGTGGCCGTATGGGGATTTTGTTATACGCTTTCAAAAGTATACACTGTAACGACAAACCATAGTTGCAGTATATTGGTTTGAAGTTCGAATTTGTTGCGTGACATTCTTTCGAGAAGCGTCGTTCTTTCAACGATTCTTTGATTTATAACTTTTTGAAGGGGAAGTTATCACTGCAGTCATATTAGTAGGGATGTGTATATAAACTTAAACATGGGAAGATGAATTTACGGACCTTTATTTCTATTTACAGATTTATTCTCTTTTAGCAAGATTTCACTATAATGATGTTGATATGTTTCAAATAAAATGTCATCAGAGCAGTCATTATGTCATGTGGAAATTTTGTTCAACTACTTTTAACACATTACCAAACAATAACGACGTTTGACCAATTTGTTGCAGGCGACGCTGGAAAACATTATGGGAAACGGAGAAGTTGCTCTAAACGAGCAATTTCTCCTTTTCCTACAAAGTTTTCTGCCCTATCAGAAGATAATTTATCAATTTCATCGTATTTTGAAATGTCGTCTGCAAACTCTTTCAATTTCAGACAGTAGCACATCTGGTGTTTCGTTAAGGGTCAATTTAATGTTTGCTTGTTAAAATGACTATGCATTGTGCAGTGAACAAAAATAATTACGTTATCTGCAATGAAATATCTATGTGAGAAAAAAAATTGTGTTGTTTCTAAACAGCAATATGGTGACATAAGTTGGTGGTTCCAGACATTGTCTTTTAAATCAAAAAATTCTAATTACTTTCAAATGAGTGACATTTCCTTATGTATTTTATGCGTGAATTTCCTTATATGTTCACTGACATACTGACATACTGTAATTCCGATAGTCTAGATATAACAAAGGATGTGAAAACGATACGTTTCGGAGAGCCTTTGTTTTAAAAGAAATGTCCTTAAAAGGAAGTAGAATGTCATTAAGGCGACAGAATATGCCTCAGTTTATGGAGATTGAACACCATCCCAATCATACAGGAAGAAATTCCAACCCTGGGGTTATAGGCGCCGTTGTGCCGGAAAATAAGGCGGTGGGGTTGCTATTGCCAGCCAGACAATTCCTCCGTTCCGACAAATATTTATTCCCATTGGGATTACGTCCCTGACAAGCCGGATTGATACGGAGTCAAACCTTGTCGCCTTGTCACTACGGTTTTGTCTAGAAAATCGCACATTTTCCCCCTGATAGTTGTCTCAAAATGTTATATTAACCCACATTGGAGCATATTTTCATAATAAAAAAAAAGATAGACTAGAGCTCTGATGTCCATTTCTAAAGGGCATTTTTCAATGCTCCACTTTCCATCATATGACTTACTTGTTGGCTTTTCGATAGCTTCGGGCCTTGTCTTTATAGTATGTAAACTGTCCGTTTAAGAAACGTATTATACTTCAAGATCTCCATATATGACTCAAATGAACATTAGGCCCGTTTCCTATGAAACGGTCCTGAGACAAGAGTGTCAGCTTTGGCGGGGAAAATTAGGACAACAGTGCACACATATAGAAAATAGAGGACAAAGATTTTCTGAGATAATTTTAAGGAATTCCAGCCTCACATTCCTCCGGATTGGACTTTAAACCGAGGTGCCGTGCCATGAGTAGTCTAAATTGGCTTATACAAAATGAACATAAAACCACCGACATAATGTTTTTATTTCTAACCCGTTTCGGTTATATTGCAAGGCAGATATAAGGTATATGTATGAACATTCAAACGATTATGAGACCAATATGATAATAAATTTTTAAAATACCACTTTTCACATATGCCTTATTCAAATTTAGATTATTTTTACACGGTTTCTAAGTATGCAGCTTCAATAGGCCTATGCAATATTTTTGTCACGTCGTTATTAAATGTGGCGAGAATCAGAACAACGATCAAGTTTTATGTAACTTTATAGATCTGTGATGACATTTTATTCATATAAGATATTTCATCGTATAAAAAGTTGAAATTTAATCTTTGATATTGTCATTTTAGGCATTAGCAAGCGTTTAAAATGCCCGATTGAGTAATTCATTAAAAAGAATTTGACAAAGGAAAGATTGAGTGTCAAAATGCTTTTATAAATCCACCGTGGCCGGTCAGTCAAAAGTCGGGTGTAACGGAAGTCATCGTTGGAATTTAACTCTTTGAGACAATGTTTCCTTATGAATCAAACTATTCATGTCACTTCTATAAAAGGATTGACATACAAGCTGCACGCACACGGAGAAATTATATTTTGCTCTACTTTTTGTGATATCTCGAGAACTAAAAACGTGTTCAGACTACACGTGGACACGATAGAAATTCGATCTTCTCTTGAGTATGAAGTCTACAGGTTCGTCAGGATGGGTTTATACAGGAACGAAGTTAAATTTGATATTCAGGTAATGTTTCGTCCAGAATTAACTTTCGTATCATTCCTACTTAATCTAAAGGTCAACTTATCCACCTATCCACACACATTGCTACCCACCTTTACTGTGGGTTCGGAATTTGTTTCGATATTCAGTCACATCTTGTAATCTATGGACATGAAATAAAATATGTATATACATTGATACCAGTAATTCGACTATCGACCGTTTTATTTCATACTGATACAAAAAATAAAGACAGTCAATCTGACCTCATCGGGTTTGTCCAATGAAAAGATTCTCAGCTTAAGGAATTACCCGAGTAGTTACGATTGATAGACGGTTTAAGACAAGCGTATGAATTACAGGGTAATAAAAAGACGTTGTCCAACAGAATAACATATTACAAGACACGCAGATCCTATTTTCTTTCATTTTTTAAAAATGATTTTAAAGCCTTTTCATACCATGTTTTCGTTTGTTTTCAACTGATTCTGATATACCTAAACACATTGATCAATGCCAAAAAAAACTCAACTTGTATAACATAATGTTACGTTCGTTGAACGTTTATGCAAATTAGGAGCCTAATGCATTGTTTGAGAGAACATGCCGGTATATATATATATATATAGACAACACGACCGCTCAGTGAACGACAGTGTTCATTTGCTCGGTGAGTTACAATAAATATCGTTTCCAAATCGTTACAAGAATGCGTCTCTCTTGCTGATGCGTAAGCATTTATGTGTGTTGTCATATCTCATCGATACATTGAACTGAATCAATTAGTTGTGCTATTCCTTCATTGCTTGAAGCAGTAGTTGCTTCCGTTGAAATATAATTGTTTTCTATGTTTGTATACATTGCAAGATGTTTTAATGGTTCCATCAGGTATCTCCAGCAGGTATCGTAAGGTAGAATACCCATCATCATTCATCCTAATTGCTCTCCTTCGTCGGATTATTTCGTTTGTTCTTGTTATACATCGGTCTTGGCTGGAACTATCTTTTTTACCGAATATTTCCGGCCACAACCGATGAATTTCTAGAACAAACGGGGTAATCCGGCGAAAGAATGAGTTTCAAAATGGCGGATAATGGGTATAAAAAAATGACCAAACAAATCGTTGAAGTAAATCGAGGTATTCCGATTGCTTCTTTTGTACACACTTTGTTTCTACTTACACAATGATTACGCCGTCTGCATGTTATATCTAATTGCCATCTGTTAATGGTATAAGTATGATATAACCATAATAAAGGTATCTCAGAACACAGATAATAAATTCTCGTATCATAATCACAGGTTCACTGGTCGCCGTTATATAAATGACATATAGTTGACCACAGCGTCTTCACCACGTTAACCCTTCTACTGCTGAAACCGACTTCATGCTCAGCAAACAGGTATGATCAAAGGCCAGCCGCCAGAAATTGGCGGCTTGCCTGTGATCTAGCCTGTTTGAAGCTCTGAGTATCGTTCCTCATCAAAATAAAGCAGATATTTAAGATTTTGGAAAGCAGACGACACAAAAATCTATTTTTAGAAAAGTACACAGAATTCTAAGGGTTAAGATCGGTTCATACAGTAAAACTTCAACAAGTGGAAAGGACAAGTGTCAATAGTATACCAACCAGACAAGGGTAGTGCATACCGATGGATGTTGTTTCTGTTGTTTATCATGCTAGTACAGCGACACTCGTTTGGTATGAGGTAGAGGCAATTATTCGCACAGCAGCATGAAACAGTCAATGAAATCGGTCTGATACGGTCCCTGATGTTGTTTTTTTTTCTTCTGTTTTTTTTTTCGTTTTCTTTCATCTTTTTTTCCTTTGTGTATGTTTGGTTTTCTTTTATTGTTGTCGATGCCTTTTTCGTTTTGTTTTGACTACTTTTCTTTTCTTCTATTTTCGTTGTCAGGGAATCGGTGGCGCACTACTAATTAAGCGAAATACAACAACGCTAATGACAGGGCCTAGACATTCTTTGGTCCTAACCTCTTATACTCATATTCCTATGTGCAATCGACTTTAAAAACGTTTTTGGAGTTGACTGTATTCAGAAGTATTGTAACGAAAAGAACGATTGCTCATGGTGAACAAATTATTCATTTGTCACAATGAATTAAAACGTCATTTTTTACAAACAAATTGAACAGCTTTAGATTGAATTTCACGTCCTTTCCAGTATTTCTTTTAATTGCTGACACCTGGGAAAAACGAAAACAATAACAGAATTTAAATAATGTTCAGAAAAACAGGCTGAATTGCATTTTTAGTTCTTGTTTACTTATAATCGTTTCTGTTTGTAATGATTATTATTAGTCTATATGTATATGGAGTATTCGATCGCGCGTGCACAATTATATGGTTTATCTCGTTTTATTTCATCTTTATTGAGAACAGTTACAAAACATCATGATGAATAAGCTGAATTTCTCCAATTATCAACCCATTTCTACTAAAATGTAACTTTCTGTTTACATAAAGCACTAGTATTGTTGTTGTTGTTGTTGTTGTTTTTATTTTTGTTGATGTTGCTGTTCTGCTTCTTCTCCTTCTTATATGACAGAAGATCGTACACATCGGGCACGTGTTTCTCCCGCCTGTAACAACGAGTCATATACATGTATTTAAATAAAGAGCACATCAACTTCATCCGAAGGAGAATCACATGACCAATGTTTATGATCTTATGTCCGAACAAGATGGCTGCGCCCAGGTATTTTTGCTTTTTTCACCTACTTTTGCCAATGATAGCCAAATTGTGTACCCCGCATCAGTTGACCATCGCCTTTCCTGTTCTGGTGGTATATGAAAACCCATGATGCTTTATGACAGCGTTACGTCTAACACTCGGTAGAGAAATCACAGTCGACGGGCGCTCAAGTCCAAAACAGTCGGTCTATCGACATATGATCGTAAACATTGGTCATGTGATCAATGTAGAAGGGTGTTTGTGTGGCGGGGTGTAATTTTAAATGGGTTTTGCTTATGCTCATATTCTAAAACAATTGTTCAGAAGTCTGCTCGGATAAATCGCCCACAGAGGACAGAATCACCAGCATCGCCATGTACTTCTATTCATCAATGAAATGTCCGTAGTAAGTCAACAACAACCTCTATTTAGATTATAAATATTTCATACTGCAGCCGGGCAGAATTTTACTGCGAGTATGAGCAAATTTGAGCATCTGTAATAACACAAGGATTTAAATCTTTTTCTTCTTTTTCAACGCCTATCAAGCAAATGTCATCGGAAGTGATCGCTACAAAAAAAAGTCGCAATAGTCCTTTCATAGAATTTTCTAAATTTTGGATATGTTATTCAAAGTTTTATTGTGAATATTTTGTAAAATGACAGTTTCGATGGTAACCGTTCAGAGCAAAAATTTCAAAGTGACCATACCATCTTCAAAGGTAATAAAATAATTTATGGAAGGTTTTTAAACACAAAAAAAACATCAAATCATACATTCAATAGTTATCATTCAACGTTATATTAAATTATAACAATCAGAACAATTTTTTAATCCAAATCAGTTTTTCAAGTTTTTATATTCGACAAAAGGAATGAAAATTGATAAGTATGTATAGGGTAACAGACGGTGAATGTTGGTGAACAATACTTAAGTTTAGTAATATTTGATTTCATTTATTCTACATAACGAGGGCTTAGAGCGATACTGTTACAAGTGCATTTTCACAAATTTTACAGGAGAAGGATAAAACTGTTTCATTTGAGCAATATAGATTACAGAGTTGTGTAATTTTATATGGATGTTCAATTTTAGTTTATTTATTGATATATCAGTACATCTTTCTAAAATTTTAAATAAAAAATGAGATATTAGGAAAAATGTTACTTGGAACAGTATCGCACTGAAATTTGGCTGAAAACATGAAATCATTTGGGAGCGATACTGTTACAAGTGATCAAAATGTGAAATTTTAGATAAAAAATTTCAATTTTTATTCATGTATTGTTTAATTCAGCTGAAAAAAACTATGTTTATGATAACATTTATTGTTTATATGGAAATTTGAAATGTTTTTGTTACAGTTCTGCAGAGATTTCATAATATCTTCAAGTTCCGGACAATGAAAACAGTTGTCTGCTGTAGCTTTCTATTCATACATTTCTCATTTCATTCTATACTATTACCTTACATTCAGGGACATTCTCATAGCATTTTTTTTTTTCATGCCCAATGACTTTCTGACAAATCCACATAGGTCTGTGGATCCAACCCCAGAGAAAAAAGTCAAAATGAACCCAATGGCTACCATTCCTAGGATATTTTGCACACATTTTACAGAGATGTTTGCATATGAATTTAGTGCCTATAGGCATGCACCCCATTGACATTTTATTTGTTAGCATCAAGACTTTGAAAAGGTTTGTCCAAAGTTAATTCTCTTTCATAATTTTCAAGAGGTTTATATATATTGGAATGATTATGGCTGGTAATTCAGGTTATAAATGTTTGAACTATATCTGAATAAGCATTGAAATCAGTGTAGTTTCTCATTAAATGAGTATGCTCAAACTAAAGGAAGTATGAATAATGACACAGATAGAAGCATACTGTAAGAAGTTAAAGAGTAAATGATTTGTAATACAAATTAAGATTTTTTACTTGATTTACTCTAAATCAATCAAGCCGAAATTGAATTTAAATCAAGTTATTCCATCTTAAATTATCTTTTGATACATATTTGTGAAGGCTGATAAAGATACAATATCAAAAATGATCTTTCATTAAAATTTTGTTCCAAGTAATAGACAAATGACTAAAATTCAAAGTTAAAATTTATAAACTAAAAGCAGACACGTCTGCTTTACAATTCATCTCACAGTTTTGATAAACTACCAGAAATGATAGAATCCTAGCATGACATAATGTCATGATCCTGCAAAAGAAACCATATTCTGGTCCCCTCACAAATTGCCATAAAATAATACTGAAACCAGTAAGATGATGTAGAAGAATCGCTCTTTTATCATCAGTCAGTATTACATATTGTTGATTTTCTCAGAGAATTAATCTATTTTTCGTTTTCATTTCATATATTAAATGGTTTTTTTTTCTTACCCTTACATTTTTCAGTTCTGTATGAATTAATTACTTGGAGAAAAAAGATTACCTGCATATAGGACCTTTAAAGGCCAACCTATATGAGCACATGATACCTCTGATACCTCAGAATAATACTATCAAATGATACAGGTCAGCCTGCACTTTCACTGATGGACCCGATTAGTATGAAATCAATTAGTCAATTAGTTTGAATATATTTGAAGGTATTTCCTAAGTATGATGTAGGAACAAAATAACTACAAGCATTCTTTAATAGGTACAAATTTAAGATATCGAATTTGTGGAACACAAATAGTATGTCTTTTTAAGTTAGTCCATCATCCATAAAATTATAACCATTCATGATTTGTCAATAAGGAAATCATGAAGCTGGTACTGAAGATGCATGCATTTACTGACAAATTAATGTACAGCTCCATGTCACTGAATGGATGTATCTGCACTAGAATATCTATGGTCATCTTAAACGATGTCAACAATGATATTACTAATTATGCAAAGAAATGTGTTATAGTCAAATAAAACAAACATCCCTGATGTTAATCACAGTTAGCATTTCATAAGTTTATTCAAATACTTTCCAAAATTGCTATTATGTATACAAGAATTGGTTTTCATGTGGCAACAATGCAAATAAACCATGCAGTGTCCTTTCAATTATGTTTTGTAAACAAAATGATATAAATTCAATGTATTTTGCAACTTTGATCAAAAGCCTTAGAGCGATACTGTTATAAGTGCATCACTTGTAACAGTATCGCTCTAAGTTTTTAATGCATTTGCACTTGTAACATTAGGACAAATATGCAATAACTTCTTTATTTTTGGTTTCTTGAACTTAACATTTACATGGTAGATGTAGGATGTGTTAAGGACTTATTTTATGTAAAAAAGTGACTTTGGACAAAAATGTCATTTAGAACAGTATCGCTCTAAGCCCTCGATAAGGTAGATGACTTATTTACAAGCACAGATACACATGGGAACATGTATTTTAAAAAAAGATGTGAAAAGGCAAACAAGATCATTGCAATTGAATTAGGACACAAGTTATGACAACATTACCGATTGACCCTCTTTTTTGCCTATTTTGTAACTTAATATATAATTCTACTGTTTTAGATATGAAATTTGATCGACAAACAATGCTGTTAATAAAGTAAAAGCGGTGATCGGATTTAACATAATATGTTTTACCATCTGAAAATATTGTAATTAAACTCAATATCCAAACAGTACTCAGTGTCATAAGGAATGCGTCCTTTTTCTTGTTATTTTGTCGTCTGCTGTTGCTTTCAATTAGGAATGATCTAAATGCTACTACGGGGGATATGTTCAAGAAGAATAAACCGATTATTGACCTACTGGCATTAAAGTGGCCTACTTGTTATAATTCGAGAACTCTAATCTGGTCGTGGGGTCTCTCTCCACTGAAAAATATAGCAAAGGCCACTGTGGTGAATATGTTTGATTGAAATGCGACACGAGAACCTAAGACCTACTAAAAGGATCCGAGTTATTACCTTAACGCATTACCAAACAATAACGACATCTGACCACTTTGTGGCAGATGACTCTGGAAAACATTTTTTGGGGCAAGAAGATTGCTCTGAACGAGCAAATTCTCCTTGTCCAACAATGTTTTTGTCCTATCAGAAGATTGTTTTACAATTTCATCAGATTTAGAAATGTCGTCTGCAAACTCTGACAATTTGGGACAGTCAAGAATTTGGCGTTTGGTAAAGGATTAAGCGTAAAGGTTAACTCCGTACGTCAGGACAAATCGAATGAAAGGCCTACAAAAAGTCATATAACATTGATGGTTCCACGAAAATTCCGACATAATAATCAGGTACAGGCACCATTCGATACCAGTACATTTCGTCAAAATGATTCTAGTCGAAATGCCTTTTTGTCCTTCTATACCATTGACTAGCCACGTCCTGGGGTCGATTTACTTGTAGCAGACACATGAGTCTATAGTTATCTTAGGGTCAGTACTCTGAAACATAATATATTATCATATAACATACTGTGGTACTGACCCCCAGGACAACAATAGGCCCCTTTGGCAGTACACAGAAACACAACCAAATAACAAGGGAGCACTTATAGCTCGTTCTATAAATACCATTTGAATAATATTTTGTATTTGTGAACTGTGCAAAAGTTCTTTTTTTCTCTTATTTTCCTCAAAAGACGCCTCATCCGATGGGGTAACAAATTATTGTATAAGGTATCTCTACTGGGACAATGGAAAAAGCATATATGAGAAAGAAAGATGTAGCTCGAGGCGAGCACTTTCTCCTTTTCTTATAATTGTTAAATGGGTTTAACGATATAAGAGCGTACACATGAAAATAGGAGAGATAGACGACTTCTCCTTTGTTACAGTTTCATGTTGATCGCTATAAGTGCGCCCAAATAAATATATGATAATTTCTTCTTTTGTTATAATTGTATTTTGTTCGTTATAACTGCACCAAATACGAGTTAATAAATATATTATGAAATAGACAACTTCTTCTTTTGTTACAATATTATGCTATTTGCTTTAAGTGCATCCAAATGAATATATGAGATAGACAATTTCCGTTTTGTTTTGATTTTATGTTGTTTGCTATAAGGGCGTACAAATAAATATAAGATACACACAACTTACCCTTGTTACCATAATTTTCGTACGCTACAAATGCGTACAGTCGTATGCTACAAATGCATATGACGTAGCGTCACGTTTTGGTACCCAGGCATGTAACGTCGTGCGACGTTGTTCTTTGCATTTCTGACGCATATTTGCATTTCTGACGCTGTTGATTGCGGCAATTCATGAGAAGTACTTATTGCGTAATATAGCACGTCCATTGCATATGATTTAGGTTCCCTACTTGTCCAAATAGTCAAACTAATATAAGATCTTTGAACACTTAGACAATACATTTAAAAAAAAAGAATACGATGGTTTGAAACGTACGTACATACGCAGTAGAATTAACGTTGAACGTCGGCGTGTGACATTTCTGCAAGAACTGGTAAATCTTTCATTATTTTACACTTGATGTACCAATTCGTATATCAAAATGCTTACAGAAAGGCGCGATCCATGTACATTCAGCAGATACCATTTTAAATATGGTGTATAAAAGCATTATGTCGTTGATTTTCAGTTTTTAAAGTGTCACATGCACGAAATTACATATTTCCTGGCGTGTGACATTTCTGCAATAAATGGACAAATTTAATTCTTCAAATGAAGATGGCGTTTGATTTCAATCAAAGGCCGTCTTTAATATCATTTAATCATGTACATTGCATTAGTGGTAAAACATTTATTACATTTCATTTGGAATATGTTATTTTTTTTAGTTTATTTTGTCCTGGTATTTTCCATTCTCAAATTGTGACATATTTGCTTCGTATCTATAATTATTGAATTGAATTGAATTGGTAGCCGCTAAAACCTCTTCCGGAATCGTCTCCAAAACAAGTCAACCGCTTCTAGTGACGTCACTTTATACGACAGAAAGTGTTCGTGAAAATTGACGCTAGCAAACTTTATTAATGTTCTTGGTATGGAAAGAGAAAATCGCTACCGCTGTATTACATGTGACATGCTTGTAGCGAGTGCTGACACAATATTAGATGTTCTCTATAACTGCATGTGGGTAGTAGAAAATTGCAGAAATGTCATTCTTGTTCGATCGTTTTGTACTCTTTCCAATGGTATATAATATATAACAGTTAATGATATTTGAGGGCGCATCCTGCCCGGCAAAATCTCGGACCTACCCCAAAACGCGAAAATGTACCAGAACGTGACGTTACGTCATACAAATGCATATATGATGGAAGCAACTTTTCTTTCTATCACAATTCTTTCTTGAGTCGGCCGCTTGAAGTGCACATGAATAGAAATACGAGGGTGGTAAGTATTCTTTTTCTTACAATTCTTTCTTGTGCCTTACACTACA
Organism: Cerastoderma edule; assembly: GCA_947846245.1. NCBI lineage: Eukaryota > Metazoa > Mollusca > Bivalvia > Cardiida > Cardiidae > Cerastoderma > Cerastoderma edule. The sequence continues at coordinate 52,611,413 of OX401406.1, forward strand.
TGCGTGTACAAATCTATACGCGATGGAAGAGGTCTCTCTTTTGGTGAAATTATTTGCGTACAAATCGCAAACAAATCCATATCAACAGGGAAATGTTGGTTGCATTGGGAAAGACGTTTGTCCTTTGTGTAAGATATTTTTCTTTAAAATGCAAAGTGTTGTGAAAAATGGCGAAATTGCTTGTTTGTGAACTTTTCTTCTTTGTCTGTGTATATATCAATTTAAGAGTTACAATTTCCCTGTCCGGAACAGATGACATTAAAACAACCTCAAAACAACAAGAGCTGTTCAAGAAAACGCAATTGAATCCTAAATCAATTGACATCGTCTTCTTTGTGCTAAAAACATTTTAACAACTCATGAGAGAGAAGAAAATCACACACGATTTCTTCTAAAAATAGGAGAAGAATAAATTCAACAGTCTATTGGAATTGCTTTTAAGGGAGTGGTGGATCTTTCTTTTGCTTATTCTCTCTTTATAAATGTATGTCGTGTGTTTACTTCTCCAGTAGCTAGTTAACCCTTATAGTACCGAAACCGACTTCATGCTAATACTAACACGTTAGATCTAAGCCAGCCGCCAAGTAAATTGGCGACTGGCCTGTGATCTAACCTGTCTGCTACTCTAGGTATCTTTCTGTAAAAAAATCAGACATATAAGCTTTTGGAAAGCAGACAACACAAAAAATCTAGTTGAAGAAAATTACCCAGCATTCTAAGGGTTAATAAAGGTAGATACAATGGTTTAAATATGTCTTTGTTCGTTCAAAAGTGAATACGATGGTTAATTTTTTTTTTAGTATGTACTTTCTATCAAAGACCTGTTTATTAGGTCTTTGTTTCTATTATTGTTCATATGTATTTGTATTGTACGAGAAACTCGATTGTTTACATCTTAAATAAAAATAGATAAATGATATTACAGGTTGTCTCTTTTTATATCTTAAAGAAGTTAAGCTGGATATGTCCAGACAGACGAAAAATACACACAGTACCATAGTACGAGGTATCCACATGGCCCACGACCCAATGGTACACAGGGTACAGAGAGAGATTGCGTGAAGCAAAAAAAGCCCTTTGTCCATGCAATTGAGATCACTAGAACATAAAGGTTTTTGGCTCATGATAGAATCCTTTTTTCTTTTCTCATGAAGTAAATCGTTGTTAGTGTATTTTCCTTTTTATTTCAAATTTCCGTCTGCAGATATCATGAAAATGAAATTTGTGATTTTAATTCTTCTTCTTGTGGCATGCGATTGTACCAAATATCACTGTACCACATCAGAGACATAGATAACATGTTATCTATGTCTCTGACCACATGTACATAATGCAGGCGTAGGTCAAGGATAATTTGTGATTTTTCATCACTAAATTATCTTATTTGCGATGGGTATAAGAATGAAAGTAAAGATTGTCATAATTCACCGTGAAGTTGTATTAATACGTAATATAGTATGCGATTAGGAGTTTATCTGGCCTAATTTTACATTATCGGTCTGATTCGGTATCGGTCATATACATTTCGGTTATTCGTTCAACGAAGTATACTCGAATTGTTTGTTATGACCGGTGACAGCTTCGAAAGAGAAAGGCTTTGTTGAATACAGACTGATTTTGTCAATAACTGCAACTGTCATTCAGATTTAAGCGTATATAATTGCCTCAATCATGTTGTTGACAATTTTAGCAAGAAATGCTCTTCTGTTTATTGCCTATTTCGCTGTGTATGCGCTCGCTGATTTTCCTTTCCGGGACGTTACATTACCCTGGGACAAACGGGTGGAAGATCTGGTTAACCGACTAACCCTTGATGAAGTCGTGGATCAGCTAGCCCGAGGAGGGGCGGGCACGAACGGTCCGGCCTCGCCCATATCCCGCCTGGGGATCAAACCTTTCCAGTGGGACACGGAATGTCTGAGGGGTATGGCATTTACCGGATCAGCAACTGCCTTTCCTCAGAGCATCAACTTGGGGGCCACTTTCAGGTATTGTTGGTTGTTTTCCCTTTAACCCTTTACCACCTGCACACGACATCTTTTTTACTTGACGCAGACGAATTTAGAAAAGCTCCGTAAACATGTGAAAAACCTTTCAGTTCTGTTGTTATGATATGTGAATAGATTGGAAAAGCATTTTCTTCTTTTGCCACAATGCTTTTTGGAAATCAACTGCATTCATTGAGGAGTGAATCAGGCGTTTCTAAATCCAAAACTAGCAATCAATTATCCCCAACACAATTTCTCAACATGTGTACAGATATGTCACACACATTTTATAAACTCTCCTGTAAGCTATGGAAACTTTCAACATTTGTTTGTCCTGATCATCGCATTAATAGGACTATTACTCGCCATTCTTTGTGGTAAATGTGCTTACAAGAGTGGTAACGTTGGCAATCTCGACCTCACAGATTTTCAATATGTAATATTGATGATGGCAATTTTCGAGGCTTTTCGAAAGCAACTTTGGTTTTAATGACTGAGAAGCAGCATTGGAGAGTATATATAGTACCTGTGACAGATTTTTACATATTATGTTTGGGGATAATTTAGTAATGTCAGATCCACTTGTCAATGAGTGAGAATGATCTGATCTTGTGTTACCAATAATAACCCGTTTCGTTTACCTGACCAAAGTTCTATCAAACATCGCACTACCGTGACCAACATGAAGAGTTTAGATAACGGCAACTGGACGTCATCTCTCTAAAGTTTGAAAGTACAATGAGTTTTTAGGCATATCAGATTTGAATCTAAGAGAGAATAATATCAGGTTCGGGTACTCGGGTACCCGCGGGTAACATCACCTCGGGTACTCGGGTAGAAAATTGCCTCCCATCCCAGCTCTATAGGCAAGGTTAAAATTGCCAGGACTAACCCACAAATCGGCGCGCTTATTTGGTTATTGATAATAAATAATAGGCTCGATTTATTAAGTGCCTTAATTGATAATATATTTGGTCAAAGTTGGCGATTTAAACTTCTAGTAAACACTTGGCATGCCTAGTTAACTCGGCCAAGTTAATCCTGTCCAAAATAACCTCAGGCAGAGTTAACAAACATGTTATAGTACATGATCCCTGGATAACCTACTATACCAATGTAATGAACCGAGCAAATGAACCTCTGAAAGACACAATCACATCCAAATAATGAAAAACACTGTCGTACACTGAGCGGTTGTGTTGTCTATATATATTCCAGCATGTTCTCTACAACAATGCATTAAGTTTCTAATTTGCATAAATTTTCAACGAACGTTACATAACTCCCACTTCTGAGAAGACTCTTCCCAAGTCTTTAACCTTGGGAAACACGTGGGGAAGGCATCTCCGATAAAAGGAGAAGTCTTAATCCAAAAAAACCTCTCAAAGACACAAACACATCCGATCAGTGTTGTCTATATATATTCCAGCATGTTCTCTACAACAATGCATTAGGTTCCTAATTTGCATAAACGTTCAAAGAACGTTACAACAGTACAAAGAGAGGAAATGTGTCTTGAATAACAATACAAATGTTAAATAAAATGTTCAAATTTGCATAGCACATTCTACAACTTAATATTATAGAACCCTCACTTCCATGAAAACTCCTTGTAACACTTGTCCATTGTGAAATATGTGGATAAGACAACTCAGAGAGAAGGAGATGTTATTATCTCAAGCCTGCCATCAATGTAAAAATGGTTTTACAACGATGGTGTGTTACTGTGCGGTCTTCCTGCCAATATTCTTGGCATTTTAACTGACTTTTTGTGGTATACATTCAATAATGATAACACTGGCGGCTGGTCTCTGAAAAAACTTGATCCTATTGTTTGAGTTAGAATTGTTCTTGATGCTATTGTTTGAGTAGAACTGTTCTTGTTGCTTGAGTGAACTTGATCTTTGTATTTGAGTGAACCTGAACTTGATGCCTTTAAAATGAAATTAATCTTGGTACTGTGCGTTCTTTGTTAACCCATTACCAAACAATAATGACATTTAACCATTTTGTTGCAGACGACTCTGGTAAACATTGTGGGACAAGGAAAAATTGCCCGTAACGAGCAATTTCTCCTTTTCCCACAATGTTTTCTGCCCTATCAGAAGATTATTTTCCAATTTTCATCACATTTTGAAATGTCGTCTGCAAACTCTTTCAATTTGAAAAAGGCGAATATTTGGTGTTTGGTAAAGGGTTAAGAATCTCAGGCTACTGTGGTATGATCTTAGACATGTGTGTCAAGACAATGAGAGCCATATTTTTGTAGCATTGCTTTCAAGGAAAAAGTCACATGTTAAACATTGAATAAAGATATGATTTTTTCTACCATTTTAACCATAGGTTATCTTTAGACAATCAAAAGCCAATGGTGCTTTGAGAAACATCCTGGCTAAAAGCCATTTAAAAGTGGGATATATCTTTCTTTGTCGTCCTTTAAGTATTTCATAGATGATCACAGAAAGGCTGATTGTCAATGTCTGAAGGTACCCAGCTGTTTTTTGTTTACAAGCTTCAATGTCTTGTATTTGGTTCAATCCTTTCATATAACGACTTAACGGCTGACGACTTTCTGCAAAAAGGATCAGACTCTTTATTGTACCAACATTTGTTTGTGTAAGCTTTTTTCAACAAATATTGAGAGTTGTGAAGGTTTTCCTTCATGCAGTTGTAGACAGTTTTAGATATTGTGCGGTTGAATTTGGCTGTGTTAAGCTGCCAATTGCACATGGATTATTCCTGAATTTCAAGTTTTTGAGACTTTCTGTCCCTATATTATGCTATTGCAAACATGCATGCCTTTTCAGGAGAATGAACTACAGCTTTCAGGTTTTTGAAATTCTTCAACTTTCACCCATGATTGCAGATTTCTGTATGATAGAAAGGGTCAAGGTTGAAGAAGATAACAATGTTATTGATAGATGAGTATATTATGATTCAGAGAATGGTTATCATTATTGGGTTGTATAAGATTGATAAAGACTTTGTCATGTGCTGACATCTGTACCTGTTTATGATAAGAAGCATAAGACAAATCAACACAAGTGATGATAAAGATATTTCATACAAGGGGGACAAAATTACTCTTTGCGAGAAATTTGTTCTTTTGTCATAATTGTGTCTATCTAATAGTAGTATATGTACATGTATGCTAAAGAATAAGCTTGGTATTTTTGTGTTAAACATATGCCTGACTTAATATATTATATGCTTCTTCATATTTCCCCATAAGAGTTTTCAACCGGTCCAAATTGAGCACAAAAGATAATTGCACATCAATGTTAACAATTGCTGGTAAATAATAACAACACTGACATTGCATAGAAGCCATTGTGACAAGAGGAGACACTCATAGACGATTTCTCATATTGTATCAGTTTGCCACATTCATTAGCAGGCAATATAGAGAGTTTATTTGAGAAATTGTTTTCAGACCATGGCATCACAATGTACCTAATGAAAACTTTTGTGTTAATAAGTTTTTATCACTCATTTTCAAAAAGCTTTGAGCTACGTGGGAAAGGCAACCAAGATAGAAGGAGAAGTCTCATCCCATCGCTGCCACCAATGTAACTAATTAAGCAAATAGACCTCTCAAAGACACAAAGACATCCGACCAGTGAAAAACACTGTCATACACTGAACAGTTGTGTTGTCTATATATATACCTGTATACCTCCATGTTCTCTACAACAATGTTTTAGGTTCCCATATTTGCATAAAAGTTCAACGAACGTTACCCATTGAATCCCAAAATTGACCTTTTGTCACAATGGTTTGCTTACTTGTCTATCAATACTGCTGGGTAGATATGATCAATTAGAAAACTGGTTTCGGTCTTGTCTGCTGATGATTCCACAGTGCTGGATAGTGTTTTCCTGCCTTTCAAATATTTTTGTTAGTCAAAACCAATGTGCATGAATATAATCTTAAATGGAATTACAATTTTGTGACGTGACATGTCATTGAAGGTGCCTCCAATGACATTTTACTTTGCAATATTGCTGGAAATGTGATTTGAACTTACACAAGTTCTTAGCATAAGAAGTTTAGTAAAGCTCTATGCTTTAGATGGGAGTTATATAGCCAACTGTTTTGTTACAGTTGGAGACTGATGGAGTCGGTTGCCCAGGTGATTGGTATTGAGGTACGAGCCAAGGTGAATAACTACACAGCCCACGGTGAATATGGAGACCATCAGGGCTTGAACTGTTTCGCGCCCATGATCAACATGATGAGGCACCCGCTCTGGGGCAGAAACCAGGTAGGGTCAAACTCGTATGAAGCAATTGTATTTAATCCTTTACCAAACGCCAAATTTTTCGCAATCCCTAATTGAAAGAGTTTTCAAACTGTATTTCAAACAGTGAAGAAATTAAAATATAATCTACTAATAGGGCAGAAAACATTTTGGGAAGAGGAGTAATTGCTTGTTAAGAGCAATTTCTCCTTTTCCCATAATGTTTACCAAAGTCACCTGCAACAAATACTCTATGTTGTAACTACAATGTATCAATTTCCTACCTAACTGATAAATGTAGTTGTAGGGAGTCATACTAGGAATTGAAATCTCTATCACAAAATAAAAATATTGTTTATTTTTTATTTATCTAAGTATTATGAGTTGGTTCATATGCTTTAATTGTGATGTTTATCACATTCTTTTTTTCCCTTTGTAAAGTCGTTGATTTCCATGCAATGTTCTTCATAGGTCAAAACATTTAGTTTGATCGGATTTTATGCCCTTTTCCCTTTTCAACAGTATTTCAGTTCTATAACGCTAACTGTAACTACTGTTTAATTTTGGTATTTTTTGTATAACACCAGCTCTATGACTTCGAAGCTGCTGACTGCTTTCTTGTATAAACAGAATTGTTCACTAGTAGAGATGAATTACACAGATGGATTGGGAGAAAGTTGTAACTCTTGACAAAGATGGCTAATCATCAATTTTATTATGTTCAAAGCAAATTATATAGCTAGTATTGCAATATCTTTCCTTTTTGAATCTCTTTCCTTTTTGAAGCAACTGTCATCTAAAGGTCTGAGCATTGTAATTTTCAGCAAACCTCATTAAATCAATTATCAAATGACAAAAAAATCTGTTAAGAATTTCTTGACATTTTAACAAAGAAGAATTTGTCTGTAATGATCAATTTTCGTATTGCTCTTTCTTTAGAGAGTTCTTTAGCCTGTAGTCACATTAGTTGTAATAAGAACACTTTAACATATTTCCTTATGTGCAGTGTGTTTGAGTTGTCGAGATTCCAAGCATCTGTATATGACAATTATATAGAAAAAATGTTTGAGATATTTGGTAAAACTTCATTGTGACAATGATGAAATTGCTTATCGCAAGCAACTTTTCCTTTTGTCACTGAGGTTTTTCTAATTTATTTCTTAAAAATTTTATAATTCAAAGGAATTAATATCAAGGAAGTAATTAAGGCTTTTTAATTTTTTCTACATGACATAATGTATATAAAGTAGTTTAATTTTTTTTATCATTAAGAAACTATTTGACCACCAGGGAGTATCACAAGCAATGATAGCTCTATTTCAAAATGTTTTGGTATGTTTTTAAAGATTGAATCAAGTTTATGTGAAATTACTCAATATTTGATAATAAAACTTCAAATCTTTGATTATCTACACCGATTACATTGTAACGAAAATGAAAATTTGAAATGTCTCATTTCTGTTACAGATTTTTTTTATCATCATTATACATGTATAATGTTTTGAATGGGGCATCCTGCTGGCTCAGATGTTAAGATATTGGACTTATTTCCCATTTATCATTGGTTCAACTTTCTTGCACTACTAGTTTCCATAGAGTGTTATTTGGAAAGACACTTCAGAGCCCTTCCCAAGCACTGCTGAATCCTAGAAAAGCCAAAACATAACCAAACCATTATTTAAATATTTCCCCAGGAGGTGTATGGTGAAGATCCCCATCTGACAGGTAGACTGGCCCAAGCCTATGTAAAGGGGATACAGGGGGATGATGATAGATATGTACAGGCGGCATCTTCGTGCAAAGCTTTCCTGGGGTATGCTGGACCTGAAAATATCCCAGTGTCCAGACTCACATTTGATGCGAAGGTAATGTTTATGGTTCAATGCAAGACTATAGTAAGTGCTTCATGTTTGTGAAGCACTTACTATAGTCTTGCATCGAACCCTTGGTGTATGATAAGGGTCAAGATAAGTGTGAGTGACATTATCGCTTTCATTGCAATATTTTAAAAGCTATGTAGTAAATCCTATTGTGTGTGTGTGATCATTTGATCTGTCTTGGTGAGAGGGTTTTAATGAGATCCTACAACATAGGGTTGATTGAAGAAATAAGGACATTAGCAACTCTCTCATTATTTTAACATTTGTATGAAAATGTCTTTTTTTAACCTGACTTAATTTTTAACCAATAAATCTATCAAATACCTTATGAATTTATATTTATTCACCTATTCAGTGTATCAAACTCTTTTTTTATTAAGTTCTTCAGTACAGTTCCAATTCAAAGCTTTAGAAACCAATGTGAAAAAAGAAGAATTGCTATTGACTTACAATTTCTTTCCTTGTCAAAATGATTTCCTCACATAAGCATATATGAAATGTTTGAATACTTTAGCAGCAGCAACAAACTCTGATTTTGATGTTGATTTACTTGTCCATAATTGCGGTCTTTCCTACACTTTTCTGTATAATGGTTATGTAGTCAATTTTATTAAAGATTGATATGTCCATTGAGGCTATTTGACAAGCTGGTAAATACCAGCAATTGATTTTGCCACCCCTGTTTAGTATAGATGTACTTTTCTGCTATTTGCCTTCAATATAGACAAATTTTCATAAGATCTCTTAAAATAGAATGAGTAAAATTTATGAGAGAAAATGTAATGAGTCTGTATATTCCCGTACTTTTAGATACCAGAACGAGACTTACGACTAACCTACTTACCAGCCTTTAAGGCTTGTGCTGAAGCTGGAACCTACAGCTACATGTGTAGCTACAACAGGTACTGCTTTCTATCTTTCTTGGAACCCTTTTACTAATGCATTTTCTTGTATGGAAGTTTGTGAATGTCTCAATTTAATCACAATGGCAGTGGACATCTAAAAAGAATGAAGATTAATATTTCTTTCATGGTATTGGGTAGAGATTATCGCCACATGAGGTAAAATTGCATATAATGAGCATTTTTTTTAGAGGATAGAACTTGAAAATCACACTGCCCCTCTCTTGACGGGTTCAAATCCTTGTAATGGCATTTGGACTTTCATGAGAGCTTGTCGCTTGACTGATTTATGAAAACGATGATGGTTTTACTCAACTTGACGATTCTGTATGGCCAGTTAAGTATGGGGCCTTCCTCTGAAATAAGAGTCAAGCATCACATCATAATTGAAATGATGTTGAAGTGATGTAAAACTCATATGAGATATGGATACAAATATTTGCTGGTTTGTATAATTTGTTCTGTTATTCACAAGGGTTTAAGAGCTGTCAGCTTCACATACAATAAAATGTGTATACATAAAGAGAAAGGGTTAATGTTATACTTTGCACTTATATATCTATCAAGATACACTGACAAGGCATTTCTCTAGACCACTAATGGCCTGATATCCAAGGATTATGATAAGAGTTAGTTGCTACCTGGGTAAAATTGAAAATCGATGAAAGAAACTTCAAAACCAATTTACATAGTATGTATAATTGATAAAATGTTAGATTTTTTTTATTTAAATCTGTCTTTATGTTTTGTTATTTCATAGTATTAATGGTAAACAACATGAACAAAAGAACCTTGGAGGAATGTTACTCATTACATGATATTTCAGTCAAGCTTCTTATATTTAGTTCATGCAAATCATGTAGTCTTTTTTTGTTTGTTTTTTCACTTGAAGAAATATTAATCATGATACATAATATGTCTATCAAGATTTGTTTGTTTGGTACACAAGTCTTCTTTCATTTGGTGTCCTGTATGGCCCGGTGTTTAAGGTTGTTGACATATGGGGGTCCTGGATTAGAGTTCCACTAGTACCATTTGTTGTGTTGGAGTCTGGGTTTGGCACGAAACTTCAGAGCACTAGCCTAGTGCTTGTTAATGTCAGGAAACCCATAATATAACTGAACAATTGTTGACTAGGACTAGGATGGTAAACTGATGTGTACAAATATGAAAACCTTGATTTAAATGTTACCTACTTATAGCGTTATATCTCCATCAAGATTCATCTATTCTTACAAAATGTGTCTTCGTTTTTTCTTTTTCAGTGTGAATGGTAAACCAATGTGTACAAATAAAAGAATTTTGACAGAAATATTACGTAATGAGTATGGTTTTGAGGGTTTTGTAATCAGCGATATGGGTGCTATAGAAGCTGTGGTTGAGACCCATCATTACCTTAACAACACCTTGGATACCATTGTGGCCACCATGAACGCCGGATGTAACCTGGAACTGGCGAACATTGATGCATTTGCTTACTACACAAAAATAGGTATGGTCCATTACCTTTTCTTCTACAAGTAATGCATTATTTTACCTGTATCAGACATATACAGTAAAACCTCTCTAAAGCGGTCACTCTTTAAACAGGTATGGATAATTATACAGGCAGATGGTTGCTTAATGCAGTTTGAAAGGTATGCAGAAAGCTCCCGATGGAGCTTTTTGCATTACTTTCAACCTACATTAAGCAGTCACCTGTCTTAAATTGCTAAACTGAATTGCGTTTTCGATGACCGCTATAGGCAGGTTTGACTGTACAGTCAAACTGTTTAGTGGATAAACTTCATGCTGCTGCAGGGTGTACACATAAAGAGCACTGGGAGATCAACAAGTTCTCAGGGTATATTCCACAGATTGCTTGGCTTATGTTGGATAGACGCTGTAGAATTAATGAAGCTGCAAGAAGTAATGTAAAATCTTGGACCACATTGAATAATGGTCCTCTAAGTTTCTTAGTTATTTGAATGGCCACCTCTGTTTAATGGTCAGCTTGACAAAGGGTATGGATTTGATTCTACCAACCCATGTGAAAGGGTGAAATCTATTAGCGGACAGTGCCTTCTGTGTGACAATACACAAACAGTAATCAATTCAACACCATTCAACCATAGATCAGGCAGGATTACAAGCTGTATAACAGCATATCTGCAAGAGAAGAAACATGTACTAAGAAGGAAAAGGTTATTTTTATTTCTACTTGTCACAATTTTTTATCCACTCAATATAACATCAAATTTTTGTTTCATAATTTTTATTATGCTTTGTTGAAGCTCACACATAATTTGAATGGTTGAAGTTAGTTTTATATCATTATAACAGGGGATGCTGTAGGAAAAGGGATGATTCTGGAAGAGACGGTCAGAGATTTACTGAAGCCATTGTTCTATACACGAATGAGACTGGGAGAATTCGACCCACCAGAGATGAACTTTTACAACAAGTTTGATATTTCTGTGGTTCAGAGTCCTGCACACAGACAACTTGCTCTCAAGGCTGCCATGAAATCCTTTGTTCTCTTGAAAAACAATGGGCTTTTGCCATTGAAGAAAAAATTCTCCAAAATAGCTGTAAGTATTCAAAAGATTTTGTGATAGCTTCAAATAGAAATAAGTAGCATTTGTCAAATGTATGGTATTGAAAACTACATGTTTTTATAAAGTTGTTTTCTTTGATCCATTTCTTCATTGAAAGGAACAGCTGATGGAAATAGGGATGTATGAAAAGTAATGTTTGCTTGTAATATTAGGCCAAGTGATTGTGTCAAAAGGAAAAATTACTGGTCATGATATTTTTAGCATTCTTCTTATATTTGCTGCTGTAGATGTGCATTAGGGGGACTTAATCAGAGGTTTTTGCTCTGGGACTAATTAATGTAAAATTTTGATATGTTCAATCATAATCACTTAACCAAAAGTTTCAAAAAACCTTTGCTACAATGGTACCTCTTATTCTAAGCGAGATCACTGTTTACGAAAAAACCTGTTTAAAGGGTTTGCAATATTTCAAATATAAATGTTCCTTATCTTTTCTATTTGGTTTTAAATGGTATTGGAAAGCTGTCAATACTATAGTCTAATGTTAACTACTTTACAAATCTTTTTTGTCATTTAATGGTAAGAAGGCAATTTATTTCAAAGCGTTAAAATCCTAATCAGTGAGATAGTCCTTTTGAATTATGTATGTTTAAGTAAGAAAGGTTTTAACATTGCTACAATAAAATCCATTACAAATTGCACAAAGGGAAATGGTTTAACAATTACAGTTGTTTGACTTTTTTGATTGAAGGTGGTTGGACCAATGGCTACCAACTATGTGGACCTATATGGGGACTACAATGCCGATGTTGACATGAAGTATGCTAGCAGTCCTCTAGCGGGGCTCAAACCCCTGTCTGATACCGTGCAATATGGAGCTGGATGTCCCGATAATCCCTGCACTAACTACACAAGGTCAGAGGTCGTAGATGCGGTTCAGGGGGCGCAGTTGGTGGTAGTTACCCTTGGAACAGGTGCCTGTTTTACTTTTCTTTAACCCATTACCAAACAATAACGACATTCAACCAATTTGTTGCAAACAACTCTGGAAAACATTGTAGGAAAAGGAGAAATTGGTCATTACAAGCAATTTCTCCTTTTCCTACAAAGTTTTCTACCCTATCAGAGGGGGCCTCCGTGGCCTAGTGGTTAGAGTACAGAACTTGAAATCACACGGCCCCTCTCCGCGTGGGTTCAAATCCTGAGAGGGATATGGATTTTCATGAGAGGCAGTCTCCCGACTGACTTACGGAATGCCGATGGTTCTACCCGCCTTGACCAGCCCTTATGGGCGGTTAAGTATGGGGTCTTCCTCCATCATTAAGAGTCGGGCATCGCTACATAACTGAAATAATGTTGATGTGATGTAAAACCCATATATATATAAATAAACCCTATCAGAAGATTGTTTTCCAATTTCATCACATTTTGAAATGTCGTCTGCAAATTCTTTTGATTTTGGACAGTTGAAAATTTCGTGTTTGGTAAAGGGTTAAACTAGTACCCATTAATTCATATTATACAAGCCTTTGTGACTGGTTTAGATAGAAAAAAAACCCAGCAAATTACAGTTAGAAAGTATGCATAGCAATAATGATAAAGTTTGTAAAATCAAAATTTCTTAATGATAACACAATATGTAGAAACTGTCAGAACATCTGGAAAGAATTTTCATTTGCTACTATAGTTCCTTGGATCTTTTCCAGCAGTTGCTATAAACAATTATGATGGAATACCATTAATGAAAGTGAATTAATTTTTACCAATATCACTTATCAATTCTTTTCTTTATATTGGATTTTTTTGACTGTACAATAAATGAATTTGCTTAAAATGTTAGTCTCATTGCATTTATGGAATGCTGTTGGTTCTCCTCTATTTGATTTTTTTTTCATCATACTTTACAAGGTTTTTATTAGCAGATTTGTTTTTTCTAGGGTTAGGAAAGATAAGACAACACTGATATGAGAAAGACATAGAGATATCACTTTTTTAGATACTGCTTATGTTATTCATGAAATTGGCAAACAAATTCAGTAAAGGCTTACTCACTAGCAAAACTTGTCTAAAGCCATTTGCCAATCAATGCACTTTCTTATTTTTCCAGGAGTGGGAGTAGAATGTGAGGCAAAAGACAGAGCAAATATGTCACTTCCAGGATACCAAGAACAGATTCTTAAGGACGTCATGGCAAATGGTAGGAATTTTGGTGATTCTTCAAATTTCTACATAGATGTACATAAATTATATAACGCTAAATGAGGAGCACATTTTCCTTGGCTTGTTTTTTCTCTTTGGAATCCTGCATGGGCCCATAGAAGAGACTGTTAGCAATTCACTTCAGAGCCCTAGCCTAGTACTGGTAGATCCAGGAAAGCTGTTACATAACTGAAAATTGTTAATACGGCGTTAAAGCATACAAATTCTTCTCGTTACCTCACAGTTTGGATACTCATTAGCACAATCCTATAGAGAAGGTTTTAATATGAAAAGTAGCATTGGCCTTCCCCGGTCACATCTAGGTTGTACGGCATCTAAGTAATTCTGGTTAGGAATGTTAGTTTTTCTCATACAGGCCCAAAATTTGTAATGGGCTTGCTGCCTGACTGCAGTTTTAAACAGTTATAATTCAAATGAGTTATGTTGTTTAGTATTTGTTTCTTTGTAGTATTTGAAAAATATTTGGCAAGGCTCTGTTTGCGATTTGACTGAGATTTTGGAGGGCATTGGTAGGCAAAAACATTTTATTTGCTATAAAATATGCATTGTCAATTCAGACAAGTTAGGAGTGTTCAAATTCTAATTCAGATACAGCTTATTGATTCAAGAATAATACTATAATTGCATAAAAAACATGCATCTTTTTAATAGCTCACTCTGGAGGTAGCCAGTCTTGGTTTTACAGGAGTCCTTAGTTCAAAACCTAGGCGTAGGCAATGTATTTGCTGATCTTGATTAAGACATTTTGAAACATGGCCAACCAAGCAGTCACCTGGAATAAAGTATTGTTCTGCACTATATTATATCATTAAAAGTTGCACTGACCTCTACAATACGACTTTAATAATGTTGAAAATGGCGGAAAGTTTCATACCAATCAACCTATCTATTTCAGCAAAGGGTGCCCCAATTATCCTGCTGTTATTCAGTGCAGGACCACTTAATGTCACATTTGCTGATGAGAACAGTCAGATAGATGCTATAATGCAGTGTTTCTTCCCCGCACAGACCGCTGGTGAGGCTATTTATAACACTCTTACCATGGCAACACCTGACGCTAGTCCCGCGGGTCGTTTACCGTATACCTGGTATAAAACTGCTGATCAGGTATGAGCTTTTGTGTGCAAGTTAATTTTCATTATGTTTTAAGCATACTTGCCAAAATGAAAATGTCACCAAATGACAAGATTGATTCAAATATTTTTGTTGTTGCTTTCAATTTAAGGTTTTCAAATGTTTTTTATCTAGAGAACATTCTAAAAACATTTAACCAAAATGCAAATGTATTTTTATGAGTAGATTTTTCAGATGATTCCTTGTCTTTTCAGTGCTATAAATTGTAATAGAAAGACAGAAATACATTTACTAGCTTTATATGATTAATAACAGGTCATCTTTTAAAAAAGAAGTGATAGAAATATCTTCAGATTATTTGTAACACTTCCTTTCTTGACAGGGGTGGCACCAATTGTCCATTTTGCAAAGCTTGTCTATAAGCATTAACAGACAAGTGCCTTTTTACTCAAACTGACTGTATAACCATTTTACAAACAAGTGCAAAAATTATTTGGCATTCACAGACAAGTAAATTAAAATCAGATTTTGCCACCCCTGCTTGATGAATATGCTAACACAACTGCAGTAGATAAATCTAGGGATTATTGGAATTGATGGAATTTCTATTACTGATTCAATGTCAAAATATAGATAATTTTACATTCCTATTGACTGTTGTGTGCTTTTCCTTCATAGCATTTATAATCAAAACCCATTATCAATATATGGTAAGCTTAGAAAACTCTTCATTTTTCAGATTCCTTCCATGGTGGATTACTCCATGTCAAACCGTACATATCGATACTTTGGCGGAGAGCCGGCCTATCCGTTTGGCTATGGTCTGTCCTATACAAGTTTCTCCTACGGCAATTTGGTGTACGACGCCATCATTACAAAAGGTCTTCAGTATGTTTTAGTCAAAGCGGAGGTGACCAATACAGGCAGCTATGGCTCTGATGAGGTAAACCTTATTGTATTGTTACAGTGAAATCTGTCTAATGGAAATCAGTATTTTTCAAAAAATCAAATAAATAATAACTGATTGTTTATTTTAAACAAAAATCATTTTATATAACATTTAGGATCAGAAGTCATATTAAGAATTTTCTAGGATTTACAGATCATCTTTCAAAATAGTATGGAGCCAGTTTCTGATGTCTAACAGTAACATAAGTCTACCGCTGAGGAACGGTAACACCAAGGTCACATTTGTGATAAAGGCATGATGAGACCCAATAATTATTGCTTTATGCAGCCATGACTTTTTAATGAACAGGGAAAGTGAATAGTACCATCTAACTATTTGTTAAAACCGCCAGATATCAGAATAATTTTGACAACCAATTGAATGGGGCTTTTATATTTTCCCCATTCAGAAAAAGGAAAGGTTAATAAAGATTTGTCCAAAGTTTTGTCTAAGAATTACTGGTGTCGTAAATTAAAGATCACATCTGACAAACTAACATTGGTATTATGAAATCCTTCATAGAAATGTTGGACAATGTATGGTCTTGAATTGCACCCTTGTAATCCTTTAACCAGGGTTCTCTCTGGCTAAAATTTTCTTTATGCCAACACTTGCGCCAAATTCAAAAAGTTGGAGCCAAATTTAAAAAAGTGGAGCCAAATTCATTAAGTTAGAGCCAAAAAGTCTTTTGAAGAAGAAGAAATCCTTCATCACAGGGCTACCTATAATGAATCTAAAGAGGTTATCAAGTATTCGTTTGTTTTGTCCATTTGTAAGTACTGTTTTCATTAGGTTCTATGGACTAAATCCTCTTTCACACTCAACATTTGAAACAGGACATAGCAGAAACATGACTTTTATTTTGGCGTCATATTATCACCAACTATTTCCCATCCTCCAAGCCTCCTTGAAATTACGGTTGTCAGATGTCGATTTGATTTTTAGTTAGAGGCATATTTAATGATTTAAAAGATCACTTTGAAGTCATTCTTGTGTTGGATCAAAATTAAATGTCAATTAGAGAAAATCACAGATTTTATATACCTAAACTTCGGTGCATAAAAGAATTTCAGTTATTTGTCAATCAACAGAATTAACTTAGCCGATGTTTGATGTCAACTTCTTTAAAAGAAGCGTGAGGGCAAACATTTAGGTTTGGAAAGCAATTAAAATAATCATAGTCATAGTTTCCATATTATGATTGAAGTTGTAAAGGCTGGCAAATGACTAAATGGTGTATACCAGAAAGTGTCATCTTCAACAAACTTGACAATCAACAGATAATGGACTGTCCCAAATTCAAAGAATTTACAGACATTTCAAAATGTGATGAAATTGAAAAACAATCTTCTGTTAGGGTAGAAAACATTGTGGGAAAAGGAGAAATTGCTCGATAAGAGCAATTTATCCTTTTCCAACAATGTTTTCCAAAGTCGTCTGCAACAAACTGATCAAATGTTGTCATTGTTTGGTTATGGGTTAATCTGTAATTTGCTCTTTTTAAAAGGTGGGTCAAGTCTACATATCATGGATGACAACCCAAGAGGTGATGCCACAGTTACAGTTGGTTGCCTTTGATAGAATATTTATAGAGGCAGGTCATACCGAGGTGTTTACGTTTAAAATCAACATTGACAAGTTTGCTGTCTGGAATGAAGTAAATGGATTTTTCATTGAAAAAGGTATGTTTCAGACAAAATTGGTATTGTTTTAAATTATTGTCATAACTGATAAAAGTACAATAGTAAAGGTAACAAGATGCTTGTAAATGTTGCTTCCATTTTGGCCGTGCTGTTCGCTTTAAGATACTGTAGAGAATTTCAAGTCAAAGGATGCAAATGACTTAAAAACATCTCTATGGAGTGTTAGTCGTAAGGCTGTTATCATTTACCACCAGAACCAGAAAGTTGACGGTTAGATCATAGCGTATGTAAAATAGTGGAAAACAAAAGTAATCAGCTAGAAAATGCAAATATACCTGTAGTGCGACCATCTTGTTTGGACATCTTTCATAAACATTGGTCACGTACTCTCCCCGCCTACTGACTGATTACAATGACAACAAACGACAGTGGTATGATATTTTTGCACCAGTCACTTATTCCTACAATGAGAAGTTGTCAAATCAGTTACGAAAATCTATTATAAAAGAATGGTAGAGGGAGAAATCATTATTCTGAAATTATTCTGCAGGAGACATCATGTTGTATGTAGGCGGGCAGCAACCAGGCCAGAAACGGTCCCTATCATCAAACATTCTACAGGGAAAGGTACAAGTGGAAGATACATTCGGTATTGGGACAGGAAACAAGAAATCCAGAGACTAACCTGTACCTCTTTGTATAAAACACATTGACTAACATTCTACCTGCAAAAGACAACTATGAAACAAAACTAAAAAGTATTTTGTAGAGAAATTTCTTCTATATCCAAATGGTTTCCAGATAGTTTAAATCATTATTCTTGAAACATGCAAAGGCAACTACCTCACTTTGTATATATAGGATTTTTGTTTTGTGCTTTGACATGATTTGTCTGGTAGCTGGTAGCAAGTCAGACTGAGAATATGGGGATATTCATTCAAAATATGATTTGGGAAATGTTCTTTGCAACCTTCAAAGAAGTCTTTGCATTAGAATTTATTTATCTCTTACCACCGATCAGTTGATTTCATTTGGAAAAACAGTCAGTGGATTGAAAAGAAAAATGTGTAATACAAGTAATGAAATACCAGAAGCAAAAATCGGCAACCTGACAGCCATGTTATGACTGAAGAACCAATCTAACTGCTCATGACATTTTCTAGAGGAGTAAATTTATCACATTAACACAGTTCGTAACCTAATCATATGCAGAATATTCTTCTTTTGACTTAATCTTTTTTAAGGTTTTATAGAAGACAATCATATCCTTATCTTAAGACTTAACAAGCTTTCTGGTTTTCTGAAACTGGTATATTGAAATTACTGAGTTATTATATTATAGAAATAATGCACATGTTTATTAAATGCATTTTCACGCACAAAAGCTAAATCAAATTTGAACAAATATTCGGAGAGTAAATTACATCAAATGCTCATCTTATGATAATCATGCATTGGACTTAGTGCATGTGGAAAATCTTGTAATAGATTACATTTACAGTGCAATAGCCTCAATCAAATGGATATAATCATACAAAGAAGTGCACATGTTGTTAATCACATTAAATGGGCATGCGATGCATGATATGAAACTTACTTTTCAATTTTGTGTCAATAATGAAAAGGCAAACCCTATTTTGTTGTTGATCCAATGTTATTAATCCAGAAAATTCTGTTATACGTTTTAAGTGTACAGTTATCAATCTCTCAACAGATTTCTGGGGGGTTTCTTTCATGCAGAATATTTAAGCAACCCTTGTAAAATAAAAAGGGAAATTGTTTATGAAAAATATTTTCCCCATATTTCAATGATTTCTACCCAATAGTGATTGATATGAATTCCATTGTTTACTGTTACATTCCATGAGTTTTTTCTGTGATAATGTCTGTGTAAATCCAATTAAACGGTACTAATCATGTACAAATGCAGAGGAGAGTTCAATGGCTGTTAAACACTATTAAGATGTTTCTATTTGGACGCTGTTTTATAGGCTAGGCTGGTACATCAAAAGATTAGGTTTAATAACTTAATTAGTGCACTTATATCATACTAGGGGTATTTATAGATGCACTCAGCCATTTGTCATAACTATTAAGTATCTTCTTATACTGTCAATATGGCTTGATTGATAGTTGCCAAGATGGGATCTACTTTAAAGTGCCCCCAAAGTACTCTTAGTGTCGTGTCTTAGTACAGGCAGCTTACTAGCTGCAGTGATCAGATAAAATTTGTGTGAAATGTTCTGATGAAATACATCAAACAGAAAGAAATTGTTCATAAATCATTTCTTTAAATAGGATTCTATGACTGGTCCAAAATTGGGATAACAGCAAATGACAACATTATACCATGAAATTTTTTTTTTTGGGGGCAAGATTGGTGAGAAATTATTATGATAAAAGGCAGAACTTCTCTTTATTGGCATTTTGTCTTTTATCATAGGGATTTGTTGAATATTCTTCTGAAGATTCATCAAGTATGAACTAAGGCTTAATGAAGACAACAATTCGAGGTTGAAAAAAGGAAGGAAACATTGTGTTAATTTCGTTTTTAATATATTTATTCCTTTTTTTGTCTTAAAACTTTCTAAGCTTTGAATGAAGTAAAGACTTAAAATTATGATAAGTTTACTATAACTTTGTTTTTATATTTCATTTTGTTGTTTGCTCATCTTTTGATACAGATGTTGTAATGCTATATCGTACATTTAGAAATATTTAATTTTATTGTACCAATAAATATGATTTAAACTTGAGAGTGAGTTAGTAAATTATTTTCAGAGTTTTTGTGTAGAAACGACAAATTCTCTCAAAAGTTGATTCGGGAGTGGTCTGAATTGATAGTATGCGAAAATGAGAATTACATAGTTTGAAAGGTTATATCGCAACAGTCTGCAGTTGTACAGCAGTGCTTTTATACCCAGGGTCCTGAGTTGGATACCCGTAAGGGGCGAGAGGGAAAACTGCTGGGACTAGTCCACAAATCTGCACAAAAACTGGTTTAGTATCCAGGAAGCAGTCACCGAGAGCGAATTGAATAAGCTTTCAACCTGCCATTACAATCGATGTAAAACTTTTAAGTAAAGATCTAAAAATAACGTTTTCTATGTGATATTTAGTAGGAACAAAATGATAGAAGCGGAGAACATGACTAACAATGATGGTTACGAGCAGTTCATTCTTTGGCACAATGATTTCTTGAGTCTTCTGCTGAAGGTGTGATTAAATGACTACCGGGGAACATGTTTCTGTGGAATGACAATCCCCATTCTTTAATTATCAGGGTTCTAAATTGCCACAAGTTTTCCACTGCCTGTCCAATATATTTCACAGAGGACAAATGATTATACAAGGGTTCAATGCAAGACTATAGTTTTTGAAGCACTTATGGTCTTGCACTGAAACAGTGAATCTTGTTTTTAAGCTGCCAGACCCTCAGGACTAATAGAATTTTAAGAAAGTTTTTTATAATTTGTCTTTTCTAGTTTCTTAGCTGAAAAGAAATGGCCAAATCACTAAATAATTTTTTCAGGTCTGGCATGTGTCTAAATATGATTGAATATGATTAATAGGAAAGAATGAAATTGTTATAAAAATAGGCAAATACAGGATGATTCCTATTTACATGTAATTCATGAGTTTGTCAAGGATCTATTAAATTTTTACAGGACCAGTCAGTCTAGATAGTAACTGGTTTCCTTGACCAGTTGATTAAAGAAGGGAGTGTAGCACCCTGTTATTATGTGACTGGTCCAAATTCAAAGCAAGACAAATTATAGCATGAAATAAAAATAATTAATAAAGTAAGGAAGAAAACATTGTGCAATGTGGATATACTGCATACTTGAAAAATGCTTTTATTTTTATGGATTTTTCAACATGTTAACATTATTTCAGTTGTGTTGCAATTCCTGGCTCATAAAGGTGGAGGAAGATACCAAAGTTAACTGCTTATATGGGCTGGTCAAGCTGGGTACAACCATGGCCATTCGCTAAGGCAACCAGGAAACTGTGTCTTATGAAATTGCAAATGCCATCACCGGGCTTTGGAGCTA
The DNA here is from genome assembly GCA_947846245.1 of Cerastoderma edule. NCBI lineage: Eukaryota > Metazoa > Mollusca > Bivalvia > Cardiida > Cardiidae > Cerastoderma > Cerastoderma edule. Next base: position 52,632,901 of record OX401406.1, read on the forward strand.
CATGGCGAGGGGCCATATGATTGTGCTGGAACAGACTTCATGCTTATGCAAAGAGGTTCGATCCAGGCCAGTCCACAAGTTAATTGGCGGCTGGCCTGTGACTTAACGGATTTGCTACTCTGAGTATCTTTCCTCACCAAAATCAAGCAGATATATATGGTTTTGGAAAGCAGACGACACAACAATCTATTTTTAAAAAATTATCCAGCAATGTTAGGGTTTAGATCTGTGCTGTAACCATTTGGCCACAGAGGCCCGCCCCCGAGAGCATCAATATGTCACACTGGTTTCTAAAGACTACTGCAACAGATGTGGTAAATGAGCAAGTATCAAGAAACGGATTAATTCATTGGTTCATCATCAACAAAGAAAATAAGCCAATTATTGAAAAATGTAACTTTTAATCTATTACAAACAAGACTTTATAAATGTAAAAAAAGTTATTGGAAAATAATATAATAATACTGGTGCATTGAATATAATATTATTGTGTTTAACTTTTCAGCAATTAGAAGAATACTACACACAACTTCAAAAAATACATGTTTAATTGATTCATAATTGTTCCATTGCTGGTTTGTTAAAATGCTGATTTTTAAAACAGTCAAAGATGGGATGGTGGTTAAAGACTAGTTCAGGCATTATGGAAGAACTAGCGTTTATTCTTTTGGAGGCACTGCAAAATACTTTTGATGAGATGAAAAAAATACAAGTTCCACTGATGTGGCCATTGATTCTTGCTTCTTATCAAGTCAATATTACTCTATACCTTCTGGACAGGTAAATCTTTTGAAGAAATATACCAGATACTTTCAGGGATGGGAGGGGGCGACTACTAATCTTAACCAATGATTTGTTGAAAACAGAATGTTGAAAGTTCCATTTGAAGCAGAAACATTTTGACCAAAAAAGTTGTTGCTAGTTCTTGGCAATTGATCTTTTCAACCGGAGTTTTCTTGTTAAGAACATGTTTCTGATGTCATAAGATCTTACTTTGTCTAATCATTTAATGCTATAAAAAGGCACAACTCATTTAACCCTTCCCCAAACAATAACAACATTTGACCACTTTGTTGCAGACAACTCTGGAAAACATTGAGGGAAAAGGAGAAATTGCTCGTAACTCCACAACTTTTTCTGCCCCTTCAGATGATTATTTTCAAATAACATCACATTTTGAAATGTCTCATCTGCAAACTCTTTAAAATTTATGGACAGTTGAAAATTTGGCGAATGGGAAAGGGATAAACATACAGAGCACTGATACATAACAATTTATCACAGAATTGGCAAAACGTCATAAATACAGGCAACATAAGTCAAAAGCACTTGTGAAAAAGAAACTGTTTGGCTCAGAAGCATATTTCAAGGGTTCAGTGCAATAGTATAGCAAGTGATGTATTAGTATGTTTATGAAGCACTTATTATAGTATTGCACTGAACCCTCGATTTGTAAAGCACTTTTTAAATACAATCAAAAACGCTTAACTTTAAATCTACGTAACCATATTTAAAGGCATATAACTGATATAAATACTTTGGTCTTCTAACAATTACAATTCATATTTGTTATTTGTATGAAGTTTGATGAGAACTCTCTCACAAGTTCAGCAGCATACTTTTTAACGGATCAAAGGTAGGCAGACACATACACTAGAACATTACAACACCCTTTGGATGCCATGTAAATAAAAAAAGAAACTAATAACAGGAATATGTTTTAACCCTTTCCAAAACAATAACGACATTTAACCACATTGTTGCAGACGACTATGGAAAACATGGTGGAAAAAGGAGAAATTGCTCATGAGCAATTTCTCCTTTTCCCACACTGTTTTCTACTCTATCAGAAGATCACTTTCCAATTTCATCACATTTTGAAATGTCGTCTGCAAACTCTTTCAATTTGGGACAGTTGAAAGTTTGGTGTTTGGGAAAGGGTTAAGTGCAAGGATTTCAAACTAATATTGAAAAGGATATTTAGATGATTTATACAAACATACCAAGTAAAACCCCACACTGTCCCAAGGGTTTAAAGCAAGATTAAAGTAAGTCTTTCACAAAGTTCCTATAATATTCTTACATTGAACCCTCATCTAAAAAGAGTTGATATAATCTTCAAGAATTGAGCAAAACATATACATGATTGTTTTATGAAACAAAGAAACAGATTACATAAAGTATGATACATGTATAAATAAGTGAACTGAAATGCTGAGGCAGGATTATACTTAGACAATTTAAAAGCAAATTGAATAATACATTTCTATCTCTTAATAAAAGGACCTGCTCAAAAGAGAAAAAGTTTACAGTGCAACAAATTAATTCTTGATGAATTGGAATACACATATATTCTTCTTGTACGAAAGAAAACCGTGTTGGAAAAAAAGAATTTACTTGTAATAAAATAATCAATATCCATTTTTTCCATGATATGATTTCAAAGGTAGCCCTCAGCAAATACGTAGAAAATAAACACATTATAATGTTAAATGTAACAAGATTGATAAGTGAAACATAATACTTGCCTTTTGAAGCTTTGCAAAATGTTCTTTCCTTTGACCTAGCTTTAAAGTTTGTTACCTTTTGATGGAAAATAATAAAAGCAAAGAAGCAGAAAAATGAATTCATAAAGCTCTAGCCATCCTTAGCATTAACATATTTTTGAAATAGTATGTTAATATAAACGATTTGTTTGTGATAAAATGAAATAAATGGTGTAAATGAGACACCGTCACATTTTATCAATTAGTCTTGAGAAAGCATCCCATATATGCTATGCATCTATCACAATAGTCTAAGGGCTTAGTATCATGCTTTCTTCTGGTTTTTCATACATGATGTACATCTTTTTAAGGAACTTTACCATACTTTGCAAATATATAGAGCTCAATGCAGACTATATAAAGTCATTCACTTTTGTAGAGCACTTATTAGTCTTTGCACTGAATCCTCAATACATATGAGCTCCTTATAAATGCAGAGTATGGTATAAATCAGGGGTTTAATGCATGGCTATAGTAAATCCTTCACAATTATGAAGCGTCTAAAAAAGTCTTGCCCTGAACCATAAAAAAATCCTGTTAGTATCGTATAACAGGATAATTAGAGATGCATGTGTACCAAATAAGGATAATGATTAAATGGAGACTGATCTATAGTCTGGTTCCCTGTCATACACTATAGAATACACAACATAGCATTTGGGGAGGGAACCATAGACTAACTCGTCTATTTTTTCTCGTCCGTTTTCTCAGGACGTAGGGGAGAGGCCGGTCGCCAGCTGTCCAGGGCTTTAACCACCTTTTTCTCATACTCCTTCTCCTCACGTTTAGCTTTCACTCGAAACGGCTCCCTGTACAAAGGAAAGTTTTAGACATTATTCATTAAATAGTTTTTATATGGGTTTTTAATAATTATTGCTTTATAATTATATACTCATAGATGTTTTGATGCACCTGCAGCAGAAGAAACCAATGTGACAAAAGAAGAAAATACCAATCAAGAGCAGTTTCTCCTTATGTTCCATTTGTTTCTGCCCATTACAACAGAGAAAGTGTTATTAAATGCTCCATCTTGGTAAGTGGCGTCTGCTGCTGCTTTTATTCTGAACCAGACAAAAGGTCGGAATGTAGCAGAAACAATTCTTGTAAAAGTAGGAAATTGTATATCAGTAGCATCTTTTTTTTTTAGAATATTTTCTTGCCCAACATGATCTGTCTGTAGATCTTTTATATAAAAAAAATCTTTAATCCCTCATTATTTGTTTAATCTTAATAATAGAAAATATTATATAGAAAAAAAATGGCTTTATATTCTTTAATATAAATATACTTTAATGGTTTATAGGTTGGTGCAACATTTTCTCATTATTTTTAATGAATAACAAGCTAATTTGAGCTTAATGAGAATTTGATAAACAAGTATGAAGCTGAAAAAATGATACATATTTTTCATCCTGGAAACCTTTTAAACAGGAAACAAGTAATGAAGAAATATCTTACCAGAGCTTTCTCCATGACATGTGTAAAAGTTTCTTAGTTGAAAATCATATATACACTTCAATGAACAAATACAGCAAATAAGCAACAATACGAAATCTTTCACAAATGGTTTACAAACATATTCCAATTTTTCATGTGTGATTTTATACATGTTCCAGTTTGTAAGCAACATAGGATAACAAATATAAAATATGAGAAAAAGTATCTCCTTTGTGTAATTGGTTAGAATCTACAGTCAGTCTCTCCTTTGTGCCATTGGTTCAAGAATCTACAGTTGTATTGATTGTTTGTTTGTTAGGGTTTAACACTGCATCTGCAGAATTTCATTATACTGCCAGGCTCACTTCAGATTGACAGACCTCACGCTCAACTGCCAATCATTGGGGGCTGTATTTATCCTGGGGTCAGTACTATGTAATATACTACACTTGTCAAGCCAGACATAATTTCTTTAGTCAGCTGGGAAAGGGCCTCACATGAAAATTTAATCTATCATCACAAAGATTTGTACCAATGTGGAGAGGAGCAGTACCAATGTGGAGAGGAGCAGTACCAATGTGGAGAGGAGCAGTACCAATGTGGAGAGGAGCAGTACCAATGTGGAGAGGAGCAGTACAAATGTGGAGAGGAGCAGTACCAATGTGGAGAGGAGCAGTACCAATGTGGAGAGGAGCAGTACTAATGTGGAGAGGAGCAGTACTAATGTGGAGAGGAACTGTACCAATGTGGAGAGGAGCAGTACCAATGTGGAGAGGAGCAGTACCAATGTGGAGAGGAGCAGTACTAATGTGTAGAGGAGCAGTACTAATGTGGAGAGGAGCAGTACCAATGTGGAGAGGAGCAGTTCTAATGTGGAGAGGAGCAGTACCAATGTTGAGATGTGGAGAGGAGCACTACTAATGTGGAGAGGAGCAGTACCAATGTGGAGATGTGGAGAGGAGCACTACTAATGTGGAGAGGAGCAGTACTAATGTGGAGAGGAGCAGTACTAATGTGGAGAGGAGCAGTACTAATGTGGAGAGGAACTGTACCAATGTGGAGAGGAGCACTACCAATGTGGAGAGGAGCAGTACCAATGTGGAGATGTGGAGAGGAGCAGTACTAATGTGGAGAGGAGCAGTACAAATGTGGAGAGGAGCAGTACCAATGTGGAGAGGAGCAGTACCAATGTGGAGAGGAGCAGTACTGTGGAGATGTGGAGAGGAGCAGTACTAATGTGGAGAGGAACTGTACCAATGTGGAGAGGAGCAGTACCAATGTGGAGAGGAGCAGTACCAATGTGGAGAGGAGCAGTACTAATGTGTAGAGGAGCAGTACTAATGTGGAGAGGAGCAGTACCAATGTGGAGAGGAGCAGTTCTAATGTGGAGAGGAGCAGTACCAATGTGGAGATGTGGAGAGGAGCACTACTAATGTGGAGAGGAGCAGTACCAATGTGGAGATGTGGAGAGGAGCACTACTAATGTGGAGAGGAGCAGTACTAATGTGGAGAGGAGCAGTACTAATGTGGAGAGGAACTGTACCAATGTGGAGAGGAGCACTACCAATGTGGAGAGGAGCAGTACCAATGTGGAGATGTGGAGAGGAGCAGTACTAATGTGGAGAGGAGCAGTACAAATGTGGAGAGGAGCAGTACTAATGTGGAGAGGAGCAGTACCAATGTGGAGAGGAGCACTACCAATGTGAAGAGGAGCAGTACCAATGTGGAGATGTGGAGAGGAGCAGTACTAATGTGGAGAGGAGCAGTACCAATGTGGAGAGGAGCAGTACTTATGTGGAGAGGAGCAGTACCAATGTGGAGAGGAGCACTTCCAATGTGGAGAGGAGCACTACCAATGTGGAGATGTGGAGAGTAGCACTACCAATGTGGAGAGGAGCAGTACTAATGTGCAGAGGAGCAGTACTAATGTGGAGAGGAGCAGTACCAATGTGGAGAGGAGCACTACCAATGTGGAGAGGAGCAGTACCAATGTGGAGATGTGGAGAGGAGCAGTACTTATGTGGAGAGGAGCAGTACAAATGTGGAGAGGAGCAGTACCAATGTGAAGAGGAACAGTACCAATGTGGAGAGGAGCAGTACCAATGTGGAGCGGAGCACTACCAATGTGGAGAGGAGCCATAAAAAGATTCCAAGCCCTTTACTTTTACTGCAAAGCGATAGAGTTCAATTCTATGGTTGGCATCAAATATTGCGGTAATTCTTAAATCACCAAAATCACACCTACAGCTCTTTGAATATTAAGCTTTTTCACCATTCACTATTCAGTTGAGTGCGAATGTGTTCATACCTTGGTGGATCAGGAAGGGGTTGTAGGGGTACAAATGTACTGGGCACGTTTTTCCTCCATGGGCTATTAGCACTGCAATAAGATAAGTCACGCAATCGGGTTAAACACACATCAAACAAAAATCAAATCTGGTGTAAGTATAATATCATTAATAAAGTTAATCAATCCAATGGGGTTCAACGACTAGTCCAAATTGAAAGTAAAAGCAACAGACAATGATAAAGATTGAGGAAACTATAAGCTCTTGGCTTCTGTTCCAATCTGTTTCACTAAATTATTTGTTATGTATATAATGGTGTTTATTTCTTGAATAATATATGTTTAAACTAAAAAGTGAGGCAGAGCAAGTATGAAATTCAGTGTTAACCAAGTAGGAATCACTTATTAAAAGCCATTTCTCTTTTTGTCTCAGACTTTTATCAATTTGTCTGCTGCAGATTTATCAAAATGTGAATTTTCATTGGGAAGGGTTAAAACGGGTATGTATTAAGGTATGGGTAAACATGTAAAATTTATTTATTCTTGGATGACACTTTATCCTACTAAAATAACAGTAAAATTCCTTAAGACTTTATCAAACAATCTAATCTTATTTGTCTACTGTAAACACTATTTGAAATTATTCAAAGAAAAGAAACATGTCAATTTTGAAAGCCAATAGAAGATTTTTAAATTCTTTTTTTTTTTCTTTTTTTTATCTTGTCATATGCTGAATATTCCAATTTTAGAGTTATTTGATTTAAACCTTTTCAGCATTGTAATCTTCAAAGAATATTTTCCATAAGACATTTATTCTTTCAAATCACTCTCGACTTAGCTTACTAGATACATAACCAGTATTCACACCAAATGTGGATAAAAGAAAAATTGTAAGGTCCTCAAGGACAATTTTGTTTTCTATTTCATAGATTAGATGATTGTTTTATGTTGTTTTTCAACATTATTTCAGTGGTGGTCAGTATATGCTTCTGGTATTTCCTTACCAGTACTGTATACATGTACAGTATTATTTGTTCCATTGACTGCCATCCTTAATGAATGAATATAGCTAATCAATTTAACACATTACCACTCAACGCTACATTTTTGCGTTTTGCAGCAGAAGACTTTAAAAAAGCATTGTGGAAAAAGGAGAAATTGCTTGCAACAACCATTTTTTTTTTTGCCATAATGCTTTTTTCAATCTATTATCATATTATAACAGCAGAACTTGCAAGGTTTTTTATGTTTAAAAAGCTTTGCTACAGTCATCTGCTTCATGTTAGAAAAAATCGTTCGCAGGTGGCAAAGTGTCAATAACAAAAAATGATAATGAGTATCTGCCTATGCTATGAATCTGGGCTGATTACATGATTATTCATTGGGGTTAAGGTTACTGTTACTTCACACACACATGCAAATGTTGGGTTAGATGTCACGCCATCATGTACATACTCTTCATGACGATATCTAATGGGCATGCATGAAAATATGAAGAATTAATTAATGTATTGTACATGGATAATGAAAACTAGAAGCTTTTATGCATCAAACTCTTACATTCTGACTTGGTCATTCCCTTCAACAATTAAATTTGTTTCACCACACTTTAACCAAATGACTCATGAAACTAGTTGCAAGCAATTTCTCCGTTTGTCATTATAGTTTGTCAATGAGAATGCCCTCTTTCTCATTTAACAGTTCCTCTTAGTGATTGATTTTGAGCTTCTTTTAAAACTTTAAACAAGGTAATGGGTTGAAACATAACATGCGCCTTTGATGTTATTGGCAAATTAATGCAGTTTCATGTTTTTTTTAACCATGATATGAAATGGCCTAAAAATTGAAATAAAGTTGAAAGCATAATGTAAGTATGAAATACAATCTTAAAGCGGTGCACAGACTGAAACAAAATTTTGTAAAACAAAAACATTATCATAAAAAACTTAACATGGGAAAATAAGATTTTAATTCACAAACCAAGTAATCATTATAAAGGATATGTTGAATCATAAAACTACCGGTAATGAGAAAAAATCAACATGCTGTAAACACATAAACCATCATAAATGTTAATACCAAGAAGACATGTTGAGTGTAAACTTAACTAAATTAAACATTATGAAAAAAAAATCAACATGCTTGTAATAAGATTAAATTATTAACAAAACAAGAAAATCAGGTTAATATCAAGAACACCTGTTGAATCTAAATTCTATTAGGAGCTAGGATATAGCAAGATTGTATTTGTAAAGAATGGAAAAATACTATTCTTTAAATTAACTGATGTATCAACAATAATGAAAGTATGTCTAATAGCTGCAGCTACCCTTGAAGGTGCATAAATGTCTATCATGACTAGTTTGATATCAACTATCTAAATTGGTAGAAATTGTGTCAGATTCAAATAGATCTCACAAAAAGAAAATTGACACAAAAAACAATAAAATAGTTTGCTTTTACCGAGCTATTTCTTATCTGATACAGAGAACATCCTATTTCTGTATGCTTAACAATTTTTTCAGTTACCGAGGCTTTCAATGTCACTAGCAAAATTCACAATGAAACAATTGCTTAATCATTGAAACCTAAAAAAAAAATCATCATTCCTTAAGCCCTTAATTGCACATCTAAGAGCGCATAATATTATGACAAACAAATTATTCCTTTGTGGAAAAGGAAAAAGTTGGACTATATCATTATTCTGTTCCTCAAAGAGCTAATTTATTCTATAAATCAAACATGCTGTCTGTCACATAAAGTTTCAGAAGTTTCAGGGTTTTAGTACCATAACATTATGTTTCATGCAGTTTTGTACATTAGAGAGGTAATTCTGCACCATGACTACCTTGCTGGATCAAACAAAGTATCTGTTATAACAGGCGTTTCTCCATCCTTCGGTCGTTGTAATATCGGGGCAGGTCGAATTATCCTGGGGGTCAAATAATCATGGGGCAAAGAAAATAAATGATGTGTAAAATGACTCGAACAATGATGATGGAAAAAAGATTGTGTTGGATTGAAACAAAAATGAGATATGAGTTGAAATGAACAAAGAGAAACAGAATGCTTATTTAGTATAAAATTTAAAGAAAGAAATGAAATCTTAATGGTTTGCTCAAAACTATTAATTAACATTTAATCTTTATCCATAGTTTCAAATACTTGAATTTTAAGAGTCTCATGATCATAAATATGTAAGTCGTCATTTTTCATGACTCATATTCTGAGTATGTATTCAAAAGATTGAAAAAGCTTTAAACATCAGTACTTTCTTGATACCATAGAAGAGGTCAATATTTCGCAGTTTTGAGAATTTATAGCATTGGAAAACTACAGTCATGTACTAGTATAAGGCAGTTTACATAGGACTGAATAAGTATGATCTGAAAACATGTAGAAATAATCTTAATTCACGGAAATTAACTAGCTAACATATATAGGTAATCACAAATAAGGCAATGGTCGTAATTTTGGACTGATATCAAAATGAAACATGTGTTTTGAATGCAATGTGAGTAGGACAACTTAAAGGTTAAGTGCATTAGACTATAGTAAGTGCTTTATGTTTGTGAAGCACTTACTACAGTCTTGCAATGAACCCTCAAATTTCAAAGATTGAACAGCAATATTTTCTAAATAGAATGTGAACTTGTAAGAAACTATTGCGGAAAAAGAAGAAATTCCTTTTAACAAGGATGTTCTCATTTGGTCAACATAGCAGCCTTATGATGCAGGTACATTGATAGAGTATCGAGGGTTCAATGCAACACTAAAGGAAGTCCTCTACAAATGTGAAGCACTTACTATAGTATAGCACTGAACCCATGCTAGATAGCTAGATAACCTTTTGTGCCTGGCAGTAGGCTGCCTCTAAAAATCTGTTTGTCTAGGACCCAAGCTTCGACTGTAAGTACTCTTGCATCAAATATGTCATAACATTGGAAAGCATTTTGACAAAATGTGATTTTTCAAACCCCCAAAACACAATAAGTTAGATGCTCGTTTATCAATTATGGAGATCTCTACTCATTTCTTTGTTCTTTTTTCTCATTTTTTAGTATCAGGTTTAACGCCATGTCAACAATTTTTACAATTGACAACCCTTTTTGTTTTGAAAATCCACTGTCAATTACCTTGAACAATGTGTTTGACAAAGGACCACGGTTGACAACATACATTATAACACATATTGATGAGATTTGGACATTTATTTAATCAATGCCCTCAAATTGACTGGGAGTAATATCAAAGTTTAAAGTATCTGCAGATAACATTGTGTAGTTTATCAAAAAAACAAATTCCTTAAAAATGTTGGTAATTAAGATACCAACAGTTGTCACAAGAACAATACACACCATATATATCACATACATATTGACATATTTTATCCCTTATAAATCAAAGCCTAACAAGTCTAGTAATCCAGCATAAACTTTGCCTTTTTTGAGGATCATATCTACACTATAGTAAATAACAAATTATATACATATAACAATTTCATATTTTTTTCATTGAAAGACAATGGATAATTCCTTATTCTGTTTATAGTTGATACTTATGCCTTTACATAACCCATTATCCAATTTGAATAATCTATACAATTTGGAATGCTATAGAAGGCTATAATTGTAGTAAATAACATAGGAATCTGTTGATATCCTTGATAACCAAATAATAGTACTGACCCCAGGATAACTACAGACCCCTATGGTGAATAACCATTCAAAATGAAAAATGAAGTTGAGAGGAACATACCCCAGTAATGGGATAAAGAAAACATCTTTTGCAATTGTACTCAACAATTCCAAATTTCATAATGGATTGAATTGAATACCGATAGAGTAATGGGTTAAGCAAGTTGCAAATTTACTGTAACGAGCATGCATAATAACATAGAACATTCATGCATAACATAACTGGAGTAATATGTTACCATGGTTAGAAGTTAGATGGTAAGCCTAGAAAGAAGGAAATTTCATTAAAAGCACGTACAAGAAGAATGTATAATACATCTTATGATATATGTAATCATGACATAACTAAACACCTTAGAATTTTAAAAAGAAAAAATTAATAGTAATCAGAATTTATTTTAAAATCCTTTTACATTCAATCCATTTCCTCATACATAGTCATTCTAACAATGTTAATTTGGATATAACTTCGACAGAAGGAAAAATTCTTTTTTTAAAGCAGGTTTTTTTGTTGGTCAAAATCAGGAACATATACATGTACATACAAGTTGTCACAAAGTATGTTATCATTGTTCTTAATCTCTGGTGCAAGCTTCAAGTTGTCACAAAGTATGTTATCATTATTCTTAATCACTGGTGCAAGCTGCAAGTTACGTTTACACCAATCGCAAACTTTCATGAGAGGAAATGAAGTCAGCATCTGTAACAGATCACAAGGACCAATGACGTAAGACATACCTATATCATCTATATATAAATATATTGATATACCGGTATTAATAATATAGGTATGTCAAACAACATTGGTCCTTGTGAAACAGATTATCGTTTTGTAAAACAAAAGTTTTATCAATCATTATTTACATTTAGTCATTTTAGCTTTCCCTTCCAATGAATGCAGCTGAAAACATTGTGTAAAAAGTTAGACTAACCCTTAACTGTATAACTTCACGTTGACACATCTATTTTGAGTCGGGGTTTGTTGACTTGCCAATTTGACGTGATTTGTTGGAATTTATTTCTCAAGGTCCACAAAAGACATTCAGCAAAAATATAAATCCTATTTTGAAGGTAATCATTCAAAGTGTCGCAATAAAAAAATATGTGACAGCAGTAGCAACGTTTTTAAGAAATCATTCCTTTTGTCACAATGGTTAATAAAATACACAGTATCATATGCAGAAAAGCGATACACTATGGAGTAAGGAGTCTATTCAAGACTGATGATATTTAACTTGAATGATTATGGAACAATGTCAGAATAGATACAGGACCCCAGCTCTAAATGCACTGAACAAAAAGCCACAAATTGCTTATGCAGCACTTACCCAAAGTCTATTATAGGTAAGGATGAGCCCAGTTTGTGAAAGCTCGTAGAATACTCGGGTGTTCTGTAAGTTTTGTCTCCAGGTGATGCCTCTGGTATACCATTACGTTTATCAATATATCCCTCTGAAAAATGCATAATATGCAATCATCATATGTATCCATACAACTTCCAGTTACATTAGAAGTTCAATAATGAAATCAATGTGATATCAAGTGGACATTGTTCATAATTGTAATTGTTTCTATGTTGGAATGTTTTTAACCCAATTTGAAAGTGGAAGTGTTAATTATTTCAGTTCACTGCATTAAGACTATAGTTAGTCATTCATGTATGTATACCAATACTTGATGAAACATGGTAGACTTAAAGACTGTTTCTACTTTTCACAAAAGTGCTTGATTACAAACTGTCTGAAAAGGTCTGTGTTAATGCTTTTCCCCTATCAAAAACTTTTATACCTGTCCTGTTTATAAATATATATATATTTTTTATATGGGTTTTACATCACATCAACATTTTCAGTTATGTAGCGATGCCTGACACTAAATGATGGAGAAAGACCCCATACTCAACTGCCCATAAGGGCTGGTCAAGGCCGGTAGGACCATCAGCATTCTGTAAGTCAGTCGGAAGACTGCCTTACATGAAAATCAATATCCCTCTCAGAATTTGAACCCATACGGAGAGGGCCATCCATATGATTTCAAGTTCTGCACTCTAACCACTAGGCCACGGATGCCCCCTGTTTATAAATAAATAAGTTCTCCTTTAGATTTAAATTTCTTACGATTTAAGCTTCAATTCTACATAGCCCAGAAAAGGAAGTTAGTACGGACTTATGCACTAATCTACCATCACCACTGAAACTCCAGTTCCAGGTCAAAAAGAAGGCCCTGGGCAGTACTGGTTAATCAATCTTGAGGTTTTTGCATGGCCCATTAGTGAAAGTGGTGAACTTGTCACGCAGGGATCCAAAGTTTGTTCCATGGGCAGTGGTTTGATGGAGTGTTGAATAACAAGATGCTTCAGAGCACTTGCCTAATATTGGGGAATCATTGACATAATTGTTTCCCTATAGCAAGAAAGTCTGAACAATGCTCAACCACAGACAATCAAAGCATTAACCCTTATAGTCCTGGAACCGACTTCATGCTTATGCAAACAGGTAAGATCACAGGCGAGCCGCCAAGTAAATTGATGACAAAAAAAAATGACCTGTGATCTGATTAAGGGTTAATTACTTTCATACTCACCATTTCTGCCCCGTCCGAAGCGTATCTGATGAGTCAGTTCATTGGAGGATGTTCTAGTTGCAGAATGCTCTCCGTTAAACACACACTTCATGCCTTTACTTGAGAGACCAGGATCTAATAACCACTCATTGGAAGTTCTCATGTAAGTCTCTGTAGGGAAGTCAATGATTATTATTAACCAGGGAAGTGCTATATGTCACAATATAAGGAAAAAATATGTGCTTAACTCAAGACAAATATACATGAATAGTATCTCTAAAGAAGTTAGATATTGTCATGTGAAATCTCATTGGAAGCATCTCTGAAAGATGGTTTCAATGAACATAAGCAAATTTTTAGCCTAAGGTGTTTAGTAAAATACTAACCAGAATTCCCCTTTATCAAAAGCTTAACATTTGTGGAGGACTTACTTTATAATAGGCTTGCATTGAACCCTAAATATGAAACATTTTGACTCTGCCAAACTGAAAACAACTGCAGAAGATCGATAGTTATGAAAGATAGAACATCTAACAAAGGTTTCTTTAACTTTATGTGCTGTTGCCCTTAAAATGTGGTCGCGCTGGTGTAATTGTTAGTGTTATGGACAAAAGACCGGCCAACCAACTGAGCACTGTACATTAATAAGTACGGTAAATCCCTTTGTTTAAGACAATTATTCATCTATTTCTCCTTGCAACCAGAAAATGCTGAACAAGTTTGAGAATCTAAATTTCAAATTCATATTGTTTACACAGAACACAATGATAGAATCACCAAAATCTGACAAGACATGATATGAAAAAATAAAGATTAAGAATCATTCCAAGAACATTCAAATCAACCAAGAACAAACTCATGTTCATATCCTTTAGTATAACTATTGAAACAAAACAAAAAGTAAGTCAAAAGGGTTTAAAGGTAAAAATCCACCTCACAAAGTATATCACATGCTTAAAAAAAATCACAACCTGTTAACTCCTTTTTCCACCTAAAACTTAATCATCCTACTACGTTTATTCACAACTATCAACATCAAAAGTAACCTGTTACCCTGTAGCACATTCAATCCATTCAAAACGACTGATAGTCTTATCTCAAATCAGGTATGTTAATGGTAGCCCTAGTCTGAACAGGGTCGTAAGTACATTATAGGCTTACTATTTTTTTTCTAAGTATAACAATGTTGATAAGAATCAAGGTATATCTCTATGCATCTTACTTATTTGTTTACAAAATAGTTGAACAGTGTATAATGTACTTCAACTTCAGAAGAAGGCTTTAGAAACCATTATGAGAGAAAGCAGAAATTGCTTGTGACAAGCAATTTCTGCTTTCTCTCATCATGGTTTCTTTGCAATTCACATGATACTGACAAGGTTCTTTTGTCATACTGAACTCTGAATTCGTAGCCTGTTATATCATTTGTTTTAGACTGGTCCCACAATTTAACATGGAGGTATGGGTCAAGCATTGTCCAACACTGATCATAAACATAACCTATGGAACAGGAACACAGTCAAACTTTGTATAGATATCCGATAAATAACACTAAAGGTCTATAAAGAATAATAGAAATAATGGACACAATTCCGTAATTACAAGATCTTCTGATAAATCCATTCCTGCATACGGGAGTTTGTGATTAGCTCTTATCCAAAAGGATGGCAGACTTAAGTTAAAAAATAATATCGACAACTTCATTATCTTTTTGATGTTGAATAGGTGTGACTTTGCTTGGTACAAGTAATTCTCCTTTATGTCACAATTGTTTCTTACTTCATCTGTTGCAATTCTATTAAATTAAGTTAAAAAAATGTTAGATTGAAAATAATTCATGGTAAACTATTTTGTGAAATAGTCTTTTTAATTTACAGGCTTGTCATGCAGGCATCTGTTAAAATAAATTGCTTTGGAACAATTTCCTTTTTTTCCTTACAATAATTCATCTTTCACAAGGCAGGAATCTTCCATATTTTTTATTGTATTTGCTTTCAGCAAACTTCTCAACTTGAACAGTTAAACCTTTCCATTCTAACTGGCAAACAAACAGTAATAAAATCCTGAACTTACACATAGATTATTTTAGTAAAGAAATAATTGACATGATTCTGTTATTGTTGACTACATGTATTATGATATGGAAAGATATAATGCATGTTTTACAGACAACCATATCAATGAGTAAATAGTAGTTCTGTTCATTGAAATTACATTTGAAAAAAAAAAATTCTCATCAAAGTATGAATTATTCAGCATGTTGTTAAAGAAGTCAAGTGAAGAAAACGAAAGACTTCAACAGCATAAAGTTTTTATCTTAAATCTATCACAAGTTAACGTTTGTTGGTGATCAGTAGAATCATCTGGGTGAGACAATTCTATCGAGTACCCACATTATAGAATGTAGAAAACATAAAGAATTAACTCTTATCTTGACCCCTGTGTTACAATACACTCAATATCAAATTTACCTTATTAATTATATATAAATCCACATGTCATTACATTTCCCACATACATTAATAAGACAAAATAAAAATCTCAAAAACAAAATCTGATTCCACAGAGGTTAGAAACTCAAGGCAGAAAACACATCAGTTCATTCGTTAATAAAGACACTACATAAAACTGTTCATCCCTAACCAAGTGTCGATTTAGCTCGTTCCTTCATATAGGTATTTAACACTTTGTTTCGATGTGGCATAGAAATCATTTTGAAAAGAGCAATTGGAGGATTCATTGCAAGACTATGGAAAGCGCTTCACATACGTGCAGAACTTATAGTATTGCGCTGAACCCTTGAGTAGCTTATAGTAAACATAACCTATCTTTTGTAACATGGGTTTCTAAAACTTTTCACTGCAGGAGCATAAAAAATACTTTTTTTGAGATAAGTGTTAACCCATTCCATTACCAAACAATAACGACATTTGACCAATTTATTGCAGACAACTTTGGAAACAGTGTGGGAAAAGGAGAAATTGCTCCTAACAAGCAATTTCTCCGTTTACCACAATGTTTTCTGCCCTATCGGAAGATTATTTTTCAATTTCATCACATTTTGAAATGCCGTCTGCAAACTCTTTCAATTTGGGACAGTTGAAAATTTGCATTGGTAAAGGGTTAAGACAATGAGAAAGACATTTGATACTTAATATATATATCATGTTTCATGTCATACTATACCTTCCCATTAAATCCGTAACACCCTAAAGACTGATCAAATATGCTTCTCAAGATTATTGACAGGTTAACTTATCCCTCATACAGACGTGTTAATTCACCTTTCTAAGAGTTCATTGTGTCAAAGAAAAAGTTGCTCAATGAGAGTAAAAGCTTCCCTTTTGTTACCATGATTCCTAACTTCCTATCAAATACCACAAATACAATGTTAGATGGCTTAATTAATTGATCAATTGTGTTCTGCACTGGCTTTCTATTTGGATAATCACAAAAGTGAGGGCAAAAGTTTTGCTAACATGTGTACACAGATTTAACACGGATAATAATATCTTCTTCAGAAACTCTTGAAATTCTTGCTAGGAGCAATAATATTGCTCTTTTATTGCTCCTTTACCTTACTGTTTGCAGATAAATACAAAATATTATTACATATTGCAAAGCCTGTGTTAGACCTCAATCCATTCAATTTTGTTATCAACATTTCGGACTGTTTTTCAAAAAGAATAAGATGAAGCAGACAACATGAAAACAATTAAACTGTGACAAAAGGAAAGTTCGCTATGATAAGCCTTTTTCTATATTTGCCATTATGATCTCAATGTCATTGAATTGATCACAGCTTTTATCATCTCTTTAAGGTCATCTTATACAAGTCACTTAGAGAAAAAGAAAAGTATCAATTTGATTTAAAACTTTTGATATTTCTGCATAAGGCAGATACTTTTTGTCAGAGAAATAAGTACTCGGTAAGATTTTCAGTACCAAGGGAGATAACTCTCTCTCATTTCCATGACTATGCCCCATGATTTGTTATCTGCCTTCCTGGTGCTGGTGAATACAATTCTTTAGTAATAATTCAACTAAAAGGGGCTAGATTTTAACTCTTATAGTGCTGGCACCGACTTCATGCTGAGGCAAACAGTTTAGATCCAGGCCAGCCGCCAAGTAAATTGGCGACTGGTCTGTGATCCAACCTGTTTGGTACTCTGGGTATCTTTCCTCAACAAAATTAAGCAGATATTTAAGGTTTTGAAAAGCAGATGACACAAAAATCTATTTTTAGAATATAACCCAGCATTTTAAGGGTAAACTTTAGGTATATTCTTGAAAGAACACATTGCCTCTTCATGCAGGCTAAAAACTTCTTCAAGACAAATAAAAACAGAACAAAATAACAAAGCAATACATACTTTCTCTTTCATAAAATCCAAAGATTTAAACAATAAACAAGACAATTCCAAATAAAGCTATGGTTAGTTAACTTTCCTGAAACAATGGCGATCAGAACACAGTTTTGCTTAAACCAACAAAACGGTGAAGATGTTTTCAAATACCACAGATCAGCTTGCACATAAATGACATAAGTCAACATTTTTTATCCAAAAATAAAATAGTTCAAAGGATCAACACCCTTTAATGGATCATCCACTTGGCTAAAAGAGGTGATTCAAATGTTTACAATTTTGCACTGAACAATTGATATGATACAACTTCATATAAGATATGAGAAAATCCATTTTTAATAAACCCTTATCACATTTATTCTCCTACTTTCTGTCACTTATAATCTACAAAGGTTCTACCCAAAACAGTATTCTGAACGTTCCAATGCCATTTACATAAAAACATACCATCAATTGGCCAGTATGTCCAACTTCTTCTAGCTGATTAACATTAGTTCACAGTTCTAAATAAATATGGTGATGCAAATAGTCTTATGTCTAGTCTACAACATTGCCTACTTGGCTTTCAATGATTGCTTCAAAAGTAAAACAGCTGAAAAAAAAATTGTTTTGTCATATCTCACCACTGAAAAGCAAGGTTCATCTTGAATAAGGAAATAAATTCCAAAACCTTTTCAAATATTGTTTGCTACAAAGGTTACCCCTAATTCATATAGATTCAATCTTGTTTTAAGTAAGCGCTCTTAAACAGTGCATGAAATGTTTATTATGAGGCTTTCTTAATACAGGAATCGAGTCATGCATAGAGCTTTTGCTGGAGCTTTATGAAATACTGGCATTAATACCAAGTTGTTTTTTGTCTTACACACTATAATTCTCTTTCCATTTACTAAGGTCCCTTTGAACAAGCTTGACTGTTAGACAATTTGTTTAACACACTTGTAGTAAAAGATTCAAGAAACAATGGAGAAAAAAGATGAGCAATCACTACTTTATTCTGAATGGTTTCAAATTGTACAGACAATTTTATTCCATTGTCAATGATTGTTGTCTTTTGTTGCTAACAGGCAATTCATCTTTTTGTCACAATACTTTCTTAAGTCTTCTGCAAAAGATTACCTTCAGAATGAGCAAATGAAGAGTTAAAGATCAATTAAGATTTTTTTTTAAAAATCTTTATAACCAAAAAAAAGTATAGTTTTAAAAATACCAATTCTCAGTGTCAAATCACTTAGAAAATCTTTTGCTATAATTATGTGCATTGAGTTCAAATTAAAACTATTTCAGCTCCAATTTAGTAAGAAGTATCAATAAGAGGAGTTTAAAAGATTAAAATAAAGGTATCAGGTTCAGGCATTCATATTGCTACAAGTCACAACTGTATTGTGTACAACAATTGGTATTTACTACTATAATTTCGTTTCTTCACAATTTAGTTCGGATTGTGAGTCATCCAGATAATCAAGGTCCGGATAAAAGAGGCTTCATTGTAAACAGTTATGAAGAGTTCATACAACTTGCATGTTCCCTACAATGATCTAATTATTGGTACAAAAATTACAGCACTAACAACAGGTCATTCTTTATGATGCCTTATATCTTTTGATGAAATATATTGAAGTTAAACCATCATATGATATCAAATCGACATAAATAAAAAGTCCCTACTTACGAGGATATGGTCGCATTGCTTTCCAGTTGTTTTCAAAGATTTCCGCAGCTGGATACTTTGGATCAGCTGGGTCTGGTAAATATCGTATTCTGGATTTCCAGTCTGGTCCATTACTTAACATGAAACAAACACAAAATGTTTACAAAAATCTGTAGATTTGCATGGGAGAACCTAAATCCTTCACTTGTAGGTAGTCAACTTCATTTTTAATAACATTGAATTGTGATAACTGTGACAGAAAATTTTGTTTTTGATTAGAAAATTTTCTTTTGATAAGAGTTCTTTTCAGTCATCTCTATAAACTTTTTCAGCGAACATCCCCCATAATTTTGCATAACAACACATTGGTATTATCCTAAATGTGGATGCACAAATCTATTAGTCTAAAAGTTTTTGATGTAATTGTTCTCTGTGGAATATTTTCTCACAATAAGTCCTAATTTAACCCATTGCTCCATAATACCTAACTTTACTGGGATCTTCTGCTGTAAACCTCAGATTTAGAAACAATAGTGACAACTGTATTAATTGCTTAAACAATGTATTGAGCAATTTTTTCTTTTGTCACGAAGGTTTCTTCTGAAAACCACAGGACCCATTTTAATTACTTAAGGAAGCCTTGAATCTATCAACGGTGGCCTTTTAAATGGACTACTTATATACGGTTTGCAGTGGCATAGAGGCTAGCATTGGGGACTTGAGATCAGACATTCCAGGTTTGAATCCCGACACAGTCATTTAATAGTAAAGGGTCCGTGGGCAAGACAGTTGATGCCGTTAAAAACCAGTAGTGATTGAATAATAAACCCCTGACCGATATACATGATTGTCAAATTCTAGCTGTTATATATATATATTGTATTGTGTACATACATTGTGTATTCGGGTTGTAAAGCCTGGGGATGGGGTCTCCACTCATCATACATGCCATATCCATGTGGAATATATCGCCTTGCTCTTTGTATACTAGTCTCAGACCGTAAAAAGTCTTCTCTGTTGTGAATGTGAGGAAAGTGGCGCTTTTCTCTCTCTGTAAACAAAAGCATTATGTAATGATTCTATTACACTTTTTTTTGCTTTACATTTAATCCATTTCCTTATACAGAATTTTTAAAAACCCTTGTGGTAGATGAAGTTTGAAACTTCTTGAACATAAAGAGATTTTTCTTATTTTGAGCCATTATTATTTTAATGTAACAAAAAATTGAATGGAATGAAAGAAAACAAGGCAAGGCTTCCATAAAAGCATAAAGTGGGTTGCATAGCTTGGCCAGTACTAAATATAGTTTCTAAATACTTATTGCTTCTAAATTATCTGATGGCAATCTAAATGTTAAAATTTTGAAGGAAAAAATGGTAGAGAAACTTCATCAAACATGATTTTTCATACCAAAAGCATAAAATGATGTCATCTGTTGCCAAAGAAGACGTAAAGATCATAAAAGTTTTACACTAATTGTTATGTTACACACCAATCTGTGTAGACAGCACAGATTCCATGATTCATTGTCCTGTAATGTTCATGGAACATTTATGAAATTTCGGGATTTAATGTTTTGTTAAAGGTAACAAGTAGGTAGTAATTTCTCCTTCTTCTTCCAGTAATGTGCTTGACCGCAACAAGGCAGGAATAGTCGCACAGTTGTGTATGTACATGGTCAGGGAAGGTCATCAGTGCCAAATTAAAGAAAAAAATGAAAACAAGGATGATATCAGTCTAATTTTTACAGGGCGGCAGGTATCCCTGACTTGAATGCTTCCAAGCTTGGTGCTGTGGTAGGCTAACTGGCAGGCTGTTCCAGATGATAACTGCAGATGGGAGGAATGAGTCCCTCATTATCTTGGTTCTGCAGTATGGTGGTACAGACCTCTTGTTGTGGCCCCTTGTGTAGCTCCTTGAGGAACTATATATGAAGGCCTGTCAATGTCAACAAGCTTATTTTAGATCCTATATATCATCACTGCCACAGTCCAGATTCCTCCTCTTTTTAAGGGTCTCCCATCCCATTGTGCTGAGCATAACTGCAAGGCTGCTTCTTCTTCCACAATCCCAAGAAACAAAACTGGCAGCACGGCGTTGGCTCTTCTCCACTCTGTGGGTAGTTGATTGTGTATGGGGATCCCTTACCCTGAAGGCGTACTCAACTTTTGGCCTGATGAGGGTCTTGTACTTAATAGGCAGCACAACTGATCAGTGGCTCAAAGTGTTTTTCACTGGCAAGATGGGATACTTAATTTGCTCTGATCATTAGTAAAAATAGATTTTTCGAAGAAATTTCGAAAGGACCAAAATGTGGATTTTTGCAAATTCAGATTTTTTATTTAAATAAAAAAATGGCCATTCAAAGTCAATTGACTTTAGATGTGTGAGTAACGATTATTTGATATTTTACAATAATAAATGGAAATATCAATGTCCAAACGTAGCAACAAATATCTCGTCGAAAAATGTCCTACTTTATATGAATTATTCGAAAGTTTGACATGACAGGAGATCTTGCTCAATACAAACTGTTCTGAATATTTTCTGATGTGGTCAAATAAGTTTGACTACTCAGATTCACAGTGGTAAAGGAGTGGAATACAGTCTTCTTTTACAGTCGTCTATAGGATTAGGAGGTCCTTTGTCAAAGTTTTTCGAGTGAAAGAAATCATTAAGCAACTACTTTAAGAGTGTTTGGTGACTCTGAAGCTCATTTATAATGTGTAAATAGTGAAACACCATGTCGCCATCAGTCAAAAAGCATTTATCTTCGATTGTTTACATTATAATTGTTCGCGAAAACCAATAACATATATATTTCATTTACAAATCTTAGGGGATAACCACATAATATTCAGCTATTTAAGAAATTGGATCTAGAGCATACCAGTTTTGCCTGGCTTTCCCACTTCCGTTATAATATGCAGCATCTTTTCGTTTTCATTAGTTTCACTTTCATCGATTTCACTGGTTACTTAGGACGCATTGACTGGTTTTACAAACAAAATGATTTTTAAAGACCATTCTACAAGGTGCTCGTCTATAATGGATCCCTGCCTCATTGGTTAATGGTGGGTTTGGTACATTGAGCCAGGAACCAAAGTTTTATGCCCAAACTGGCTCCCCATTTCATCACCAGTTCGAAAAGATCACGCCACTGTCAAAAATGAACAATTTGTGAGTGGGATGGTTACACTGTACGTTTATTCATTCAGTTGAACCAACCGGTAAGAAATCCTTATGTTATAGTAAGATCAACTATTCTTCTAAAATCACGTTGGCTGTCATACTTTTAATTTTTGTTTATGACATGTTGTAACAAAAATTTCTTTGCTGAATTTAGAATATTTTGATTTTAGTAATTGCATTACAGATTTTTACTGTTCAGTCTTTTTCAAATGTCATGTTGAAAAAGTGAAAGTAGAAATAATAACCATCGACTGTCAGACTTGTGTTACAACTTAAACTTGACTCTAAAGTAATCATCACGACAATTTTCAATCATGTGAAAGTTATCAGGGGGATTATCCGATATAAAATACAAACGAAAAAACTTGTCATTTTAAAACAGGTACCTTTGCATTAGGTGTTAAATCCTTACATGACCAAGCTTTAAAGGCAATGCTCAATTTATTAGCACTTTTTAAACGAATACCAATGGATATTAAGACAAAATTACAGTCAACTCGACAGTTTCGGATCATCGACAGTTCCGGATCATCTTATGTTTGTTGTCAAATTTCTATGAATGCGAAGAAACTCTGGCCTTAAAAACTTAACAGTCATTTAGCATATTCAATTAGCTCTTGACAAAACCAGGATAACATTTCCACTTCTGGTAAAGCGATCAGAATCAATTTGGAACAGTTAATTAAGACCGAGACAAGTCACCGGAAGTTGACTTAATTTCAACGATATTTTTTTTCGGCGATTTAGACGCTCATTCAAAAAGATAATGTGCACTCAACCTTGATATCATTTGTAAGAAGAATTATAATAGAATGTATTTATGCAAAACTTTCACGCTAAAACGGGTCTGGAATTGTATAATTGCATGATGAATGAAGGCAGGTGAACTCGACAGTTTCGGATCACCTCTTTGATTTATAGGGGTCGTCTCAACATTACTTCCGGTCATTTTCGTACGCTCTTAAAAGGAAAAAGTAAAATGATTCTTTAAAGGGAAATCGCACAAGGCATGTGTTTGATGAAAATAAAGTATAAATTGATGATATTATTTTCTGTTCTAATTGTCTCTTTGTGAAGTTAACCCTTTTTACAATAAATGATATGACAATTAACGTGATTCGGAACTGTCACATTTGATCCGAAACTGTCGCGATGACCCCGATCTTGTTTTCTTCAAAAACTGAAAAATGGTAAATAAAAGCGGTAAATCATTGGTATGAATAGACAGGGGAAGAATTTTTCTTTAAATTCATATGTTGATTTCTACAGTAAATTGGTTAATACAAGAAAAAACGACCTTTTATCTATTAGTGATCCGGAACTGTCGAGTTGACTGTATCTTTATTTGATAAACTAGTTGTTCCAATTTTAGTATACGGATCGGAAGTATGGGATATATATAAGTATAAACAAGTAGACTCTCTGCACATTAAGTTCTGCAAAATTATTTTAGGTGTTCGTAAACAAAGCTCAAATGATGCTGTCCTTGGTGAACTGGGAAGATTTCCTTTGTCATTAATTTGTATTGAAAAATCTTTTAAATATTGGCTTAAAATTAAGCGAACTCCAATTAAAATCTTACACGATACATATTTGGATAACTGCACACATCTTTTAAATTTTAAATCCTCTTGGGAATACAAAATAAGACAGCAGTTGAATGATTTAGGACTGAATTTTATATGGACAGATTTTAACACAAACCATAATTATTTTCCTTTGATACAACAACGTATTAGAGACCAGTTTATACAGAAATGGTTTTCTGATATTTCAAATTCCAGGAAATTACATTACTATAAAAATTTTAAAAAAACATTTTGAAATTGAACCATACTTAAGTAATGTAAAGAATGATAAGCAAAGAATTTTACTAACAAAATTACGTATTTCGGACCATGAATTAGCAATAGAAACAGGCAGATACACTAATATAAATAGGGAGGAAAGATATTGTGAAGTATGTAAACAGAACCAAGTTGAAACCGAATATCATTTTATACTTATATGTCCAGCCTATAGAAATTTGAGAACTAAATATTTAAATTGCACATTTCCTTCATTAACATTATTTTTATCCATAATGTCTTCTTCAAAGATTAAGATACAAATGAATTTGTGTAAGTTTATCAAGGAATCTTTAGTATTAAGAAATAATATAATCAATTTGTCTAATGCGAATCAAGATTAGTAAGTATTGGTTCGCAATAGAGAAAACATGTAACTTAATTTAGAAAAATAATATTACTAACTCTCTATGTATTATAAATTGTTTTTCATGTTTTCATGCATGTTGTATTATGTTTTATATTGTATATATATTGGCCATAGGCACATAAAGTGCCGACATGCCTAATAAAGAGTTTTGAGTTTGAGTTTGAATTGATTACTGGGGCTGGATCCCATGTTAACAAATTCAACATGTTACCTATATCTATAGATAACAAATAGAAGCTGTGGTATCATTTAAAGATATAGACTATAAACTGCGACAACATATTTTATTTAAGATCCAGTGCCAGTAAGTAAAAATAATTTGACTTAAAGGTTTCCTTTTATTTTCTGAGGGGGCAAGCTAACATCGAAATTTCGAAGGAACAAAATTGGATGGACTTTATCAAATTGATTTTCGAAGTTAAAGCAAAAGTCATTGTATGGATCTATTAAAAAGGGATTCATTTACAACTGTGAGTAATGATCATTTGATATTTTAATGTAATTATTGAAATATCGGTGTTCAAATGTCAAAACCGACAGAACCGGCATTTTCCTGATTCTTGGTCAGGATACATGCTGTAATTGGAAGCCCTGAAGATATTTTTGCGCTGTCTAGATAATTTGTATTTGATAAAGCATAATAGGTGTGATTCATTTAGATGGAACACTAAGTTATACCCTCCAAGCTAACCCCACACTGAATCAACATCAGGCCCAGATCACCCACATTACTAAACGTCCATGATAAGGGTAAATGGAATACTTCCGTTTCAATGACGAAACTGACCTTCATCCCATGTTGAGCCTTTTTGGTTGCCATTAAGAGTCAGTTGTCGACCAATTTGACTGCTTCAAATGACTTTTTGGCCGGCTCAAATAACAAAAAATATGATAGTTCTAGTGGACATAGGTTACTCCATTGGCCTCCTCAAAATTAAAGTTGGCCTCTTCCTCCAAAAATTGATGACAACCCTGGTAGTATGCCTGGCTTGGAAAACAAGGATACTGAGTTCGAGATCCGGCTTGGCCAGTATTCTTTCCAACTCTTAACCCTTAGATTGCTGGGTAATTTTCTAAACAATAGATTCTTGTGTTGTCTACTTTTCAAAACCTTAAATATCTCCTTAATTTTGATGAGGTAAGATACTCAAAGTAGCAAACATGTTAGATCACAGGCCAGCCCCCAATTTACTTGGTGGCTGGCCTGGATCTAACCTGTTAGCATTAGCATAAAGTCGGTTCATGCACCATAAAGGTTAATGATTTGAATGCAACATTTTTTATTCACTGCAATACGATTGAAATACTGTTGAGTACTACGTTAAACCCCAAACAAACCCAATCTACACCTCATTGTACTAAATTCTGCACTAAAGTTTTAAACACTTGATTAAGAGATAACAGTTATGATTTCAAGGTCTTTCTTCATTATCTCATTTCAATCATTTGAACTACATTCACAGCTAATTCTCCATCATGCTTTAAACACTAGGGCCCCTGATAACAAGTAAAATTTTGGTTAGTGTTATGGTGTTGATCTGTTTAGTCTCTGTAGTTTGATCAGAATTAGTTATGCCCTCTGATGTGGCTTCTGTGTGGTCAAGGTGGCAGTCATAGAACTCCGGGGTCAGGGGTAAGAGCCCTTAGAGTGTACTTTTGAAAGACACTGCAGAACCCTTGCCTAATACTGTTAAATTCGGGAAATATGTGTTATAACTGAAATATTGTTATCATAACGCTTAACCCCCATATAGGCCTCAGTTTTTCCATTCCTTGATATGGACATTTGTGTGAGATACAAATAAATTTTTAGCAAAGTTTAAAGAATAGAAGCAATAATGTTTCCTGTGACTGTGTGTAGTATAGTAAAAAGCTTGTAAACATACGATTAAGTTGGTTATAAATAATACCTGAATCTGCATAATATAGACCTTTTACTTTAAACATACTGACATAAGATAACTACCAATATATCTTTCATGCATGTATGAAGTTTTCAAAAACAGTATGTTAAACCCTATAAGAACTTTTGCTAAACAATGATTCTAATTAGTATAGATCTACAATGTATGTTTTACAAATGAAAAATGGAAGTCACAGGGGAAAATGCTTCTTTTGGTACTCTGTATGGGTGAACCCATTTTCTCATCTGTGACCAGTCCAAATTGAAAGCAACATCAGTCAACATCCATAAAGCATTAATAGATAATAACAGGTTCTTTATTGTAGAATATATTGTTAATAAAAAGAAAAATGAATTGTTTCAGGCAATTTATCCATTTGTCTAGGTGGCTAAAAATACATCCAAATAAAGTGTCATGGAGTAAGGGGTTCGTTCTGTATGATTTTAGGATAATCCAAAATCATGGCGAAACATTCGGATGTAAAGTTTACAGTTGGAGAGAAAGATGACGATGAGGTTGAAGAGCGGGTTTCCAGCAGTACATCTGTATCGGGTAGCATCCCTATACCCTCAAGGCTGGAACGGGTGGACCCCAAGGTCATTGCCTCACCCCCAGACCGACTCGGGGCCCTACAGAGTGCCTCTGTACCGGGGGAACTCTCGATGAGTCCAAGGACACTATTGAGGTAATGTACTATTCAGATTCAGACTCAGTGTATACATTTGATATTCCATTTTGAGTGAAACCTTACTATTTTTATACCATGAATTTGATTGTTTTCTGTTCTCTTTAGTCTTAAGGAAATTGTTTTTTGTAAAGTGTTATATCCTGGTTAAGTGTTTGGGAATGGATTTCATTTGTTGTTTACTTACTTTTACTCACTGGATCCTAAAGTTATAGCTCAGGTTTGCTTCAGCATATACCAACGTGCTTATGCTTTGTGCCATGTGATTTGTCCGTATTGCAAAATAAACACCATAGGGTGAAGTTAACATGTGTCAATCCGAAGTAATGAAATAACCACACACTCCTTCAGTGATTCAGATTGGACTTGTTTTCCTTAGGACACATGTCCTAAATGCTTATTTTTCTTCAGGTCATTTGTCCTAAATTGCCAGAAAAACGTTGGACACTACATTTTATCTTCATAAATTAAATTTGGGACATTAATTGAAACTATGAGGCTTACTTTCATTAACTCTTTTAATAGAACTTTGATTTAAAAAAAAACATGGTTTTTTGTTCCGCTATTTTTGTGTCACATCACGGCAAAAACAAAAACAATCCCCATTATAATTTCAATCGTCTGCTGATTTTATTATTGCGCATGTTTCAAAGAGCACCCATTAATTCTGATTCGCATGCACTATGAAAACACGACGAACTAGGATTGGAGACCGATTTGGGAATAATTTGGAGATCTATTTCAATACGATCGCAAACCAGCTACAAGGGATAGTGGTGTGAGTGGTCATCAAAATACCATGGAGACTGATTATATATACAACTAGAATGAAACATCTGGCAGGTGTTTGACGATTTTGAACCATGGAGACAGATTTTAGACAACTAGACTCTGCGGGTAAAGGGCAGTAACATACATTGGAGACAAATTTGACATTATTAGAACTACTGTTAAAATTTGTTTATATTTCAATTATTTATCTTTTTTATTGTTTTCTGTTGCATTTTTAACTATGCTAAGTCTTTAGTTTCGCCCTTAACACATCCAAATTGAAAAAATACTATGCCGCTAATGTTGTCGCAAATAAACGAGAAAGAGACTTCAATTTTTATGAAAACATATTTCGAGATATCCGAATATCAATGAATGTAACGATTTCTACAACAACAACAATGAACCAAAACAACTCGTAAAGCGAAGACTGTTTCAACTATTTGCCGATTTTTCGTTTCCCCTCCGTGATTGACCTATCCATACTTTTAAGTGTCGGTCATTTTGTCTGACGAATATATTTTTTATCGGCCCTGTGGGCCTACTGACTTTTTATTTGTCGGTCAAATTGAGATTTTATCGGCCCTGGGTTGAAGGGCCGATCCAGTCTGAATCGCTGTCCTTAACCCTTTCCCAAACAATAACGACATTTGACCACTTTGTTGAAGACGACTTTAGAAAACATTGTGGGAAAAGGAGAAATTGCTTGTGACGAGCAATTTTTGCTTTTCAAACAATGTTTTCTGCTCTATCAGAATATTATTGTCTAATTTTATCATATTTTGAAATGTTGTCTGCAAACTCTTTCAATTAGGGACAGTCGGAAATGTGTTGTTTGGGAAAGGGTTAATACCTCTTTTTACCACATCTACTGTGCACAATAGTCTTTAGAAACCAATGTGACAAAAGGATACTTATGAGCTATGTATCCATTTGTCCCTATAAATTCTACCCAAGACCAGTTACACATAAGAAATGGCAGGGTCCTGTGTGGCCCAGTGGTTGCAGACTTAGAACTCTGGGGTGCCATGTTCGAGCCCCATTACACCTCTGGTTTCATAGGAGTGACCTTTTGCAAATCAGTTCAGAGGTCTTGCCTAGTACTGGTGGATCCAGGAAAGATGTTACATAAATGAATTACATAACATCATTAAACACCATTCAAACAAATAAGAATTGTCATTTCTTTTCACATTACAAGTTTGCCTGTTGATGCATTCAATGTGGATCAGTGACAATTTTCATATGGGGGAATGGGCTATGAATTTATTTGAGCCAAGGTATACTTTATAGATAGTTCTTAGGATATATTTATCATGCATGCATATATTATAGATTAACATTTAAGCTAAGCATGAAATAATGTATGAGTTATTGCAGATCTATTTGAACATCTTTTGTGTTTGATTAGGTTTCAGTTACGAGGGTAAGTCTCAACACTGATCCAGTTATCGCCATTTTTGATGCTTTATAAGAAATTACCTTTGCTACTATAACCAGAAACTTTATAAGATAGTTATCCTGATAACATGAAATAAACCATTTGTTGCAGAATTGTAATCTATTACCAAACAACTCTTCCTGTATGTGCAGTAGATATCCAAAACATTTTGATAATCTGAACAAATTTCAGTTAGATCTTAATGTTCTAATTAAGGTATAATATATCAATCATCTGCCATTTTGAAACATTTTCTATTACCAAATACTTTGGTTGTTGTCAGCATACAGTTACATCAGTCAGGGCCAGAACTATTCGGTTTGAAATAAATTGTTCTGGCTCAGACCGATGTATACCAAGAACAACAGAAGTAATGAGTCGAAAGAATATGGGCCGCGTCACGCGAAAAGGGACACTCGGACATAAATAAAAACCGCTGACTCAGTTCTTTCTTTGCGCTATTATTCCAGCATCTAGTCACGAAAGTTATCATTTGTATTTATTTAAAGGTATTACTGGATGTCCTCTAAGATGGAAAACAGTGTAGCCCCAGACCAGCCGCCACGTCACTGACGTGGTGGCTGGTCTGGGGTTACACTGTTTGCTATATCCCAGTGCCCCTTTTCCCGTGACGTGGCCCAAATTATATTTTGTACTCTTTAAAGCTGCTTGTCCATAGATGTTAGGAAATTTAAGGTTAAAACTCATAGAACTATACAGCAGCTGAAACGCACTTAAGAAAAGCAGATGGAAGTCAACTTATGCCATATTTAAGTTTTTAGAGCTAGTAATACAATGCATTGTGTTAAAATCCGTAGGTATATTGAAGCTTCATGATTGAATAATGCCTTCAATAGCTGTTTTATTGTATATCATTTAACAATACAAAACTTTTACAAAACATTTTATTTTGAATTTTGAATCTTCTGATCTTTGAAAAGGTAACTTTTAAGGGTCAAAATTTTTTATTCTCTTTGACATTGGTTGAACTATTTAATCATGATTTAAGTAAAGGTTAATTTTTTTAAGCGCTTTCTCCTTCAAGCTGCTAGTGAAGAAATGTGTTGAGCTTAAATCTTGAATAACCCATTTATGTTAAAACTTTATCATCCAAGAAATCCCCTCTCCCTTTTTAGCTCTTGTTTTATAATGATAAATGGTTGTTTTTGGTTTTTCTTTTTTCATTTTTTGTTTGTGGTCAAGAACCCTAAGTTGTCTAAGGAATATTAAAGGCATCTTTATCAGTGATAGTGTTTGGCCCAAAAATCTCATAAAATTTCCCCAAAACTCATTATTTTCATTCATTTGAATTACATGTATTTTTCTATAGAAAACCCCATTGATTTTTAAGTTTTGGTAAAAAAAAAGCCCATTGATTTAATTTAGAAAAAAGTCACTGCATTATATAAGTTTGCCAGTGTTGGTTAACTGTTTAGTCCTAAGATGCTTATGTAAACCTCAACAGAAATTTTCACCTCTTTAATAGGGTTCTGCATGGCTCAGTGGTTAAGTTGTAGGAGAGGTTATGTGGGGTCCCATGTGAAATCCTCACCAGCAGCACTTAAACTTTCCCGGGAGTGTCCTTTGGCAAGACACTGCATAGCTTTGCTTAGCACTGGTGAAAGCCATGCAAGCAAAAAATGTTCTGATGATTTATTAACATTGGAGTT
The DNA here is from genome assembly GCA_947846245.1 of Cerastoderma edule. NCBI lineage: Eukaryota > Metazoa > Mollusca > Bivalvia > Cardiida > Cardiidae > Cerastoderma > Cerastoderma edule. Next base: position 52,664,329 of record OX401406.1, read on the forward strand.
TTTACAAAAGTAGATTAAGCCCATGATGAGCAATTCCTCATTTTTTGTCAAAAATCTTGAGAGTAAATAGATTCTTAACAAGCACTTTCTGATGGTTTTTAAGTACTATTGAAACTATTTCACAGTAGGGAAATTATATATATCTGAAAGCGGAGACTTAAGTTTAATGCATGATCTAGAAACATTGATTAATAAGTAAGACTTTCTGCACTTAATTTACCTATAGGTTGATGAGTTGGAAGTTATGTGTCAATTTTATCAACCAATGAAGATAAGCTTTTATCTCTACCAATGACTTAGAATTTGATAAATTATAGAAACAGTGATTCACTATTAAGAAATATATCTCTTGATTCAGATTCAGTATGTCTGACTTTGTTTGTACTTCATGCTGTGCTTTTGTTGTTTTCCACATGATAGGCACACTGCAGGGCATAGGTAAGTGTCTGCTGACCTTTTGTTGAATGTCAAGGTCATTGTATTTCCTTGCATGGTTAGCTCTCTATTGCCATGGTTACTCCCTGGGCTTTGTCCCAATTTTATAAAGCTTTAATCTAACTGTTTTGCAATACAGATGACTAAAGGCTAAATAATTGCTGTTGAATGTCGAGGTTGTATTTCCTTGCATGGTCAGATCTCAATAGTTCACCCTGGCTTATGTCCTGTTATAGAGTTTGTTCAAATCAAACCTTATTCTAAAACAGATGGCTTCTCAAAGGATATCTTAGTCTAAGACCAATGGCAGGGAAAGGGCATTTAAAAACTTTGTGATAATTTTCGCAAATTATCTTGTTTATCACAATGATTTTAAGTGTATCTTTTTTATGGGTAAAATAATGATATAAATACCGGTAATACTTAGCTTCTTCAGAGCCCTAGCCTAGTAAAGGTTGATCCAGGAAAGCCGTTACATAACTGAAAATTTGTTAAAACGGTGTTGAAGACCATACAAACCAATAAATGCTTTACTCAAAGAGGGTTAAACTCATTAAGTTTTAACAGTAAAAATGCTTCTAATCTCTCTGAAACTCTTGAAATATAATTATATAAAATAACGTTTGAATAACCATCATTTTTGTATGTGTTTTGGAATAGATTCTTTGAAATACAGGTATTAACCACTTGCCAAAGTAAACTTTCTAGTCTTTTATAGATATTTTGCGTTGTTAGCTTTGCGAAAAAATAACACTGTTCTTTGATGGAATTAAAACAACTTGATGACTTCATATCAAGGAGTACATGTGTCATTTGTTCAGCAGATAAGGGTCAGAGCAAGCAAATCAAGTGTTTAATGCAAGACTATAGCAGCTCCTTCACAAAAGTGAAGAAGTTGCCATAGTCTTGCATTCAACCCTCAATATGATCTGTCCCATGCATTTGCTTTTAGTTTATCCAGTTGTAGGTTCTGATTTGTCACTTCATTCGGTGAATAGTTGATGTAATGGGATCCTGTGTGGTACTGTGGTATAAGTGTAGGACTTGTTGCACAGGGGTCTAAGGTTCTATCCTCACCAGCAGTCCTAGTCTAGTGACTTGTTGCACAGGGGTCTAAGGTTCTATCCTCACCAGCAGTCCTAGTCTAGTGCCAGGGGTCTAAGGTTCTATCCTCACCAGCGGTCCTAGTCTAGTGACTTGTTGCACAGGGGTCTAAGGTTCTATCCTCACCAGCAGTCCTAGTCTAGTGCCAGGGGTCTAAGGTTCTATCCTCACCAGCAGTCCTAGTCTAGTGCCTTGTTGCACAGGGGTCTAAGGTTCTATCCTCACTAGCAGTCCTAGTCTAGTGCCAGGGGTCTAAGGTTCTATCCTCACCAGCAGTCCTAGTCTAGTGCCTTGTTGCACAGGGGTCTAAGGTTCTATCCCCACCAGCAGTCCTAGTCTAGTGACTTGTTGCACAGGGGTCTAAGGTTCTATCCTCACCAGCAGTCCTAGTCTAGTGCCTTGTTGCACAGGGGTCTAAGGTTCTATCCTCACTAGCAGTTCTAGTCTAGTGCCTTGTTGCACAGGGGTCTAAGGTTCTATCCTCACCAGCAGTCCTAGTCTAGTGCCTTGTTGCACAGGGGTCTAAGGTTCTATCCTCACCAGCAGTCCTAGTCTAGTGCCTTGTTGCACAGGGGTCTAAGGTTCTATCCTCACCAGCAGTCCTAGTCTAGTGCCTTGTTGCACAGGGGTCTAAGGTTCTATCCTCACCAGCAGTTCTAGTCTAGTGCAAGGGGTCTAAGGTTCTATCCTCACCAGCAGTCCTAGTCTAGTGCCTTGTTGCACAGGGGTCTAAGGTTCTATCCTCACCAGCAGTTCTAGTCTAGTGCCGGGGGTCTAAGGTTCTATCCTCACCAGCAGTCCTAGTCTAGTGCCTTGTTGCACAGGGGTCTAAGGTTCTATCCTCACCAGCAGTCCTAGTCTAGTGACTTGTTGCACAGGGGTCTAAGGTTCTATCCTCACCAGCAGTCCTAGTCTAGTGCCTTGTTGCACAGGGGTCTAAGGTCCTATCCTCACCAGCAGTTCTAGTCTAGTGCCAGGGGTCTAAGGTTCTATCCTCACCAGCAGTCCTAGTCTAGTGCCTTGTTGCACAGGGGTCTAAGGTTCTATCCTCACCAGCAGTTCTAGTCTAGTGCCGGGGGTCTAAGGTTCTATCCTCACCAGCAGTCCTAGTCTAGTGCCTTGTTGCACAGGGGTCTAAGGTTCTATCCTCACCAGCAGTCCTAGTCTAGTGACTTGTTGCACAGGGGTCTAAGGTTCTATCCTCACCAGCAGTCCTAGTCTAGTGCCAGTGAAATTAAGGAAAGCCATAACATAACTGACTCTTGACACAGTCTTTTTAACTCCATACAAACATAGATTAATGCAATCTTCAGTTATTTATTGTCACTTCAGAGCTCTAGCCTAGGTGTAAAATAAGTAAAAAATTGTTAACACTGCATTAAACACCACTCAAACAAACAAATCAGTTATTTATTGAACACATCATGTTATATATGATGTTGATGATTTGGGTATGTTGCCCCTCACATATATACTTTTTTAACGCACTTACAGGCAAGCAATACCAAAGAGGAGAAACTTATTAATATCTTAAATAATAAGGAGAGCTATACTAAGTAAAAGGAAATCAGTTTAGTTCACCATTGTTCACCAGTCTGCTTTGTTTTGCTATTTCTTCGTGTTTAATTTTTCTTTCTGAAATTACTTGTTCTCGAGTCTAACACTTCCCTATACTTTAATTTTTTTTAGTAGTAAAAAGAAATTTTAAAAAAAGTTCCATGTATCCTCAAGTTAATTAACTTTTTTGATCAATCAAAATATTTTAATAAAATGTCAAGACAAATGTCAAGTTTTTGTGACCCCCTACTGCATTGTGAGATGTTTACTGTGGCTCGCTTGCTATGGCCAGGTCTATATTTTTTCCAGTGCTGATTTCTTTATTACATATCTTAACCCTATGCTGTTGGTACTCATTAGAATTGTCTGGGCAAGATGATTCTCCTGAGTACCCTCATAATGTTATCAAGTACATTTTGAAATACAAAATACCCTCAAAAATTTATTAAGAAGGTTGTGAAATAGGTAGTATGTGTGTGAATGAGGCTCTGATAGGCAAAGCTTATGACTATGCACCCCTGTATGTCACTGGTTCTGTGGTTGAATATGTATATTGTATTGTTGGTTTAGTTATGGCGTTAGTTGTAGTCTTATTTCAGAGGTCGAGACAAGCGGAGTATTTCTATTACTCACATAATAATTTCTCCTTTAAACCCCAACATGTGAGTATATACAATTTGATGTGATGAGGCAATTTCGATGAATACTTATAATGATAAGAATATGAATTACTGTTTGCAAAGGAGTTATTGTATTATAAACCCTTTATCTAGCTCTCTGAATGTAAAGACAGGTGAATAACCTAATTTTAGCTATGATTCTTGGATATTGATTAAGACCAGTTGCAAATACATGTTAATGGAACCTGTTAAGATCTATTCTTTATGAATTAAATAACAATTGGTGATTAGTGACCTTATATAACTTTCATGTGCTGTTGAGGCCAGTCAAAATAGAGAGGATCCGATTCTTTGCTGGTAGTTAGAGTGCTATTCAAAAAAGGAAAAGAATGGTGAATGTCACCAGACAACTGAACTGACTGAAAAACCACCACAATGTTGTGTAGTTCATTCTTCTTACACCCTCAGCCAAAATAATTGCTTTGCATCACTATGACATGGGTGCAAGTTTTCAGGATTATTCCTGAATTTCAGGTTTTTGAGACTTTTTGTCCCTATGTAATGCTATAGCAAACATGCCTTTTCAGGATAATGAACTACAGATTTCAGGTTTTTGAAATTCTTTAACTTTCACCCATGCTATGATTGCAATGGGAATGGTTCTTCAAAGCAATGAAAAGCCTTTCCAAATCATTTTGTTGATTTTTGATGATATTAGCCATGAATGGTGCATACACTCTGGTGACCCATTTTCAGAAAACATCCCCTCTTAAAAAAAACACATGGAACTTAACTAATAAGGCTGAAAAAGCAATCTACAATTTGAAAATATAGAAATCAATGTTCATTTTTGTATTGTTTTAGAAAAACCATATTATAGAAGGAGAATTTACTGCTCTATTCAAGAATATTTTCAAGGGTAACTGCTATGTGTGCATAAATAATGTATCATTGCATAAGCAATTTATGTTTTGGTTACAATACAATTGTTTCTCAAGCCTTAATTCTGCACCTGTCTATTCTTCTATCCTGAGGGAATGGTGTTTCATCTATCACTTGCTATAAACATGCCTATCTAAAACTGTTGTATTATTTTTTAACAAATTTTAATATAAAACTGTTGTATTATTTTTTAACAACATGTCTCTTTGAATGGATACACCTATAGATAACATTTGACCTTTTCTTAGATGCTTTATTTATATAGATGTTGGTGTTGTTTTCAGCTGAAAGTTTATCTTGACAATATCCAGACCTTACAAACAATCTTTTTTTCATAAAGTTGTCTTGTTATCACTTTTCTTTAGTCACATTGGTTTCACTTTGTGGTATCCAATCTCTCTTACAAAACATCCTTAATTAATGATTTATAATGTGCCTTTTTTGAAGAATATGCAACAGTATACATGTATTAAAGAAATTATTATGACCACAGAAAACATTTATTCTTAACTGTATCAAGATGATTTGTCCAAACATTTAAGGTTTACTATCGAGATAAAGAAATCAATTGTATAAAACCTTTTATTTGTGTATGTCATCAATTTTTCTAATAGATAATTCCATATGAGTTGATAGTTATTATTTCAGAATTTGTAATATTCCAATTTAGAGCAGCTGCAGTACATGGTTTGTTAGAGGTCTTCTTTACTTACCCTTATAGTGCTGGAACCAACCTCATGCTTGTGCAAACAGGTTGGATCCAGGCCAGTCACCAGGTAAATTGGCCCTGGCCTGTGATCTAACCTGTTTGTTACTCTGAGTATCTTTCCTCATCAAAATTAAACAGATATTTAAGGTTTTGGAAAGCAGACGAAACAAAAATTGTTTTAGAAAATAACTCAACATTCTAAGAGTTAAGGTTGAGAAAAGAACCAAGTGATAAAATGAAAAAATTCTTACAATAAAGCAATACTTTATGAGTTAACCTATTGAGATGTTTTAACCTAAAACGAAATCACTGAATAAAACAAAAGCAGTGAAAGGGTTAAAATGAGTCTCTACCACTAATAAGTTGAAGGTTGTATCTAGTAAAATTATGAAAGTTGGCTGGAAAAAGGAAAGGGTTTGACCATAATATGATGTGCTTGTTGATAAAGATGTTTTTGTTATTTTGATAAACATTTTTAGCCCATCCTCTTTATGCCCTTTCTTTTATCAAGGAAAGCGTAAAATTTGACATGTGTCTATACTATGATTACACTGAGAACATTATTCAATCAGACAATCATCAATTCATTCACAAAACAGATCTTCATTACAATATTCAGACTCTTTATAGAAATATAGTAAGAAAAGAAGACTTATTGTCTGATTTTGGATCAGTTTAATTCTGATTCTTGTTATATTTATTTAGATAGACATAAGAAAAATTGATATCAAGAACCAAAAATAAGAGAACCCTCATTCTTTATTTTGAAATAATCTAGCTTTATTCCTGTTAATTAACCCATCACAAAACAATTACGACATTTAACCATTTTATTGCAGACAACTCTGGAAAACATTGTGCGAAAAGGAGAAATTGCTTGTGACAAGCAATTTCTCCTTTTCCAACAATGTTTTCTGCCCCTCAGAAGGTTTTTTTTTCTAACTTCATCACATTTTGAAATATCGTCTGCAAACTCTTTCAGTTTGGGACAGTCGTAAGTTTGGCTTTTGGTAAAGGGTTGAACCATGACATGATCACACTGCAGAAAGGGTATAATACTCATGATAAGGTGAGCCTATATGCCCTGACTTAATGCATTTTATGAATCAAAGTCAGGATGTTACTTTGAGCAAAGGTATTAACAGTACTAGAATGTGTCACCTGAAGGATATAACGGGATAGAATGTAGTGTCGATTACCCAATCTACAAATAACTCTTAAAGCGATTTTTTAACCCTTATAACAGCCCATTAGAGTGTCACATTTTCAAAATTAATTGAATCCAGTTGGTTTTGCAGTAAAAAATAATCATAAGTTAGGAACAAAATTCTAACATTTGCAACTGCAAAGGCGTAGGAGTGTTTCCAACATGTGTGTGTGTGTGTGTGTGTGTGGGGGGGGCAACTTCAGATGAGGACAGGTAAGAAAGTGTATGAAAATGTGTATCTTTAATAAAATTAAAAAAAGGATATGCCAGGTCTCGATCTCATGCGAAAATCAAATGTATTGATCTAAACAAAAAGTGGCAGCGACCAGGCTATCACAGGCACGGATTCAACTAATTTAAACAGTCAAAAAAATGAATTATTCTTCAAGCTTTAGCTAACAATTGAAGACAAAATTGAGTCTGACTCCTTAGAACACGTTTTACACCACTGTTTTCGTCAATCAAAATTTCCCGGGTATTTTTGTCAGCTGAGTTTTCATTGGATAAACCCTATGTGTCACTCAGATTGCCATTTGCGATGATGACGTGAAAAAGGTTTTGGTTATTGTTCCTAACAAAAGGCGAATTGGTATTAGATAAAGCACAAAATACACATTTATCTTTATTCTGCTGTAAAATTTCGTTTCTTTCATTTTTCTTTTCAAATATCTTCATTTGCCATTGTGAATATTGAGGGGCCAAAGTATACTCGTCCCACTCCCCCTACGCCTTTGAACTGTCGTTAAGAGCAATTTCTCCTTTTCCCACAATGTATTCCAGAGTCGTCGGCAACAAACTGGTCAAATGTTGTTATTGTTTGGTAACTGGTTAATCAGCTTTATCAAAGTATAAGGAAATGTTTGAAAAATATTGAAAATGAAATGAACTTCCTGTTCAGATATTTGTTTTAGATAAGGTAGTTGAATGAATTAAACATTGAGGTTGTTTGTTCTGTTTATGGCATATGGTATTTTAGAACATACTGTAAATGGTGACGATAGAAAAAATCTTTAATTCTGTTACCGATTTGCCCCCAGTCCATTCTTCAAGGCTTCTTTTTAGAAAAAAAAAATCTATGTAATTTCATGTCTCATACAGTTTCTTTTTTTCCACATATTTTTGACAGTTTGCTGCTTGTCCATTAAATAGAGTATGTATGGAAACAATGGAAGAAACATTTCTCTAAGAAAGCTTCTTCAACACCATTACAACAGAGAACATTTGGAAATATTGTTTCAATGTGTCACCATACTTTTAGTGTGTATTCATTAATTATGCAGATATCGATGGATGTTTTGGACATTTTTGACAAGCAATGGTTTTATCTTAGATAGTGGTTAACTTTGAGTACTCTCTTTTTAAATAACCAACAAAGAAAATCTGAACAGTATGGTCCTATATTTTAAATAGCATTTCTTTGAGTTTTGGATCATGCCGATTAGTAACTCAGATATTCATTAAATTGGAATTATTTTTGAAAAGCATCAATAGTTAAAAAAGGCCTCTTGAAGCCTTTATTTTAAAACAAGTTTAATATATGGAGCAATTCCTCCTTTTGAAATGAGGGATTTAATCCATTATTATGAAAGATATCCTCTTTCTTTAATTTTACTTTTTCATAATACTGTCGTACAGCAAACATGCTTTTTAGACAAATGCAAAATTTCAAAATGAATGAAAGGAGTAAATAAAGGTAAAAATTTGCTGTTTTTCCATTGGAATTTGACAGCAAAATCAAAATGTTCAGATAAAAAGTGAACCTCTCTGTTGTTACTCATTAGAATCCTATTAGCTCATTAACATACCTATATTCTTATGGCCATCATTAGTATATCAATAACCAAATGATACAAAAAGAGGTTTTGAAACACACCCCTATCTACATGACTTGTGTTATATTATTTTCTTGTATTTACAGACATTCTATGTCCGGTAGTGGATTTGACTATCGCGGTGGAAGGCGTGTCTCTATACCAAAGGAATTCTGTATAGCAACACCAGAGGAATTTGTCAAACGGTATGGTGGACCAAAGAGTAAAGTCATTAATAAGGTAATTGGATTCATTTCTCATATAACCGTTATAGTGCTGGAAACGACTTCATGCTTATGCAAACAGGTTAGATCCAGGCCAGTCGCCAATTATATTGGCGCCTGGCCTGTGATCCAACCTGTTTGCTACTTTAAGTATCTTTCTTCATCAAAATTAAGCAGATATTTAAGGTTTTTGAAAACAGATGAAACAAAAACCTATTCCTAGAAAACTTTCCAACATTTTAGGGGTTAACTGAGTGCTTGACACATACGGCAAGGCTTATACTAGTTAAAGTAAGCCTGGGTCATTGGTCCACAACTTCCAAAATGCAACGGGGCTTCTTTGCACTGCTTTCAAAGAAGAGGGCTCGGGGGCACACAATATTCATAAAGCGTATCATTTTATCGAAATGCATCTCTATGCTATTTTCTTTCCTTTAAAAGTGTGAAAATAGCACAGACTGATTAATGGAGTTCCTTGTTTACAAACTGAATTGCACGTGTTGAACACAATCTAAGGTTTACACTATTAAAGATAATGGTCTAATGCACTATTATTGACTTTCCAGTATTGTTCATAACAGTACAGAAGATATAGAACATTCACAGATAATGGCAAACTGTTTGGAATTTCTTTGGTAAAAAACAATCTAAACTTAGAGTATTAGAAAGGTGGTATTTTTAAATGCCATCGTCACATGGGCCTTCAGAATCATTTGAATGCTCTTATCACATGACGCTAGCAAGGTGCATGTGAAAGTATTTCTGTGTTTATTTATAGACATGCTTTCCCATAGAACCGCTGTCAGGTGCAAAGGCTTACTTCACTTTATTTGACTAAAGCACTGTGATTTTAACACCTTGACAATCATTGTTAATATCAAATTTAAAATCTTTATTTCTCCTAGAGCACAAATCTCTGAAACCATCATAAATATTAATTTTGAATTCATTTGGTGACTGGTCAATGGAAGGAACTTGGCTATGATGGCGGTGTGGTAACTTAAGATGCATGACATGTTGTAAAGGAAATGACAAAGTACTGAAAGATTTCATTTTATTTGTTTTTATTCATTCAACAAAATTACTTATTGAAAACATCAGATCTTTTTTCATAGAGAAAGGTAGGTTGGAGACATGATTATGCTTTTTCTCAAAAACAATTTATAGTTATAACAATAATACTCATTTCGTATACATTACAAGGGAGGACTTGACCCATAAATTCATATGGGATTTTTTTTATAGATCCAATATTAAGGATTCATTGCAAGACTATAGTATTGCATTGAACCCTCGATACATACTTGTTATATGTATTGCCCAGTGATTAAGGTTGTGGACCTTGTATTCAGTGGTTCCGGGGTTTGAGCCCCATTGGCACTGCTGGTTTAGTGGGAGTAATCCTTCACAAGACATTGTAGAACCTTAGTCTAGTTCTGTTGAAAACCAGGAAAGTCATAACGTAATCAGGAAATTGTTGACATAGCTTTAATTCCTATGAAATGTATGAAAAATGGACTAGTTGAAAAATAACTGCCATGGAAGACTGCATATACAATAACGACAAAAGGAGAAATTGCTCAGTGACAATTGTTTTATCCAATATTCACTAGGAACATGTTCTATTTCTTACTTTAATAGTGCTGTCAGCTGCTGTCTTGAATTTATATGAGTCATTAAACCTTGAAGGAATGGTTTATGAGAAACATTTAATGTCACACTGTTTGTGATACAATTTTATACAGCTGATACTTCAGTGCTATCAGTATGAAGGGGAAATATATAAATAAAAGTTGTTATTGTTAATGACCTTATGATAATTTGTTAAATTAATTCTGTTCCCTAATACAAAACGATCTTGCAGCTTTTGACATCTATAGTAAAGAAATTACTTCGTGTCACCTGTACACATCTATACCAAATTATTGACTAGATTAGAAATAATGACAAAGGTCTACAGCTTTGAGATTATTTGTAAGTGTGATATTTTTTTATTTTTTTTTTATTTGTTAATGCTTTTTTCCAACCACTTGAATGTGTTAATGTTGTTTGGGTTTTTTTTTGTCACACCTTCAACTAAAGTTTTTTAAAATACTGATTTGGTCAGAGGAAAATATTTGAAAAGATTGATTTCTTATATCTTTAAAAGAATTCTTTTTGAAACTCATGATTGTTTACTTTTATTCCTTTCAATTTGTTTTTGTCAAATTAATCCATGTGAGGAAATGAGTAAATAGTAAAGAACAGTTCTTAGGTTTTTTGATAAGGGAGGTTTATAAATAGCCCAAATGATATTATGTTTGTTGCTGTCTAAGTTTGTTGCTGTCATAAATTAAATAACAGCATAACTTTGTCTAATTAACATATTTAATGTGAATGAAAGGAACCTTCTAGAAATGGTGTGACATATCGCCCGGGCTAAGATATAGTCAGGGTTGAACAGAAGCCATACACACTCTAATGCTTTTAACCCCCTTACTTCATGATACTTCACTTTCATATATCTGCAGAAGACTTTGGAAGTCACTTTGACAAAAAGAGAAATTGCTCCTAATGAGATGTTAATGGTTTATACTCAATATCATAACAATGCAAATTTCTTTACTTTAAAATTTTCTTCCATTGTTTCCAGTTGTACAAATCCCTCCAAAATATGCATGTACAGGGGAAGTTTAAAACATTGTGTTAGTAGAAAAATATGTTCAAAAAGAAGATTAATTCATCATTTTATTGTAATGTCATAACATTGGTTGCTTGCATGAAATAAATTGATAACGGTTTACTAATAAGCCTTTGCCTAAATGTTAAATATGTCACTTAACCCACTCTCTTATATAAGCTTTTATACCTAGTCCAAATTCAAAGCAACAACAAACAAAACAATGTACTAGTAAAGTATGAAAAATGTAATATTGGATTGGATGGAAACCTTTGTGAGGGTTGGAGAAAGTGGTGGTATTGAGCAATTTCTTTAATTGTTGCAGTCGCTTTCCATGTTGTGTTCTTTTAGGTGAAATAAAACATGTACATATTCGGAAAATGGTGGAAGGATTATTTTTAGGTCAACTCCCATGGCTCATCATTTCCTTATTCTAGAATGATCTAAACATAAATTCATCAACCCAGTTAATGAATTCTCTGATTATAAGTGACAAGGCTAAAATAGAAATGTCCACAGATTTAACAATTTACTGCAGACAGACAGACAGACAGACAGACAATATTTTATGACTTTGTGAAAGTTTGTTTTACTCAGTACAGGGAATTAAATCTAGTTAACTGATTCATAAATGATGTTCCTAAAAGGTGTTGCAAAAGGAGGATTTGTACATGAAAAGCAGACTTGCTTTTTGTCAAAAGTATTTTTTAATAAAGGTACAGGTAAATGGGTTATTAGCCTATACAGTGAAAGGTTCAGACTTACATCTAGTCCACCTTGTTGATTGTCAAAATATTTTTGTTTCATGATGTAAGGAGCTGGTATGAAGGGGAGATATGGTAAAGCAAATATTTATGAATCTAAGTGTAGAATTGATTTACTGCATAAACCTTTCTAATTTTCCTCCCAATGCAATGGGTCAGTCAGTCCTCATGCAAAGAGTAAATCAATTCATTGTAGTTTTTTTAGCTTAGAAAATTTCCTATGTTAATTTGTATGGCGTTTAATACCATATCAACATTTTTTCAGTTTTTTAAAAGCTTTTCTTGATCCACCAGTGCTAAGCCAGGGCTCTGAAGTGACTTGCCATAGGTCACTCCTGCGACATAAAAGGTGTTGGTAGGGCTAGACCCCCATGTTCAAAGTCCACCACCTTAACCACTGGGTCATGCATGACCTCTCATCCCATGTTAAACTTTCCTTGGATAAATGCAAATTTATAGCTTTGTCTTGTTAGGGAAAATATCAAAAATATTGATTTTAGGATTTTTATCAACGTTTGAGATAATGATTTTAAACGTTTTCCCATATAAGTATCTTGTCCACCAGAGATATAGATAATGTCTCTGTATCCATCAACAATTTTTACTTTCTTCAAAAACAAAATTTGATTTATCAATTAATTGATGTGAGTTAAAAACTCTTCTTCAATTTTAGAGCTTAAATCATATTAAGTTGAGAGAGGCAGGACACAAAGAAATAAGGTTTTAAAACTTTCCTAGACAGCTTTTGTCCCCATTATACTTAAGTGGTGCATAAATTGGGGCACAGTGGTAAACTCTGTGTGCTCAATCAGTGTAATGCATTTCGAGGTTTCAGTGCAAGACTATACTTAGTGCTTCATAATAAATATGAAGCACCTGCTATAGTATTGCACTGAACCCTCGATTTTTGACTGGTCAAAATTGAAAGCTATTGTAGATCACGAAAAATTGATATAAAACAGTTATTCTTTTTGGAATTGAGTAGAAACTCCTGTTACAAAATAAGAAAATGTGTGTCTCTCAGTTTCTCCTTTAGTCACAATCATTTTTTGGACAAATTTGCTTAAGATTTTAAAGCATATATTTATGAAGATATGGGTTACCCTTGGATGGTAGTCATGATTAACTTTGTAATCAAACTTGGTACACATAGTATACACAAGGTGGAATCTTAATCATTACACAACATGGGTGCTTTTAACCAAGGTCAAAGTAACCTTTCATATACAGGGAATGGGATTTGGGGACCTCTGTGGCTTAGTGGTCTATGTACAGAACTTGAAATGACCTGGCCCATTCCATGTGGGTTCAAATCTCAGTGATGGCATTTTGATTTTCATGAGACTGACTTACGAAAGGCTGATGGTTCCACTTAAAAAATATTTTCTTCCTGATCTAGAACTGTTATCTGCTGAAGTTTAAATGCTGGGGGCAGTATTCGGCAATCAGATTTTTGGACTAAGGGTGCGTCAGCACCTTAGTCCATTGAATTTACATACCACATTTTGAGGGACGGTACTTTATTGATACACAAACAGTTACTCATTAAACATCTGCCTTCACTGTGTGGACTAATACCTTCTTGAAACTAGGGATGTATTCCGGATTTACTCGCTTTGTTTTGCTTTATATTATTATAACTGTTGCCTCATGAGAAATCGTAAAATGTCCAGATGTTCGAAAACTAGACTATCATTCAGTCCCTTTTCACAGAAAAAATTATTATAGTAATGGTGGTAAAAGGAGCAGCTGTTTTCCTCGAGATGTTGCCCAAAGACATTTTTAAATGTATCCTGAATCATCTTGCTTTAAACGCACCTTAGTCCTTCAGCGCTGTCAGCGCTTTGATTATGAAAGGCAGTCTCCTTGACATATGGAATGTTGATGGTTCAACCCGGCTTGGTGAGCATGTATCATGGGTTCAGTGCAATACTATAGTAAGTGCTTCATGTTTATGAAGCACTTACTATAGTCTTGCATTGAACCCTCAATATAGGCAAACAAGTTTGGGGTCTTCCTGCATCGTTATGAGCCAGGCATTGCAACATAACAGAAATACTGGTGATGGAATGAAAAACCCTAATATGGATGATTTGATTTTGCAAATTAACTTAATTGATTAAATGATTAAATAATTTTACCCTTTTTATTAAAGGTGCTTATCGCAAACAATGGGATTGCAGCAGTCAAATGTATCAGATCAGTGCGAAGATGGGCTTATGAGATGTTTAGGTCTGAAAGGGCCATACGATTTGTTGTCATGGTAACACCAGAAGACCTCAAAGCTAATGCAGGTAAGTAGAGTTTTTACACTTAAAAGTATTCTGCAACTGTTTGTCAATTTTTTTACAATTCTTAAAATTTAGCTTAAATGTGTTATCAGTGTTGTTTGTCTGTTATGTATCTTTCCTTCATATTAACCTGTATAAGCACGGCTTCAATGCAACCTCAAAAGAATATATTATAAATTAAAAAACAGGACTCAGAAAGAGCAATGTAACCTGTTGTTACAGTGGTTTCTACCTAATACCACATAGACAATGTTATTGTTCATACTTTGTATTTACCTGTTTAAATGCATTTTACAGCATAAGATCTAAAGAAGGAAATATTTCTCACAATAAGCACTGTTGATTTGTGCCATTTGAGTCTTTTCTACCAAACACAACAAGAAAATAGGTCTTTTAATTGTTCGGCTACAGATGTAAAAAAAGAAAAAGCACTATGAATGGAGTAAAAGATTAAAATAATTCACTCAGCTGGTCAAAACTAGGATGATATTCTCTATCTTTGATAACAGAGTATATTCGAATGGCGGATCAGTATGTACCAGTGCCAGGTGGACCCAACAACAACAACTATGCGAATGTGGAACTCATACTGGATATTGCCAAGCGGACACAGGTCCAGGTATGATTTAAGGGATTTTCATCTGACACTTGTTCAGGCTATACCTGATTTCTGAAGGTTCATCGGTGCTGATACATTTAGTGATGATAATCTCTCTTATATGATATTTAGTATTGAATGCAATACTATCCGAATGCCTGCTCAAACATGAAATTTTGTAATCTTGCAGAGAACTCTTATTATGTTTTTCACTTTGGTTTTCACTCAATATCTCAAGGAAACTATATCTTATTGCATTCTTTTTTTGTCATATGCTTTAATGTCTTTTGCATAATGTGAATCTGTGATAAACTGTTGTGAGAACTTTTTTACTTCTGATGGCCAATTTCTCCTTTAGTTACATAGTATGTATTCATCAAATGTAGAAAGTCATTTTTCTAACCTCCCTGATCATTGTCATCTATACACTGATTCTTTCATAAATGGAAAAAATATTTTTCCGCTGCCCTTTATCTAAATTGCCATCTAATGATGATTTCATATCTGACCAATACTGAAATTTTAAACATGAGCATTTATATAAGTATAAATGGAAATCATCAGTTGTTAACACTGTATAGAGATACCAGAGTATCCTGTAATATAATGGCATTATTGTTGAGAGTAAAAAAAACCTGACCAATTACTATTTGTTGATTTTTTCCATTTTTATTTCACACAGGCTGTCTGGGCAGGATGGGGCCACGCCTCTGAGTTTCCTAAACTTCCAGAACTGCTGAACAAAAACGACATTGTGTTTATAGGTGAGTAAATATGCTTGTCTAAAGGCTGTACTTGTGTAACTGTTCTATTGCATTTTGGCCGTATAGTTGCTTACAAATATAGTAGAGGTGACTGAAAGGCATTTCAATACCTCTGTAAAGTTTGTAAGAGAATATATGTCTTTAAACTGCAACAGCAGTACACATGCTTCACCTTAACCGGGTGCATCCAGAAACTCATTGAAGTAAACAATAATATGTTATTTGTGTATATGTTATTTGTGTATATGTTATTTGTGTATATGTTATTTGTGTATATGTTATTTGTGTACATGTTATTTATATATGTGTTATTTGTGTCTTAAGTTATTTGTGTATATGTTATTTGTGTACATGTTATTTGTGTACATGTTATTTATATATATATGTGTTATTTGTGTCTTAAGTTATTTGTGTATATGTTATTTATGTTAATGTTATTTGTGTATGTTATTTGTGTATATGTTATTTGTGTACATGTTATTTATATATGTGTTATTTGTGTCTTAAGTTATTTGTGTATATGTTATTAATGTTTATGTTATTTGTGTATGTTATTTGTGTATATGTTATTTGTGTACATGTTATTTATATATGTGTTATTTGTGTCTTAAGTTATTTGTGTATATGTTATTTATGTTAATGTTATTTGTGTATGTTATTTGTTTATGTTATCTGTTTATATGTTATCTGTTTATATGTTATCTGTTTATATACCCTGCAGGTCCTCCTGAGAATGCCATGTGGGCTCTAGGAGACAAGATAGCCTCGTCTATCCTCGCCCAGACTGCGGGCGTGCCCACTTTACCATGGAGCGGGTCTGGGCTCACCATTCAATGGTCAGAGAGCGATCAGGCTAAAGGCAAAATAGCAACTGTACCAATGGACATCTACAAAAAAGGTATTTTGTGTTTGCTATTAAATTTTTGGAATAGTTTTAACTAAGTAGAACTAGCTCAGTGGGTATAACATCTAACTTTGAATATGGAGGTCAAATATTTGCGACCAAAGAGCAGAGGAAGGATTTTTCAAATACTATATGAAGTCATAGCGACATCATATATTTGTCCTACCATTGATAAGCTATGTTTATGGAAAGAACCTGTTAGTGGCTAAATAAATATTGCCCAGCACAGTGGGGAAATACCAGGAGCATAGATATATTCATTGACTGTCACTATACTACTGCAATACTGTTAAGAAACCCTTTTAACATAATTCAAACAGATTATGTTATTGTTACTTGTTTGGTATTTGAAAATTACCCAGCATTCTAGGGATTAAACGCACATAAAGGCTCTTCAATTTACAAAGAAAAGCATTATAAGTTATAATATCCTTTTGCCAGGGTGTGTGGAGGATGTAGATGAAGGCCTGAAGAGTGCCAATGAGATCGGATTCCCGGTGATGATTAAAGCGTCCGAGGGTGGTGGAGGAAAAGGAATCAGGAAATGTGACAATGCAAATGACTTCCACAATATGTTCCGACAGGTAAGGGATAATTAACAGCTAATGAAATCATCGAAGTGAAAGAAGTGAGATTTTAATCTCCTGAAAGCAATAGTGACTCTTATTTCCCTTTTCCTATGTATAGGGGTCCTGTGTGGTCTAGTGGTTGAGTTGGTGGACTTAGAACCAGGGAGGTTTTGGGTTCGAGCACTGTTGACACCTCTGGATTTGTTGGAGTGGCCTTTGGCAAGTCACTTCAGAGCCCTAGCCTAGTACTTGTTGATCGAGGAAAGCTCTTACATGACTAAAGTTTGTTGATACTGGGTAAAACACCATACAAATTTTCCTTTGTATATTTCTACACTTACTCAAGGGAAAGTTATTCAGAAATATGACATTGCCATTGACTTTCAGTAAATGTTCCACCAAGTTTTTAAATGATTATTGCATGTACAGTGATTTCTCGTTAATCCGAACATGTCCGTTCCCAACAAAATGTCCAGATTACCGATTCATCCGGACTAATGAAGTAGCACATGTTCTTATACACATTAAGACATAACGGTCTGTATGCACGTGTATACTTATAACACTTAAGCAAACGCCAAATTGTCAACCGTCCCAAAAATAATCTTCTGATATGGCAGAAAAAATTGTCTGCAACAAACTGGTCAAATAATTCTGTTCCCTTACAATTTCTTTCGGATTGCGAGACATCCGGATAATCGGGGTCCGAATAAACGAGGCTTCACTGTATTTGGATTATATTTTCTTTCCGGAGAAACATTGACATATGTTACACTTTTTCCTGATACAAGGACATTTTAATGTTTATGCAGCAGATGACATTTAAAATCATAGTGACATAAGGAGAACATGAGGATTAGGTTGACTCACATTTGGATATCTTCTATGTTTGAGACCAGTTGGCGGCTTGAAAATGTATTTGTGAAATATTTAATTGTGCAGAGCATGATGCATGAGTATGTGAAGAGTAGGTGAAGTAATCTCAGGTAATGCAATAAAGGTGTTGGAAATTGCGTTGATTAGGAGAGTCTATTGGCTTTTGCTGACCTTTTCAATGCATGTGTTATAAGATTACTAGTACCAATTGCCCTTAGAAATTTAAAGGACTTCTTTTCAAGTAATATCCTACTTCTGTATAATACTTTTCTTCATTGTGATAAAGAGAGAGCATGTAGGTGATTTTTGTCCATCCATAGGTGCAAACTGAGGTGCCTGGATCACCAATATTCATTATGAAAATGGCGCAGGCTGCCCGTCACTTGGAGGTCCAGTTGTTGGCTGATAACTATGGTAACGCCATCTCTCTGTTTGGGCGGGATTGCTCCATTCAGCGAAGACATCAGAAGATTATAGAAGAGGCTCCAGCATCCATAGCGCCAATAGCAACATTCAAATTGATGGAGCAGGTGGGTTTTGCTGGATATTTATCATACTGTATATTGCTTTGAACTTTGCTAGAAGCCCTTACTTCATTCCCTTGTATGTAATTTTGCACTGGTACAAATTAAAAGCAGCAATTGAATGTAGTTAATAAAAAATGGTGCCTTATTTTGTGAAACAATTTTGCAAAAGGCAAAATTTTGGTTCAAAACAGTTTTTTGTCACAAAAGTTTTCTGATAGATCTGATGTAGGGGCCTAGACCCATTTTGAAATAAATCATACATAATATCTTTTCCAAATTGTGTTGAAACCATTGTGAAAAATAAAGAACATTTTATGAGATAACAAAAATTGACTAAAAAGTTTTGTAAAATATTCTTCATTATGCCAAATGAAATTTTCCCCCAAAAAATAAAAATAAAAATAAGTATGAAAAAATGTTTGATTTTCAAAAAGGGAGTGCAGTTCAGATTAATGATTTAAGGTATTTGTTAAGTTAATTGTTCAACTGCTTTATGTGTTGAAAGAATACAATGCAATATTGTGTAGAAATAATCCTGTAAATCTGTTATATTTCAGGCTGCTGTGAGACTAGCCAAGATGGTGGGTTATGTGAGTGCAGGTACGGTAGAGTACCTGTATAACACAGACGATCAAACATTCTCCTTCCTCGAGTTGAACCCCAGACTACAGGTGGAACATCCCTGTACAGAGATGGTGGCAGACGTTAACCTGCCCTCGTTACAATTACAGGTACATAAATTGGTTCTTGTTATATTTTCTATTATTTGATGTATGCTTTTATGCATATAACATTTCTAAGTGAGCTGTTCTTATCTTGTGTATTACATTTCATTTCACATCCCCTGAAAACAATTTTTATGTGGTGGGTTTGGAATCACTTTGACTCATGGTTTGTTTAATTGCCAATCTGCTTCTTTTACAAGCTCTTAAATGAAACTTGGTACGGTGTTTTTATGGTAATTTTGTTTCTTTCGGTCAAATGTGAAAGGTCTCCAACAGACCATTATACCAGTTTATATTGCAATGATCAACAACCATTCTGAACTAGACCATGTGACAATTTTATTTTTCAAGTTGAGTGGTAAGAGGAAAAATATATTGCTTATGACATGCAATGAATTGATCTTATCAAGAATCAATCTAACTGCAGGAAAGTGAATACTTTTGGAATGATGGAGGTATGAAGTAACTCTTACTTGTTATTTATTCATTTTAAAACACCTGCAGTAAATCTCATCAGATTTCCATAATGGCAAAAGGAATTAGCTTATGAAGAGTATTTTCTCTGGTTTTTTTTTTCTATGCCTCTGTCATTGAGCTGTGTTTTATTAATACTGCCCCAAACTAGAGATTTACTTACACTCAACCTTTGCTTTTCTGCAGATTGCCATGGGACTTCCTCTGAATAGTATCAAAGATATTCGGTGTTTGTATGGTGAGAACCCGTTTGGCGTGAGTGAGATAAACTTTGATAAACCAAGAAACCCACCGCGACCTAAAGGACATGTGATTGCAGCCAGAATCACGAGTGAAAACCCAGATGAGGTAAGTTTGATGGACAAAGGAATGCAATAGGATCTGTTATGAACCATTCCTTTTTTTGCCCATGTGATCTATCCTCTTACTTTTTTATTCGTTTTTTCAGAACTTATTGGTTTATCCTACGTTTGATATACTCTTATCTTATTTTATTTGTTTTACATCGACTGTGTAGGAAGCTTGAAGCTTGTTAAATTCACTCTCGATACTCATTAGGATAGTTTTGAAAATGTCTTTGTTGGAGCAAATGATTAAAACAGGTGACTTAAAGATAAAATAAGTAATATATAATAGCTATTAGATTGATCCAGAGAGCCTTATTAGGAGCTTTTTCTTTAACTTGTATAGTGTTTTAGTTTTTACAGTCTTTCATTAATTGTCAATTGGTTGTTACTCAAAACAAGTCAAATGAATTTTATTTACTCTGATGTGCTATTTAACCTTCACATTGCATGCATATTCTTTCTTCTTTCAACAGGGTTTTAAGCCCAGCTCTGGGACGGTGCAGGAACTCAACTTTCGCAGTAGTAAGAATGTGTGGGGATACTTCAGTGTTGCTGCCTCTGGAGGCTTACATGAGTTTGCGGATTCCCAGTTTGGTCACTGTTTTTCATGGGGAGAGGACAGGGAGGATGCCAGAGAGTGAGTGATAGCAACATATTTTATTCTGTTTATTGATGTGAAACACATGTCTACAGTCTGAAGGGCTTATTTGATATATAGGCCTAGTTAGTTGAATGGTTAAGACGCTGATTTTTAAATAATGAGGCCCATCTCCTTATGGGTTAAAGGTCTGCTTTTATTTCTTAAAATCAAGCAATAGACCCACTATGTGAAATAGTTGGTCTATTCCTTGATATTTAGAAGCAAGAGCATTGAAATCGATGATTGAGTAGAAATGAATATCTTTGTCCCTTATGCATGAATACTTAAACACAATTGCAGCCGATGATATAGAGAAAACTCTGTGATGAGTGGAGATTTTGCTTATAACTTACAGTTTCTCCTTTTATAAGAAGTTTCTAGCCACAATCTCAAAGATTGTGTTGCATTTAATACTTTTTACATATGATAAACAGGGCTCAACCTGGCTGGAAAAAAGTCTGCGCCAGCAGATTCGCCAAATGACAAAAAAAGGAGCCAAATTTAAGAAGTAGGAGCCAAATTCTGAGCAAATGGCTCCAATTAAAATTTCTTGACATATGTGTTAAAACCCCCCTGTAAATTATTTTCTTTTTGTTATTTTCACCATTTGTATTAAAGTTGTATTGTCATAAATATATGATGTAATACCAATAAACATATATGTTAAAGAAAAGAAAAAAAACAAAACGCCAAGACCCCCCACCCACCCTCCTTTCGAACAAATTTAAAATAAGGATGGTTAAAGTTATGCTTGCTGTGAGTAACAAAATCAAAATGAATCTTTTATCTCAGATAACATTAAATCATAGTGAAGACTCATGTTACTCGGTTTTGTTAATTATTTTAGAAATGTCCGATAGATAAATGAAAAGTGTAAACTTGATTTTAGGTCCCCTTGTTTCTACTCTCGTCAAGACACCGGTCTGATGAATCGAATGATTAATAATAGACAAGAGGATGGCAGTATGAATAGTACTGGTGCATCAGCATGGAAGCAAACTGTCAATATCGAAATACTTTACAAATTAACCCTCTTTTAATTCTCACATTTATGCATCATAACACACTGGACGGAATGAGGTAAATATTATCGGTTTCGTGGAACAGCCGCCTCGAGGCTACCAATCAAGCGTGCCGAGTTGTTGACACATAATGATGGCCCGATTAATACACGCCTCGGGCATTGTTTGACACGGGGATAACAATAAGCGGATTAATTTGGGTTTTCCCGAGATACTGTTAGTTGTGTCAAAAGATATAACTGTCTGTAATATCCGGACAGGTTGAAATAAGGTAAAGTCGAATGGACAAAAACATGCGCCAACCAAATTCGCCAAATTAGGAAATCTTTCGGCAGAATAAAAAATAATTCGAATTTGGCGACTGGCAGCATGAGCCCTAATAAATAGATTTAATGCAGTGAAAAATCAGCTTTTTAAAGTTCTCTTCTATTTCTAGGTTCGTTGTCAATTGACTAAAACTAACAAAAAACAGGGAAAAAAATTTAATGCAGTAATGGATTAACACTTTTCTCTTTCTGCTCTAGGAACATGGTGATTGCCCTGAAAGAGTTGTCTATAAGAGGTGATTTCCGCACCACTGTGGAGTACCTCACCAAACTGTTGGAGACAGACGAGTTTCAGTCAAACAAGATCACCACTGCATGGTTAGACAGGCTGATCGCGGAGAAGGTACAGGCAGAGAAACCCAACACCATGGTGGGAGTTATATGTGGGGCTTTACATATAGCTGATCATATGATACAGACAGCCTTCAGGGATTTCCAGGCTTCCTTAGAAAGGTAAAGTGGAATTATTACTTCATGTTGATCTTTGTTGTGGTCCTAATTGAGAGAAACAGCAGAAGGTAATCTCATCTTCAACATGTTTCACTTTATACTGTAATAAAGAAGTTTTAAAGATTCTGCTTTTCAATATGATATGGAGGAAAGTCATATTCATAGGTCCTAAAATAGCTCAATTCCAAAGTTAGACTTTCTTATTTCCTTATTTCTAAATCCCATGTTGTTGTTTTTTTTTTTTAATCTTCTCTTATATGATTTCAATGATGAATTTTAATGAATTTCCATGATACACGTTTTATCGACTCCTTTATTGAAAAATGCTGTATGGAAAATACGTTTTGGGTGCCTCATTTGTTCATTTAGTGATATAAAAAGGTTATCAAAGTGTCTACCTGTATGTCTTATACCTCTTACTTTTCTTCTCTGCACAGTTTTATATAGGAAGGATTGAAGTATAATGATAGTTTTAATCATTATTTCAGGGGACAGATACAGCCAGCTAACACACTGAAGAACGTTGTAGATGTAGAATTTATTTACGAGGGCTACAAGTATAATTTACAGGTAATGCTTTCAAGTTAATCATTCGACCAAAGTGAAATTAACAGCATACTACAAATACCAAGTATGATGAAGAAGTCAAAAGCATTAGGATCTATCGATCTTTGGTGGAAACCATGCAACATAACGATAAATCAATTTACATCTTTATTGGAGTTTCTTCTTTTGTCATAATTGTTTTATGGTGTGTGATGTATTTTCGATTTAATGAACGGAATTGAATGAACGAAAAAGTTGAAAGAATGAATAAATCAGTCCTTCTTTCATAAATTCTCAGAGTGAAGTGGTTTCATCTATAAGGCTGTATAGCCTGCAATATATGTCTATAGGCAAAGATACCGGTACATATCCTTTTGAATAACTCATTTGCTTATTGAATCACTTTTTACATATATTGAATTATCCTTATTTCACAATATTGTCAATGTTTACGAGTCATTTTTTTCAGGTATATTTTTTTACTTTTACTTTGTTATTAAATTTGGTTGTTGTCTGCTGAGTTTTTATATAAACAAGTCTCAATTTGAATGTTAATTGACATTACAGGTGGTGAAGTTTGGTCCAATTCGGTACTTTCTGTCCATGAACAAATCCTCAATGGAGCTGGAGGCCCATAGACTGAGTGACGGGGGATTACTGCTCTCCATGGATGGTTCCAGTTATACAACCTACATGAAGGAACAAGTCAGTAACTACAGGGTCACAATTGGGAACCAGACTTGCATCCTGCAGAAAGATGTTGATCCCACAATACTCCGGTAAGAGCTTATGTTCGCATGATGAGCAAATTAATGTTTTCAAAGGCTGCCTAAGTGTTTGTATCTGGTAAGGGTTAATCAGATACTACAAAATCTGGAAACTTTTTATTAACAAACTTTTTGATGTAAAGATTCTTTACCCTACTCCATTTATTGGCTATTTTAGGAAGGAACCACTAGACAACATATTTGATAAAAAAAATTCTGATACGAGCAAGCATTGCCTCATGATTAGCAATGACCCGTTTTCCACAATAGGTTGTTTATTTTACATGTTTGACAAACCGCAGAAAAGCATGGACATCATGTGTGTTTGATCTCATATTTATTCTAAACATTTAGATAATATATAAATAACATCATTACAGTTCCAATTCAGCTGGAAAGCTGATTAACTATGTGGTAGAGGATGGAGGCCATGTGTTTGCTGGGGATGTGTTTGCAGAGATAGAAGTCATGAAGATGGTTATGGAGCTGAGGGTTACTGAGAGTGGATGGTATGTCGCCTGTACAATTATACAAAACATTTTTTTGGTTTCTAAACAAAGATGATATATCTCCATATGTGTCCTTTTGATTCTGCTGCTCATGAGAGGCAGTCTCCTTACAGAATAACAGAATGGCTATGGTTCTACCGGGCTTGACAAGTCTTTATAGGCAGTTTAGATTTGGGTATTCTAGTGTCTTAAAAATCTGTTTGAAAACATAGGAAATTAAAAGGAAAAGAAGCTTGAAATAGAGCAACACATTTACTCATTCTCTATTTATATTTGTTCAAATATATTTTGAATAGAAGGCCTGAGGAATGATTGTAACAAAAGAAGAATCTGTTCAGAAACATCAGTTTTCCCGTTAGTCAAAATGAGGATCTAACTATTTTTTCTATATTTGATTGTTTGTAATTGCTGTCTGCTGTTGCTTTCATATTTTACCAAACACAATTTGTAGGGATAGCTAGCACAAATTTTATACAATCAAAAAATGTTGTCTGTTGTAGATTACAATTTTAACCAGTCATAAAATGAGATATAAGGTAATGAATGGTTTGAATTTTTGAGATCATTTTGTATATGGTCAATCTTGTTTCTGTTTGTTTGCAGTATCCATTATGTGAAGAGACCTGGAGCAGTGCTGGACTCTGGGAGTATAATAGCCAACTTGAAACTGGACGATCCAACTCGAGTTGTGCAGGTATACGTTACACCCATAACCTTTTATTGATTTTTTCAAATTTGTGCAACTTTGATACAGTTGTTATGAAAAACGAAGGAGGATTTGGGCTCAATAAGAAAATTAACATTGATCTGCAGTTAGCATATGGTGGCCTTGTTTTATAGTAAAACTATTTAAAGAGCAACTGATTGATAAGCACTGTTGAAAATTGGAGGAAGTGCTCCATTGAATTAAAAGGAGAAATGTCACTTTTTGCCTCTTCTGTTTTATGAATCGCTTGCTGCATGTGCATTTAAATGTGATACAATTGACTCTTAGTTCATGACAAAAAGCTAACAAGTGTCTCATTTTGAACTTATCATTACAGGCTAAACCGTGTGAGGACAAGCTACCATCTTCAGAAAATAACCCAAGTGATGGAATGAAGTTACACCAGGTGTATCAGAGGACATTTGAAAACCTGGAACACAATCTGGCAGGCTATGTACTACCTGAGCCACACTTTACCAACAAACTGAAGTCCCAAGTTACCAGTCTTATACACAGTTTGAAGGATCCATCGTTGCCCTTGTTGGAGTTGCAGGTACGCATCATAGTTTCATATTACCATGCAAAAAAAGGTTAGAGAGCAGAATTATTGATCAATCATCCTGTAAAATGTTAGACATGCTTGAGGATGCACACACTCCAAAGTTCTTGGCAATTTACTTTTACTATTTAAGTTCCATGTCACCGGCTTTTAACACAGGTTATCACAAAGATACACTTAAGAATGGACACACTATTTTGTATCCTTGAACTTAATAGTATAGGGTGCAAGGGTGGTGTCAGTGATAAAAAGGTGAATGGATATTTCAAATCTCTATAGCTCAGTCTGTCTCAAGTAAACTTGTGTACTTCATTACCCAATTTGGGATGGAGTAAAACTGTCAATGAAAGCTGCATCAAGCTGGGTAGAAATGTCCACATTGCCTATGGAAACTTTCTCCTATGATAATCCATTAGTTGCTAATATAGTAAGGCTGACAGTTCTTGTTAAGGGGTATACTTTGAGGTTCAGTGCAAGACTATAGTAAGTGCTTCATGTTTATGAAGCACTTGCTATAGTCTTGCGTTAAACCCTTGACTTGTGTTTCTTTACAGGAAATGATAGCAGTTACCTCTGGGAGAATACCTAGTCGAGTTGAAAAATCCATCCGCAAACTTTTGGTGTTGTATGCAAGCAACATAACTTCCGTCCTGAGTCAGTTTCCAAGTCAGCAGATTGCCAGCGTGATTGATGGACACGCTGCTACGCTTACCCGCCGTGCCGAGAGAGACGTGTTCTTCATGAACACGCAGGGTATCGTCGAATTGGTACAGAGATACAGGAACGGTATACGGGGCCACATGAAGAGTGTGATACAGGATCTACTGAGGCAGTACCTTAGGGTGGAGACACAGTTCCAACAAGGTGGGTATACTCAGTATACACATGATTCAAGTGGCTTAGTGGTAAAGGTGGAAGACTTAGAACTTTAGGGTCCTGAGTTCGAGCCCCATCGACACATTTGCTTTCATTGGAGTGGTCTTTGACAAGTTATTACAGAGCCCAAGCCTAGTACTGGTGCATTCAGGAAAGCTGTTACATAACTGAGAAATTGATGATACGGCGTTAAAGTTCCTGGACGTCATACAATAGAAATATATATGTAAAATGTGGATTTGGCATATTGTAATCAGCTATGGTTCAAACAAATGTTCATTCCTTTACTTTCTTAAGTTCCAAAAGAAAAATATTTTGACCTCCAGGGACTTTAAAGACTATATATACAAACTGAATATTGACCAAAAAGGACAAATATCAACCATCTTAAACCATTAAGTTTTAAGTAACATTAAATGAAAACAGCTAACAAACTGGTAAAGAATTCAGCATTCTAAAGGTTACTATTTGACTATAAGCTTTATTGTATGTATTGCAGGGAGCTATGACAAATGTATCATGCAGCTAATGGACAAGTATAAAGATGACATGAGTGTGGTGACTGGCTACATCTTCTCAAACCAAGCAGTACACAAGAAAAACCTTCTTGTCAATATGCTCATTGTAAGTCACTACATAATAACCTATGAGAAATGTCATAAACATTGTGTTTTCATCTCTGACAGTCAGTTTTCATATCACAGTAAACAAAGTGCATACTGCCATTATGATTTTTTTTCTCAAGATTGTCGATGCTTTGACTATGACCAATTACAATTCCCACAAGGCAATTTATTTACCAATTTTCAAAATATGGAATTTTATGAAGGTTTTCACTATGAAGGCATCAGTAGCATATCAGAATTAAAAATGTTCTTTGTGGCATTTGGTAAGTCATTGTCTCAATACCTAAATTGCTTCTCTTGAACAATTTTAATGTTATATGCTATAGATTCTTTCATTTGTTCATAAAATATGAAGACTGTTTTCCTTATGTTATATACTACATATTATTATTACACATATTAATTTATGAAAGATGTTTTCTTAATGTTATCTGCTACAGTTTCTTGAATTCGTTTGTGTATGAAGGAATAGTTGAAGCATAGCTTACTACCTTTATCAGGATCAGCTGTTTGGTAAGGAGACGAGTGTAACTGATGACCTTAACTCCATTCTAACGGAGCTGACCAACCTGAACCGGTCCGAGAACTCAAGTGTTGCTCTGAAGGCTCGTCAAGTTCTCATCGCAGCCCAACAACCCTCGTACGAACTTAGGCATAACCAAGTGGAAAACATCTTCCTGTCCGCTGTGGATATGTATGGTCATGATTTCTGTCCAGAAAGTTTACAGGTACATGTTTGTTTTTTCTTTTTTATAAAATCTTTATCTTATAGTTGTCCTGATAGTTGACAAAGAGTGTCATTAAAATATCTGATGCGACTTGCATGGAATAAAGTGTAAAACCATATTGAATATCGACAGTGAAAATATGATGCATTTTATGTAAGACTTCAATGTTCAGATGTTTAGCGGTTTCTTGAAGATAAGGCTTTAGACAAAGCTTGTACTTATATAACAAAGTTCTGGTTATGGTTTGATTGCTAAATGTTTTTTCTTTGGTCATTTTTATTAGCATTAATATTCATGGATTATAGAAAGTAGC
The DNA here is from genome assembly GCA_947846245.1 of Cerastoderma edule. Taxonomy (NCBI): domain Eukaryota; kingdom Metazoa; phylum Mollusca; class Bivalvia; order Cardiida; family Cardiidae; genus Cerastoderma; species Cerastoderma edule. The sequence continues at coordinate 52,692,504 of OX401406.1, forward strand.
GTTTCATTTGGCTGTATAATGAGGATAGGGTTGATAAAGCACTATCTCTTATCCTTGGATTTTGTATTTTATCATCATTATTTTTTATCTACCTACAAAGCACAAAATGAATGTTTGAACACTCTTTCCTTTCATATAAATAAGAATATGAAACCTTTTTAATTTCAGAAACTCATCAATTCAGAGGCAGCCATTTATGACATTTTGCAAGAGTTTTTCTTCCATAACCATTCTCTTGTTAGAGTAGCAGCTTTGGAGGTTGGTTTTAAATTTTATTAGGGATGAGAACGACTATTTTGCTATTCGAATAGCGGGCCGAATATTTGAATAGCAAAATAGTATTTGAATATTCGATTTTAATGAACCCATGTTACTGTATGTTTACCATGAATTTTATTCAAAAATAATGTTGTTTTATTTTCATTTTCTTTCTCTAAGCCGATCCCAAATATCGAAGAACGTGCCTAGCTCCCAGGTGCAGTTACGATGTTTTTACAACATATGTCACACAGTAAAACACCTGTGACAAATTACCACATCTTTTGACAGTTTGCAAAACGATTAATTCCAAAGTGTGAAAATAGTCGATTTTAAGCCGCTAAATCTAACACCTTAATGATCTGCACTTGCTCCTTATTATCCAAAACAAGTCAATCACGCTAATTGACAATTGTTAGTGTCAACCAATCACGTAACTTGTTTGTCGTGAAATTAAACAATTACTCTTTCAATAACCAATCGTAATCATGATTGCATATGCATGAAGACCAATCAAATAATGTGTTAGAAAGTATATTTTTCTTCAGAATAATTTGTCAAACTTATCTTCATTCTAATTTCTACATCTATTCGATAAACATCACAATGTCTCCATCACGTGTCTTGAATTACTTTACTCGTTCTGCCGACAAGTTGAAGGCAACCTGTAACCTGTGTAACCAGGACCAACTCTGTAAGAAACTGGAAAAGTTGTCTGTTGATAAAAAATGAAATAATGGTTATTACTGCTTTGATATTGCATGCACGTACATGTATACAGATATCGGCTATACACAAAAGGTTTGAACAGAGGACTAGTGTACTAGTATTCGGACATGCAGACATTCGGACATCAAAACGAATTCTAAAATCGAATAGTTCTAGTCGAATATTCGAATAGTGATTTCACTATTCGTTCCCATCCCTAAATTTTATACATTATATGGCATTGCTATTCATGTATTGGATTTCAGTGTATGATTTATATTCTCCATCAAAAAATGAAAATTTCTAAAAAGAGCAAATCATAAGTTAAACTTTCAAACAAAAGTAGGCATTGTGTTACTTATTCATTTTTTTTGCCATTAACATTCGTCTTGACTTCTGCAAGAATGTCAATTTTCTCCCCTTTTTTTGCTATATTTTGATGTATTGGGTATAAATCATTCAGACACAAGGACTGTTTGGTTGTGAGAAGCTTTTTCTTTCACTACTACTGTTTTTCTTATGCTTTGCTGCAGGTGGTTTTAAATGAGTAATGATAAAGATTTTTCAACATTCTTTGAAATAGGGAGAAAACAAATACTTTTTTTTTATTCCAGGTGTACATCCGTAGGGCCTACATAGCCTATGATGTCAACTGCCTGGTACACAGAGAAATAGCCAAGGATATTTGTATTGTGGAATTCAGGTTTTTGTTGCCAAGGTCACATCCAAACAGGTAGGAGTGTGCTTTGTATTAAACTACCCCATTAAAGATGATTACATTGTGACCTAATAAATAAGTTCTCCTTTAATTAGCAAGTCTTTATAAAGAGTGCTTTAAATGTTGTTTATATTAGGGCATTCTGTAAAGACAAGAAACTTTGGTGTTTTCATAACTGGTTCAAATTGAAAAATTTAACCAGCTGACAGAATTACGGTTTAAACCAATTTATCTAACCGTATTGGGATTGAAAGCTTGGTGATTTCCTCCATCAGTTTTGATCAATATTTCACAACATAACTGAAACATTATTGACCTGATGTAACTCCCCAATACAACAATCCGCCATGTTTCAGGATGATGGTGATGCGTATGGATAGTCGTACACCCAGCGTGACCAGTCTGGATAACTTAGACCTGGAGGATCACGGACACATAGATCAACTACAGGAACCTCCCATAGCACAGAGAATGGGCATCATGGCAGCTTTCTCATCATTTGATGGATTCATTGAGTAAGCAAACAATATCATTGTCTACTTTATGGTCATACACGTTACTTTTGAGATCTTCATTTCCCAATGATTCCAGTGTAAAATTGTCATGTATTTTCAAGGCTCTGTTGAGTAATGAATGGTTTTTTTGCCCTGGACCATATGCTATAACAATTGGTTCAGGAAACTCTTAAATACTGTACTAAAATGGACACCTTAATGGTCTCATTTGTTTCTACGGAGCATTATGTACCAGAACCGACCAAAATTAGTACACAGACTGTCAAGTCTGGCCGAAGCAACGGCATTTGTGTTCATACATGTCAACCAAATATTTTTGCAATAAGCAATCAATGCAAGCTTTGAAATCTTGGTAGGACTACCACCTAAAACGAAAGTCACAATTTCTATATAGGACTACTTTTGGGTTTTAGAATCCAGAATTACTGTGTAATGAGTTTGAGACCTGATTTGATGTGTAAACCCATTTCCCATATAGGATTTTTGACAGTACCAAATTGAAAGCCATCTTTTGATATTTGGTTAAAAAAGCATATGCAAAAGTATTAATTTTTTACATCTAACAGTAAATACTTTCAAAAGAAATCTTAATTATTGCTGCAAGGCACAGCACCTGTACCCTTTCCTTATTATCTTGTGTGCAGATGGGACCTGTTATTGCTACTTGTTTTTTTAGGAATTTTGTCATGATCACAACCTGAAACTTAAAACTGATATCAACATGTATACTTATAGTAAGAAATGTCTCAGTCAGAATAAGTAAATGAGATGTGCACTGTACAGGATTAATTTTTCTTCTTTGTAGTGTTATTACTAAGTCATAATTGATATCAGCATGTAGTTGTATTAGTAGATTGACATCATTGATAAGATGTTAATTTGTGCAAGAAACATGCAGTGTCAAGTGAGGACTAGTGGTTAAGCTGGTGTACTTAGATCTCAGGGTTCCCGTATTCGAGCCCCACTGATATCCCCTGGCTTTGTGGGAGTATCCGTCAGTCACTCCAGAGCTCTAGCCTAGTACTGGTGGATTCAGTAAAGCAGCAACATAACAAGTGTTGATATGATGTTAAACCCAATGTAAAAAACAAACAAATTCTAAACATGACTCTCTCTTTGTTTGATCTAGACCGTTTTAAAGAAGTGTTTGTTGGGTGGGAGCATCATTGGGTTTTACTTATTCTTGTGGAATTAATCCCTTATTCTGTTCAAAAATACTTAATTGTATTGTTTTTAATTCATGGTGCTTGTCATAATGATATGTTTATATGTAAGCAACAACTTGTATAAGTTACGCTAATAAGGGTTTGAACTTTTGTAATACCTCTATTTTCATTATCTGCTACTGACGACTTCAGAAACGCTCATGACTGCAGGGTGAACTTATGTATATGAGCTCTCTGTACATGCTACATTTACCTTTTGTTGTTTTTCAGCAATTTTGACAGGATCATGGATGTGTTTACATTTGATGGCCTACCTGACAGCCCAACATCAGGGTTTGAAGATGAGCTCACATTTGATAGTGGAAAAGAAGACACCATTTCTATGCAGGTTTGATAATTACTTCATAGATTGCTGATGGTTTTACCAATCTTAATCAACTTCTATGTGTAGTTTAGTCAGAATCTTCCTTCATACATGATGAGCCAGTATATCTGAAAAGTGTTGACAGGGTGTACAAACCATTTTAAACAAACAAAAAAAGGTATTTTCTCATGTACAGAAGTTTTAAAAGCAGTTGTGGTAGGCAACATTTGGAATTATTGTAATACTTGTAGAATTTGCTTGTCATGACCAAAGTCTTCTTTTTCCGCAATTTCATGTCTCTATGAAAATCAATTTTTGGTCAATATTTTATTCATACAATTGAACTATTGAATGCTTTTTATTTGTTGTCTGACATTTCTACCTTGCATTTCAGCTGGTATGTTTTTCTACTGAAAGAAATGGATACATAAATTACAGACTTGCCTCTATTCTAATAACAGCAATTCTTATATATTGTACCAACATTGTATGGTTTAGAAAATGAAATCAAGAAGATTGCAGAAGATTGAACTTCTCTAATCTCAAGTTGAGATTGGAGAGGGTCTGCTTTTGCAATCTTCTTAATTTCATTTAGAGATTTCCTTATCCCCGATCTCAATATACTTATGTATTTGAGTGTGTATTTCAGAGCGATACCTGTAAGAATGAGAGTGAGCTAGTTCACATCATCAATATAGCCATTCAGACGTCAGCGAGGATGGACGACGAAGGGTTAGCCTGTCAGTTTCAGGAGTTTTGCAAGGAAAAGGTCTGTATTCGTTATTGTGGACCTCTGTGACCTAGTTATTATAGTACAGATGAGATTTCCAATAATCAGCCATTTTGAAACTCATTCTCTCATCCGAATACTTCGGTCGTTCTTGGTATACATATGTCGGGGCGGGAACTGTTCGCATTTAAACGAAAAGTTCCAGCCCTGGTCGATGTGTACAGAGAATAACCAAAGTACTTCGAGGAAAGAATGCATTTCAAAATGGTGGATTATGGGTACTCTACCTTGAAGTACTGAATTTTAAATCATATGACTGTCTCTGAGTAAGGTTAAATTCTGGTTATGGCATTTGGATTTTAATGAGAGTAACTCTCCTGTTTGACTTATGGAGTACTTATTATTTTACCAGTCTGGACAAGTCAAGTTTGGGACCCTTCTCCATCATTGTGAGCCAGGTGTTTCAACAAGACTGAAATACTTTTGAAGCTACCTGAAACCCTTAAAAGAGAATTGTTTGAGATGAATGCTGATCTCTTTCAAATAATCGTATTACTTGAGATTTTGTCTCTGACTGTTTTACTCTTCAACATATGATTCTGTTGAATTTCTCTTTGACGCTTCTGCTTCTGTTTGATGCATATGAGATATGATTATTTTGAATATTCTTCACACAGCTGTAGAGAAGAATAATCTGAAGTGTTGAGAAGCATTTGCTATGATTTATGTTATGGGATTTTCAGAAAGATGTCATGGTAGACAAAGGAATAAGAAGGATCACATTTGTTGTGCTAAGAAAGGTAAGTTAACATTTAATGTTTTTAACTTAATTCCGACAGATTAACATTTTCAATTCCTGCAGCAGGAGAAATGAAGGTCTATTCCGACTAAAGATAAAAAAAAGATTTGTCTGTCACTATCACAATTATCTTACAAATGGTTCAACCCATTCGCATGGGAAGTTATGACTTGTTCAATTTGAAACCAACAGCAGAGGACAAAAATAACATGGGAAAAGTCCAGAAATCCCATAACACGACTGAAAATATTTAACCGCATATAAACAAACAATTATGGGAATTAATGCATTGTCTTTCTGAAATTTGTAAGTCCTCTGCAACAGATGTTGTTCACACAAGGTATTATAGATTAATAGAAGCTGACAGTGTATTTACATTTAAGTATGTTAACCTGCTTTCTCATTTTAGCTTTCTATGATGGGACCATATTGAATGCAAGTCAAGATGGCAGTTTAAAATAATTCAAAAATAATGTTTAATCTATGGTTTTGTGTAAAAATGAACTTGGAACAATGACGAAAGTGCATGTCCAGAATCACTTAGGGTATGTAATGTTGCATAAAAGTTATTACATTAGGATAATTGTTTTAAACATAGTGATAGGTTTGAAAATCTTTATTTCTGTATGTTTTAATGTATGCATGATTGCTCCAGGTAGTAACATATGATTTTTCTATCTATTTATTTATAGAAAGAGCTGCCAAAGTACTTCACATTCCGTGCCAAGTTTGAGGTATGTAAAGGTTTTATGTTTTTCATTCAGTTGCATGTTATTGGTGTTTTTACAAATAATATTTAAAATAAAAAAGAATTGAGAAAATGTTGGGTTAATTGATGATGGTTTTACGTGAGCTCCTCTTCCATATGTCCAAAAAGTGTTGTAACAAAAGGAGATTTAGTTACTTATTAAGATATGCTATCTTATGACTCAATGTTTTATTGTACTTATTACTTTATAAATATATGTGCTATATTTGTAAAAGGGTTATTTATAATGTACCTTCCCTCTTTTTCATATTAGTTTAGTGAAGACAGAATTTACAGACATCTAGAGCCAGGTTTGGCTTTTCAACTAGAGATCAACAAAATGATGAACTTTGAATTGGAGACCATTCCCACAGCTAACTACAGGATGCATGTGTACTTGGGGAAGGCAAAGGTAAGGAGCTTTCATGTAATTACCACAGTATGCAATTCTTGGTGATAATCTCATGCTTGATATTTGATGTATGGGGTTAATGGCTTTTGAATCATTTTTCAGTTATTTTACAGTTTTATTTGGATTAACCAGTACAGGACCCAGGCTTGGAAATGTCTTGTCTTAGGACACTCCCAACACAGCAGTGTCACTGTTTTGGACCAAACAAGGAGGAACCCATTGTGCATACAGGACTCCCACATACATGAGTAGTTACATTTAAGGTTCTCTCAAATGAGAAAAGTTATTACCTTGTTATTTTACTATCATGTTGGACATGCCCTAGGTATTCAGATTGATCCATAGGAAGGAACTTTTAATTTGAGATTGCTCTTTACTTTTTACTTTACTTGTTAACCTTGTTTGGTTAGAAGACAATAAAGTCCTTAGGAAAGACTGCTTTGATTGTTGGAAAATTGAGTCACTGCTCATACAAAAAAAATTGTTTTAAACTATTTTGAAATGAGAATGTGGTATATTGATAAATTAATGTTTTAAGGATATCAATATAAAGTAGGTAAGAAATATATAAATGCAAACAATGTGAAATAAAATGAATGTTTTATTCCTATTTTAGCAAGTTGCTAAAGGCCAGGAAGTCACAGACTACAGACTATTTGTTAGATGCATCATTCGTCATTCTGATCTCATTACAAAGGTAGGTGTCATGAACTCACAATAGATTGTCTTCATAATGGTTGAATATTGTTCATGTGTGGTTGATTTGATTTGAATATATGGTTGCTCATCAGTAGTTTGTACACAGTTATTTCAAATACTTTTGAGATAAATCCTCATTTGTGAGTACTCATAAAATGCCTTTCAACAAGATGACTCTTATTGGTATCCTGTAGGGGTGGCAACTTTTATTTTGTTTGACTTTAACATAAATTCCAAATCCTTTTCTCTACTTGTTGGTTTAATGCTTTTCTAGTAAAGTTCAGTAAAAATTCTCTTGTTGGTTAAGGCTTTTTGACAAGCTCGGCAATATGGAAAATTGATTTTGCTACCCCTGAATCCTTACTTAAGGGTATGGTATTGGGCCTCCGTGGTGACTGGTCTAGGGGTTGGAGTACAGATCTTGAAATTACATGGCCACACTCCATTTTGATTCAAATCCTGATGACAGCATTTGTACTGTCATGAGACATAATTTCTTGGTCACCCTTTTTAATGCTGATCGTCAAGTTTAGGGTCTTCCTCCATCATTGTGAGCCCGGCTTTACAACATAACTTTAATACTGTTGACAAGATATAAAATCAATATTAAAGAAGAAATAGGGTGTTTAGAAGAAATAAAAACATCTTCCATCAGTGTTTAGCTTCAGGTAAGTCAATGTGGAGATATTAACCAGGGTAACATGGTTTATTTCTGTTGCAGGAAGCTTCGTTTGAATACCTACACAATGTGGGAGAGAAGACACTTCTAGAGGCCATGGACTCTTTAGAAGTGGCATTCAGCCATCCCCTAGTAAGTACACTGTTAAACTGGTACCCAACGGTCTACTGGCTCCACTGTGTTCCACAAGATAGATAACGGCAGCCTACAAATTCTGAGCGATTTGATTTGTCAGAATGCAACCTTCCCAAATACGACAACAACAAGCTATATACATAGTTGTTTCCCCTGTACCATTTATCAAAGCAGACTGCCATTTCATCAGAATTTTATTCATGCATTGATTTGTATCAATGGTTTTGTCAAAATTCCCTCCCCCCATGGCAGGGCGGGGGGTTAGAAATGGTCCTGCCACTGCGCTGCTGAGTGGTAGAACCCCACCAAGTGCCTGCCCGTTTGCCGTGGGCTGCGACTCGTGTCGCCTGATGCAGGGATCCTGGTGGTTGAGAGAATCCAGGGTTAGGCTAGTTAATACCCTGTTTTTTCAATACACCACTTTGGCCTGAATTTGGGCTAAACAAGAGGTCAGGAAGGCCCGACCTGATCAATCGGCTGGTCATGCCTTGTCATGGGCAACTTGTTTTTTCATCAATCTTCCACCATACAACATATTTTCAAATTTATTTGAAATTTCTTCACCTTTAGTACCCCATGACGATGGCCCATGGGTCAATCAGATGAAAGATTTGGTGTTTGATTGACATTCTGTACCATCCCAAATTTATGTCGCTTGCTTGGAATGACATCTTTTGGGACACATTTGTCCAGTCTAGCCCTTTCACCCTGAGTATACCATCCTTGTAACCCTGACTTGATCTGCGATGGGTTTCCCCAGATTAAGTCCCCTTGTTGGGCTCCATGGTGGGCGGGGACCAAGGATGGTGAACTTTTTAAATTAATATGGAATCCCATAAAAAAGCTGCCAAGCGTACCCTTTCTGACAGTGATTCAGAGGCAGAGTCTTCTCCGTCACCACTAAATTTTCCACGATTTATTGTGGTTGAAGCAGAAGACTCAGTCAAACCAATTACACACATATCACCATTTGTTATCGAGAAAACAATCAAAAGTATTCTCGGTACACCAAAATCTGTCAAAAAACTCAAAAACAACACCATACTAATTGAATGCTTCACAAAGCAACAAACAATCAACATACTCAAACATAAAACTATTCAAACAAGCAGTCAAAGTATACCCACATCCATCACTCAACTCATGTAAGGGAGTCATCCGTTGCAAGGACCTCCATTACTGCTCCTCTCTTGACGACATCAAGGAGAACTTAAAGTCACAGTCTGTCACTGATATCAGACGCATCAGTGTCAAAAGAGATGGAGTGTTGAAAAACACTAACACTTACATAATCACTTTCTCATGTCCCACAGTTCCACCTACACTTAAAATTGGATTTGAATCCTTAAAAGTAGACACATACATTCCTAACCCTCTTCGTTGTTTCAAATGTCAACGATTTGGTCACCACACCACAAAATGCACCAACACACCAGTCTGTGCTAGATGCGCATTTGTAGGCGCAGATCACAGCACTGAACACTGCACCGCACCTGCATGCTGTTTCAACTGCAAGTCTGGTCACGTTGCCTATGCGAAGGAGTGTCAAACTTGGAAAGATGAGAAGGATATCCTGACCATCAAGTACAGGGAAGGCATTTCCTTTGCAGAAGCACGCAAACTTGTCTTGCAACAAAAGCAAGACAAGGAAAGACTTGTCAGTGGGAACAGCTACTCAGCAGTAGCCTCCCCGAAGCAAGACTGCCATACCTGCGATCTTCTCCTCAAACTGCTTTTGGGGAAGTTTCCAGAAATGGCGGAGGAGCTGAAGGGCAAGGTCCCAGCACCACTTTTATCATCATACATAGCAAAACAACCACCTCCTACACCAAAACCTGCAACTGCACCCAAACCATCTACCTCTGCACCCAAACCTCAATCAGCACCAAAACCTTCTACTGCCACACCAAAACCTGCAACTACACCAAAAGATACTTCTGCACCAACACCTGCATCAACAACTAAAGCTAAACAACCTGCCTCTGAATCAAAGTCTAAACAACAACAAAAATCTATTTCTTCTTCCAATGGTCCATCTTCTGGATCAAAGGCAAACCCTTCTCTTTCTAAGAAAGAAAGGAAAAACCTTCAAAAACATAAATCTCTTTGTTCAAATGATGAACATTCAGGTGCTGCGACAAGTTCTGTCGCAAGAACCCCCATTGCAACTTCTAACAATTTTGAAGTTCTGGATGCAATGGACACTGAAGAGGTCCTTGAAGGCGACTCTTCAGATGTCGAGCAGTCCATATGGGGTGGTCCTTTGGATGATGGGGGGAAAAAACCAAATACCAGGGACCCCAAGTCACCTGCTTCTTAACCTTTTAATCTGCTGCAATGAATTATAGAATGCTTTTTTATACTTTTTTAATTTTACTTTTTAGCGCAATGGCTAATCCAATTATCCAATGGAACTGTCGAGGTCTGAAGGCCAACTTTGATGAGTTGTCACTTCTGATTAATAAACACAAACCTGCTGCACTTTGTCTTCAAGAGACATTCTTGAAAGAGGATGACACTATCTCCCTCAAATTTCATTCTATATACAACAAGATTTACACTGAAGGCAATAAAGCCCAAGGTGGAGTATCTGTCATTGTTAATAACAGTGTTCCTCACAGGCACATACAGCTTGATACTTCCCTTCAAGCTGTAGCTGTGAGATTATCTTTACATAACACTATTACCCTGTGCTCTTTGTATCTTCCACCAAATAAACCTATACACCAAGGTAGTCTTGATGATTTGATATCTCAACTACCCCAACCATTTGTACTTGTTGGTGATTTTAATGCACATAACACCATATGGGGTTGTACAGATACGAACCGCCGTGGTGATCAAATAGAGAATTTTATGACTGTAAATTCTCTTTCGTTCCTGAACGATCCAAGTGCAAAAACATATTTGCATCCAGCTTCAGGATCATATTCTTCTATTGACCTTTCTTTTTGCAGTCCAGTACTTCTCCCTGATTTTTCATGGAGATGTTTAAAAGACACTTGTGGAAGTGATCACTTCCCTATTATTTTAAATGAAAATAAACCTTCTGTCCTTGATCGTCCTCAAAAATGGAAGTTGTCCAAAGCAAACTGGAGTAAATTCCAGATGCTTTGTGAACAGAATATTGTTCACCATGCGCTTGAGGACTGTGAGGACCCTTCCTTCCTTTTTTCTTCTTTATTGTTTGATGCAGCCAAACAGTCTATACCTCAGACCTCGACAAATCCCAAACGTCCAGATAAACCTTGGTTCACTTCTGAATGTAAGGAAGCCGTTAGGGAACGAAAGGCCTCTCTCAGGAAATTTAACCTGAGACCAACACAAGAAAACCTTAACGACTTCCGTATTCGCCGTGCAAAGGCAAGATGCACAATTAAAACAAGTAAGCGCAAATCCTGGAGAGATTATGTCTCTAGACTTAATAGTCGCACCTCAACCAAAAAGACTTGGGACATGATTCGTAAAATGAATGGCAAAGGTCCATCTCATATTAGTCACCTCACTTCAAACAACCAAGAAATAGATAACCCTCAGGACATAGCAGATACCTCGGCAGAGACTTTCTCGATAAAATCCTCTGCTGAGAACTACTCTACAAAATTTCAGACCTTTAAAACGAGAGCGGAGAAAACAAAGCTCAATTTTACTTCTAAAAATGAAGAGCATTACAACAAACTCTTTAATCTTAAAGAACTTCAATCTGCCTTGAAGAAATCCCATGACACTTCTCCAGGTCAGGACCAAATTCACTATCAATTCCTCAAGCACTTACCACATTCATCCCTTTCTATTTTAATCGATATTTTTAATAATGTTTGGCAGACTGGTGAATTTCCATCCAGCTGGCGAGAGGCTTTGGTCATTCCAATTGCAAAACCAGGAAAGGATGCAAAAGATCCAAACAGCTACCGACCGATTGCCTTGACAAGTTGCATCTGTAAAACTCTTGAACGGATGGTTAACGATAGGCTTGTTTGGTTTCTTGAATCGAACAACCTTATTGTATCTGTTCAAAGTGGCTTCCGCCGACAACGAAGTACGTTAGACCATCTTGTTCGGTTCGAAACGTGTCTTCGAGAAGCTTTTATTAAAAAGCAGCATGTAGTATCTGTATTTTTTGACTTGGAAAGTGCATATGATACCACTTGGAAACATGGTATACTTAAAGATTTACACGATTTCGGCCTCAGAGGCCGCCTTCCTATATTCATTGCAGCATTCCTGGATGAACGGCTCTTCCGCGTTCGTGTTGGGAACACCTTGTCAGGTGCTCGCTAGCAGGAAATGGGGGTTCCCCAGGGTGTATTTTGTCTGTTACACTTTTTAGCATTAAGATAAATAGCATTGTTAAAGCTATAAACCCTGGAGTGGACTGCTCCCTTTATGTAGACGACTTTGTTATTTGTTTCTGTTCCAGAAACATGAATATTATTGAACGCCAACTACAGCAGTGCCTTAATAAATTGCAAATATGGTCAGATGAAAATGGGTTCAAGTTTTCCAAAACGAAAACCAAATGTATGCATTTTGGCAATCTTCGTAGATTGCATCCAGACCCCGATCTGACTCTAGGCAATACTAAACTAGAAGTTGTGCCAGAGTTCAAATTTCTTGGAGTCATTTTTGACAAAAAGCTTTCTTTCATACCTCATATTAAATCTCTTAAAAAGAAATGCCAAAAGCAATGAACATTCTTAGAGTTATTGCACACTCAGATTGGGGAGCCGATAAGAAGGTCCTCCTAAGGCTATATCGATCCCTTATTCGATCAAAACTTGACTATGGTTCTATAGTGTATGGATCAGCCCGTAAATCCTATCTCCAGCTGCTAGATCCAATACAAAACCAATGTTTAAGGCTTGCCCTAGGCTCCTTTAGAACATCTCCTGTTAACAGCCTCTATGCAGAGGCTAATGAACCTTCTCTATATTACAGAAGGGAAAAACTATCTCTTCAGTACTTTTTAAAATTGAAATCCAATCCTTTTAACCCTACTCATCGAGTAGTTTTTAACCCCCAATACAAACGCCTTTTTCAACAGAAACTAAATGCTATTGCCCCATTTGGTATTCGCATGGAGCCCATTATAGATAATCTTGGGGTAGACACTGATTCCATAGCCCAGTACAAGCTATCTGACATACCTCCATGGACACTGGACACAGCAAACTTTTTATTTGATCTTACCTCTGATAAGAAATCAGAAACCGATAGAGCTATCTTTCACAGTAAATATAGAGAGATAAAAGAACAATATTCTTCCTACAAACCTATATACAATGATGGATCCAAGGACGGTGATTTCGTTGCAGCTGCAGCTGTATATGGAGAAAGGGTTAAGAAATGCCTTCCAGACAAGTCTTCTATCTTCTCTGCAGAGATAAGGGCTATTGATCTAGCCCTTAACCTGGTGGAAAATGCAAATTCCACCCGATTTATTATCTTTTCTGATTCTCTATCAGTACTGCAAGCCTTATCAAATCAAAAGTTGGAGAACCCTTTGGTATGCCAAATTATTCAAAGGATCTCTCATATTTGGTCTTCAAACAGACTTGTGTTCTGTTGGCTTCCAAGCCACACTGGTATCATGGGTAATGAACATGCGGATAGATCCGCTAAATCGGCTCTTAACCTTCCCATTTCAGATTTTAAAGTACCATACACGGATTTTAAACCTTCTATTTTAACTTACATCACATCCGTCTGGCAATCAAAATGGAATGATGATGTTTTTAATAAATTGCATTCAATTAAGCCTACCCACGGAGAATGGTACCCTTCTTACAGGTCCGTACGAAGAGAGGAAGTTACAATTGCACGAATCCGAATTTGTCATTCATACATTACACACTCCTGGCTCTTGGCTAAGGAAGATGCACCTGAATGCATTCCATGCAATGCACCCTTTACCATCAAACATATATTGCTAGATTGCATTGATTTTCAAAGAATTCGTGCAAAATATTTCAATGTCAACACTATTTTTGAGCTTTTTGAGACTGTCAGGATTGAATTAATTCTTTCCTTTCTCAAAGAGGTTGGGATTTACAATAAATTGTGATTCCTTACACATTCTAAATATATATTTATTTATCAATATCATTTTTCATCACACACTATTTATTTCATATCACACATTCATTACAAACAATCTATCAACAATCATTAATTTTTACAAATCTTATATCTACTTTTGTTCATTAATTACAAATTTTTATTTATTTTTTCTTTAAACAAATACATTTTAACCTATTAATATTTTTAATATCCATTCATCCACATCATCATAATGCGCGCTAAATGACCTTAGCTGTCGATGCGCCTTAAAACACCATTCATTCATTCATTCAAAATTCCCATTCTGAAACCTTTTGACAAGCAAATACACTAAGGAAATTCCTTGCCTTTAATGGGCAAACTTTCATTTCTAATGACAGAGTACTGTATTCATTCCTTTCGTTACGAGCCAGCATCCTGTCTGGTATATTTGTACCATACCAGTCTCTATATGCAATAGAAAAGAGACTGAATTCCAGTCTAGTAAACTGTGAACAACTTTATCAACCCATATAGGATTTTGTAACTGGTCCAAATTCAAAGCAACAGCATATGAGATGTATTCAAACTGCAGATAAAGCATTTCATATCCATAATGTCCTTTCTTTCTGTCTTTAACATTGCTTATGAAATAAAAAGCTTGGATTATCAAACTTCTCTGGTTTGTGGACTTCAATAATGTTATCAACCTCTCTCGGTATTTTTGTCTCTTGACCAAAGGTCAAGTTTCATTCACTTAGTCAAGTTTCATTCACTTAGAATAAGGTCAAATTTTGCTCCATAGTAACCTAGTGGTAGTGTAAAGATTTGTGATTCAAATGGTCCTTCTCTGCATGGTTCAAATCCCAGTGTTGGTGTTTGGATAAATCAGAGGTAGTTCCCTGAATGACTTGAGGAAAGCCAATGGTTCTTCCCGCCTTGATGCACCCTTACAAGCAATTACAATTGGAGTCACTTTTAATGGGTTATGACCTGAGTCTCAGATGCTATGAGACACCAAATGAATGAGAAAAAAAATTAACCTTACTTGTAAAATAAAAATTGACTCTCTTGGGTCTTAATTTGTACTGGGATCATGTCTTGATTTCAATCGATTTGATTCATGAAAATGTCTTGTATTGAATAGAAGCCATTGTGACAAAAGAAAAAAATGTTTTTTACCAGTATTCTCTCTTTATTTTACTAAAGTCACTGAAATGTTTTGCAGAAGGTGCATTAGACTGATGATCTATGAATTATTGGTTAAATTGTACTTTTTTTTTCAGGCTTCCAAAACAGACTGTAATCACATCTTTTTGAATTTTGTCCCAACACTCACTCTCACAGAACCAGGAAAGGTTGGTATTGTTAATGTCATGCTTTCTATAGAAAAAGATACATAATTTTGTTTAAATCTTTTCCTTATGATTATAGGATTTCCTTTTTTAGCTCACCTGAGCACAAAGTGCTCAAGGTGAGCTTTTGTGATTGCCCAATGTCTGTCGTCCGTTGTGCGTCGTGTGCCGTCAACAATTTCTTTAAACATCTTCTCTTCCTAAACTGTTGAGCCAATCTTAACCAAACTTGTCTGTTGGGTGATGCTCAAAAGTTGTTCAAAGAAATTGATTCCATGCAGAACTTTGGTTGCCTTTGCATGAAAAAGGGGGAATTCATGCAATTTTTAAAAAGTCATCTTGTCTGAAACCGCAGGTCAGAATTCAAAATAATTTCACAGGAAAGTTCTTTAGGGGCCTCTTTTTAAAATTGTTCAAAGAATTTTGATATCTCAAAAAACATGGCCACCAGGCTGCATTGAACTTTGAATGTGTTTTTGTTTTCACTATATACATGTATGCTAAAATTTAACAACTTTAATAACTTAACAAACATCTTTTTTTCCAAACCTCTGAGCCAATTTCAATGAGATATCATGTGAAGCATCCCTAATTGGAGGGAATAAAGATTTGTCAAAAAAAAATAGTCATGTGACCAGAATGGTTGCCATGCCCATATTTGGTAAAACCTTAAAAAAATCTTCTTGTCACAAACCACTGGTCAGATTTCAAAATAATTTCACAGGAATGTTCTTTTGGGGCCCTTCTATAAAGATTGTTAAAAAAAATAGATATCTTGAAAAACATGGCTGCCAGGGTGCGTTGAACTTTGAATGTGTTTTTGTTTTCACTATATACATGTATGGTTAAATTTATAACTTAGTAAACATATTCTTTTCCCAAACCTCTTGGAAATTTTTCAAATCGATGTCATGCTGAGCATCCCTAGTTGGAAGGGAGAAAGATTTGTCAAAGCAAAATTTAGTCATGTTACCAAGATGGCTGCCATGTCCATATTTGGTAAAAACTTTAAAAAATCTTCTTGTCAGAAACCACTGATCGGATTTCAGAATTAATTCTGCAGGAATGTTCTTTTTGGGCCCCTTTTTAAAGATTGTTCAAAAATTTTTATATCTAAAAAAACCATGGCCACCAGGGTGCGTTGAAATATGAACCTGTTTGCATTTCCACTATATACATGTATGGTAGAATTTTTAACAAAATACATCAATATCAATTTGGATGTCCAAATATGCCAAAATGATAACCACAAAATGGCAACAATAGATCATACTGGACAAAAGTGCAGGCTGATCTTCGTACATACAATCTGTAAAAGTAAAATATTCAGTTTCCGCATTGTGCCATTTTAATGTCCCACTTCAAGCATAGATTGTCAAACTTGTAAAATAGGAATACAAAAAAAGTTAATGCATAGAAGCACAAGAAACTCTGTCTAAAAGTTAAAAGAAATGTTTCTAACTATTCTTCAAATAGGTTGTAATCTTAGGTGAGCGGTTTTGGGGCCATTTTGGCCCTCTTGTTTATCTTTTATAACAATAATTCAAAAGTCATTTTAAGTATATAGAAAATCCTTGAGTTGTGTGGTGAACATTTTTTACGGAATAAAAACAGTTTATTCTCCGTGTGGGTTCAATATCCGGTGACGGCATTTGGATTTTCATATGAAGTAGTCTTTAGATTGACCAAAGGTATGCATACGATTCTACCCAGTAAAACAAGCCTCCATGGATAGTAAAGTTTGGGTCTTCTTTCATTATTATGACCTGGCTTTTTCAATATAAATGAAATAATGTTGATGCAATGTTAAACCCATATAAACGGAACAAAAGAGTTTATTGTGTAATTTTTGTTTCAGCTTGAAGAAACTGTATACAACATGGTAATGAGATATGGAGCTCGACTGCTTAAACTCCGAGTTCTCAATGCAGAGCTGAAATTCTCCATCAAGTATGTGAATAAGAAAATTTTAAGCTTTTCTGTTATGTGTTAGAACTGTTGCCTTTAACTGGCTAGATAAATTGAAAGCACAGGAAATCTTTCACATGTCCTTTATTGAATTGTCAGATTCTACAAATATATATTTGAAAGATTTAAACTAAGACTGCTAGGGATTCATATTTCTGTTCCAATTTTCTTTTGCAACTATGATCCCAAAAATATTTTTTCTTCTCCTTTTTCAACAATGATTGATGTCTTTCCAGAAGAATTTTTATTTTGTATTTTCATTTTATTATGTATTTTTTGTATTGCTTCTCATTGTATATTTTCTGTTGTTGTCAATAGTTAAAACATTTTTCAATGCAATAGGGACATGTTATTTCTTTCTTTCCTTTATTGAAAGTATTTTTTATTAATAATGCCTTTAAGGAGACTCCATTTTGCTAGGTGGTTAGAGCACTAAATTTGAAATCAACTCGTCTGTGTGATTTCAAACTCTTTGTGCAGATAGATTTGATTTTCATGAGTCTTCTGGCTTACTTTCCAAAAGTCACTTGTTGTACCAAGCTTCATACACCTGAAGCTTTGGGTTTTTCTTTTTTGATGATGAGTTAGGCATCACAATATAAAGAATTACTGAATGGGTCAATTTGGATATGTTACAAACAGATACTTTGCTCGTGCAAACCAGTATTTTTGCTAACAATCTCAAATAAAACTATTTTTACATAAGTTTGAATAACTTTTCCTTTGATCAGATTTTTAAGTCTTCAGTAGTAAATATCCAGGTAACTATTCTATTACATTGATTCTCCATTAAAGGATTGAAGGACAGAGTATTCCTATCCGTTTATATTTGACCAATGAAAGTGGATACTACCTGGACATCAAGCTTTATCGTGAAATCCCTGATAATAGAACCGGCCAGGTATGTCAGCATCATACAACCATTAATGCATTTCTATAAATTGTATTTTGTAGTGGAGGAAAGGATTCTAGTTCTTTTCAGGTTTACCATTGCTTGTTATTAGATATCCATATCAGAGTCTAGTTTCTATGCTAACTTGTATGTTTCTTCTGTAAATTTAAGTGTTCTTACCTTATGAGACAGATCTATTAAGTGTGCCAAAAGACGTATACTGAATAGTTCAATACTGCCGCTTAAGTTTGGAAATACTCTTGAAGGCATAAATTACACTACATTTCAAAATTTAGCATACTTCAGTTAGGTGTCAAGTAGTAAAGTATGGGACTCCCTCACAAAAGGTCAGCTGAATGAATCCCTGTTTGAGTCTTGTCAGTTTTCATTTTTCCTTTAATCATATTTTGTGACTGGTCCAAATAGAAATCAATGACAAAAAGAAAAGAATTCTTCATAAGCAGTTTCTATTTTTGTCACTGGTTTCTTATTATCTTATGCAGTGATAGAATTTATTTGTAAATCGGGTAAAGTATAAGGCCATCAGCGCATTCTTTTGTGAAATTATATCTGTAATTGATCTACAAATGATTAATGAGTAAATCTTGTGAAATTACTCCTTTTGTCACTGTGGATTCTTATTCTTAAATCTTCTGTTGCATTTGCATTAAATGAATAGATTTGAAGTAAAATGTAAACGGATCACAGAATGAGAGATAAAATTGTTAGTTTAGTGAACATTCTTTATTATTTCCCATTTAGGTTGTATTACAAGCCTTTGGTTCAAAGAAAGGACCGATGGATGGCCTATTGGTATCCACTCCATACCTCACCAAGGATCATTTACAACTGAAGAGGTTCCAGGCCCAATCCAACGGCACAACATATGTGTATGACTTTCCTGAAATGTTTAAACAGGTGAGAGTTTTGATTACAATGTTTTACCCTTATACCGCCTATAGAACCGACTTCATGCTTATGCAGGTAAATTGGCGGCTTGCCTGTGATCTAACCTGTTGTAAAAACTTCATTATCAACAATGTAAACAACTGGGGACAGGTTAATAGTTTTATCAACTAAAGCCTTCTTTTGTAACCAACTTGTATCGATTACTCTCTACAATTTTTTTTTTTACTTTTGTTATGCAGATTTGAAAACCTTTTGAGCTGGCAAAGAGCATTTTGCTCCTACTATCACATTGTGTCCTGGTTAATCAAATATAAAATTTGTTAGTCGATGGTTGTTTTTCTTCTGCTAATGCTTTTTAAATGGAATGATTGTCAAGTCAATAAATCTCTACCACAATGTTTGTCAAAATTGCATTTTACAATAGTATCTATTGAAATCAATGCTCACAAGTGTTTTGTCATCTGGTTATTTAAGAATACATTGTAGATTCAAAGCAATTTTGTTTCTTAGAATCATTTTAGTTCAAAAGTATTTATTTTACATCAATTGTGACAGATTCTTGAACCTTATTGAATGAGCTCTCGATGCCTGCTTCCTGGACCAGTACTCACGCTGATTCGTTGCTCAAATCAAGCAATTTTCTCGTCTCATAACCGGGATCAAACCCAGGACCCTTGGTACAAGAGACAGACGTTCTACCACTGCACCTTTGATGCCCACAAATCATTTTGATGTCATCTATTACTTTCAGGCACTGACAAAGATCTGGAAGACACATGAGGAACAGAACAAGATATCGCCCTCACAGACGCCAAATGATCTTGTTACCTCCAAAGAGTTTGTGTTGGACAATCATGGTCATTTACATGTACAGAACAGACTGCCAGGAGAGAATGAGGTAGTTGAAGATCAGACCATCAGATAATAGGCCTATAATTCTAGACACTTTAGTGCTCTAGCCTAGTCAGTAACATATCTAAAAGATTGTCAACATGGCGTTAAACCTGTATAAGCCAACAATAAATGTATATTTTTTTCATTTGAATATAGTCTTTTCTTGACTGCATATTAAGACTGGCCATGCAAGTAGGCAGTCTATCTATATTTATCTAGTTCTTATCAGCTGATTTGCACATTAGGCCATAATCAGAGTTTGCCTATGTAACCGGTCCTTTGTCAATGTCTGTACTTGAAGTAGGCAGTCAGTGGTATTGAAGCATGTTAAACACTTCTAGTGGGAAAAGGCCAGCATGCTTCGATAGGTGCACTGGGTATCATGATATAAATGAAATAATGTTGAATGTGCAATAAACTCAAATCTTACTAATAATTGAGTAATAACCTCATTGAAAGGAAGGTTTTGGGGTTGACCAATAAAAATGTTTGTGAAGGAAAAATAAAAAGCTAAGAGAATTCTTTCCTCTAAAGATAACAATTGATATCTGCACCATAGGGTTTGCCTCATGGTGAATGAGAGATTGTGGCAGTATATTACCCTTGCAATTAGGATTTGGGACTGATTGGCCCAGCTTCAATCCCATTTTGGAGATTCCTATGGCAGTACCCTAATGACCAATACTGGTAGAATAACAGGATAAGATGAATAAGTAAATTGAAAGATTAATACAATCTGTGCTAAACCCAAATATTTATTCTGAATAGCATAATGAAATATTCATAGCTTAAAGGAAAAAGAAACCTTGCTGATTAAATGTACATATTTGACTTTGATGAAAGTAAATATTTGATTAAAACCTTTACTTTACAGATTGGAATGGTTGCCTGGTTAATGACCCTGAGGACACCGGAGTTCCCGAATGGAAGAGATGTGATAGTTATTGCTAACGATATTACTCACAGGATTGGATCATTTGGCATCCAGGAGGATCAGCTGTTTAAAGTATGTACAATTACAATTGTCTTAACCTATATGAGGGTACCTCAATGCGTAATGACATATGGACTTTTATGAGAAGTTGTCTTCCAAGTTTATTCGACCTGTATTGGCAGTTTGGGGTCTTCCCACTTATTGTGAGCCATAATTGAAATACAATTGACACTTTGTAAAGCCCTTGTAAATATGAAGAAGAAAAAAATGGGAATAATCTTAATCAAAACAAACAGTTGACAAAGAAAAGCAACAAAAAGGTACAAGAACTAGGTATAAACCACTTTGACAAAAGGATCAATTGCTTAGATATTAAAGACTATTCTGCAGCAGATACTCCAAAGTGTGGTATAAAATAAACAGTCAAAATAGCAAGCAAGTCTTGTAGAATGCTTTTATATGATTTTCTTTTGCATGACAGTCTTCCTCTATTATAAACTCATTTTGTCTTATAAACCATGTTAGGATGTCTTTATTCCATTTGTGTTCATAACATTATGAAAAGGAGGGACCACAAAAAAAGCTTTTCATAATCCCTTAAGTGTGATCTACAATCAATATAAAAGTTATGTCTATGAAATACTGGTTAAAATTACTATTTTGTTCTAAGAATAAACACCTGTTTTTATGAAAGACCATTACCTCCACTGTAACTCATTAAGAAACAATAAAATGTTAACTAGTTTTAATTTGTTCCGTTTAGAAAGCCTCAGAGTTAGCACGGAGTAAAGGTTTACCGAGGATCTATATCTCCGCCAATAGTGGTGCTAGGATTGGGATGGCAGAGGAAGTTAAACATCTTTTCAGGGTGGCTTGGGTGGATACTGCTGATCCAGAAAAGGTAAGTTGCTGTCCGATACAGCGGTGGCAAAATGAATTGTGTGTATTG
This sequence comes from Cerastoderma edule, assembly GCA_947846245.1. Classification (NCBI taxonomy): domain Eukaryota; kingdom Metazoa; phylum Mollusca; class Bivalvia; order Cardiida; family Cardiidae; genus Cerastoderma; species Cerastoderma edule. The sequence goes on from OX401406.1 coordinate 52,714,375, forward strand.
TCTAGCTTGTCAAAAAGCCTTAATGGACAAGTGAATTATTAATGAAATTTACAATATAATCTTTACGGACAAATGCAGGTATAGATTTGGCATTTACGGACAAGTCAATCAAAATCAGAATGTAAATACGAAAAGCTTAATTGCATGCTCAATCTCAAAATATGCTCAAGGCAACCTGATGAAAGTATTTTTCTCTGCAGGGTTTCAAGTACATCTACCTTCGACCAGATGATTTCAAGAAAGTGTCTGCATCCAATTCTGTAAAGGCTGAACTCATTGAGGATGATGGAGAAAGAAGATACAAGATTACAGACATCATTGGTATGGCTACCTACCATTATCTCATTCCCCTGTCATGAATGTTTTCTGAAATGGAGGTATTTATGTTATCTGATTGCAAACTGATTAAAAACAAAAAATGCTGCCCCCAATAGCTTAGTTTGGACCAAATTAAAATGATAGAGAAATATTGATTATTATGTGTGCTAATCTCATTGCTGATTGGTCCCCTTTGGCTAAGAGGGGGAACCCTGTCTTGTATTTATCACACAGTTACCCCAAGCTGTAATACATTTACAGCTTAGATCATCTCCGAGCTGCTTTCACCACTGACATCATTCATGTAAATGACTTTAATGGTCCTTATCAAGTACTTGGTTGTTAAGAATATTTTGGAGCATGGAAAGGTATAGAAACTCCTTATGATTAACCTGGAGCCTATGTTACTAATGCTGGTTTTATTTTACAGGAAAAGAAGAAGGTTTGGGTGTTGAGAATTTACGAGGCTCTGGTATGATAGCTGGGGAATCATCTAAAGCATACAAAGATATTGTTACCTTGAATTTGGTAAGGGAATGTCATAAGCACATATAAAGGTTTATAGTATATGTGTTGATCTAAAGCTCATGTAACAGATAACCTTATTAAATTGTCTTATTAGTTACTTGCATAAATTTGCTGTAAACAAAGTGTAAAAAAAAAACTAATACAGTAACTGTTCTATTATATATTATTAGTTGACAGTCATTTATAACCAAATCAGGACTTTTCATGATCAAATTCTCCATTGATTAGACAATTTTCTGAGAGTTTTCTGCATCAGCATACTAAATCTAAAGATTAAAGCCTTTACCAAAGAATACTTGGCTCTTAGTATTGTGCTTCAAATGCCTAGAAATCATGTTTTTGACTAGAAATGTTGATGATATGAGTAATTCCTCCCTTTTCTAATAGATAAGGGATATGTCCTGTTTGACTTGTTATCCCCATGTTTATTACAGGTAACCTGTCGGGCTATTGGTATTGGTGCCTATCTTGTGAGACTGGGGCAGCGAATAGTGCAAGTGGAAAACTCCCATATTATCCTTACTGGAGCTGGGGCCCTCAATAAGGTAAGCTTAACTTTGAAATATATATTCCGAAAAGGGAAGAGATTAACTTTAGATTGGAAGGAAGCATGGTTAAATGAACCGAGGCTGAGATATAATTGACACTTGGAAAAAAGTTGACAAAAGGGACATAGGTCTTCTATTGAAGACTAAAATAGAATTATTGTGTGAAGCTGCTACACTTGATTTAGGTGCAACCTAATTTTGCAGCATCTGCTTCAGAAGACATTTGAAACCATCGGCACAAAAGATGCATTTCTCTTTAAAGAGCAAATTATTGTGTTTTCGCAATGGCTTTTACCCAACATCAAAAATGTGATGTTTTTTTTTTTTTCATTATACTATTTTATGTCCTATGCTGTTGTTTTCAATTTGGACATGTCAAAAAGTTTTATTTGTAGGAATTGGTTAACAATGTTTTTTGTATCAATATTTGTAGGTGCTTGGTCGTGAAGTGTACACAAGTAATACACAGTTAGGTGGTATCCAGATTATGCATAATAATGGCGTCTCCCATGACATTGCTAAAGACGATTTTGAAGGGGTTTTCAAACTGCTGCAGACATTGTCTTATGTACCAGCTGTAAGTATACATTACATTCCTCAACAACAGTTTAATATAACCTGCTGCTTAAAGTGAATGTGCCCTCAAGTTATCACCATTTCTATCTGTCTGTGTTTCAACATTTTTTGTAGGCAATGTTCTTCACATGCAAGACTCATACTTTGCCATTACCTTTTGGTTTTATACAAGGAAAGTACCTTGCTTTTTAGGTCAATCCTCATGGATAACGTAATTGCAATAATGATGTGATATGACAACTTTTAAAAAGATCTTCAGATATAACATTCATGCCAATGGCATGAGACAAAAACTCAAGGTCAAGTCAGTCTTGTCATTTTTACTAAGACTAGAAAACTCAAAAACTTTTCAAATAGAAGATTCATGAGCCTATTAATGTTCTCTTAATATTGTTTTCTCAAAAGAATTGCTGTCTAGGCATCAACGTGAATCATTAATTGTATTTGGTTTCAGGAACATGGCGGTGTTTTGCCTGAGCTAAAGATAAATGACCCAATAGAGCGTGACATAGAGTTTATACCGACCAAAACTCCCTACGATCCTAGATGGATGCTGGCGGGCAGACCTCATCCAGGTATCTATTTATAGGTCTCCTTGGGTTTCTTTGATTTTCATTTTCTAGTTTACCCATTCTCTTGTGTGTTTTTTTTAACTGGTCCAAATTGAAGGCAACTGTTTCATATGATTTTAAACACATGTATGACTGAAAAAGGCTACTGCCAAATGAAGTAAAGTTTTGACATTTTCATTATATATCCTATGAAAAGAATATCTTTCAATTCGGATCAATGAAATACTTTACATGTTGCTTCCAGTAAAGAAAACGAGGCGAAACTATCCCAAGGAAGTTTCATTGAAATGTGCAAAACATAATTTTATTTTACAAATTTGTGTGTGTTTGACAAATTGAGAGAAAGATGATGATAAAAAAGACAAATAAGATGTGTACGCAATTTCTTTGATGTCACAATCCTCTTGGTTATTTAGATTTCTCCTAACTAAAACACACCAAAGCTATGTTTATCTAGCAAAGCTTAATCTTTTTCTTATATATACATGTTTAAACCCACTTTCATATTCGACTGAAAGAACAACTTGGAAAAGGGATGAAGTTTCTTGAAACAATCAATCCCCCCTTTGTCACAGTTCTTTTCATGAGAATTTTTTTATTTTCTACTTACCAGTAATAAATGGTGTCTTTTTTTGCTTTTGCTTTCAACCATTCAACAAATGCAATATGAATGAACAGGTTAGGTGAAATAAAGCCTAACAAGTAATAATGGAATGGCCTCTATTTTAAAGGTCAATGTTATGTATATTACAGAACGTAAAGGAGAATGGCAGAGTGGGTTTTTTGATCAGGACTCGTTTATGGAAATTTTACAACCTTGGGCACAGACAGTTGTTGTAGGAAGAGCAAGGTATAACATTTATTTTCTTTACATTTTCTATCATACAGAAAACTTAAAACCCTACAACTGAGAACAATATTTTGGAATATTGAGATGCAAGCTTAATTTGCAAATTCTTCTTTTGTCACCATTATTTAGACTGTTATCAATGAGTAATGCTTTTCCTTTATACACTTTTGAGTATCAATAATGCATCATGTATGATCAGCAGCAAGTCATATAACCATTAGAAATGTTCATATTGAAAACTTCTTGTACAGATGGAAAGACACGATGGTAGCAAACAATTAGTTGTTGTGATGTTTTTTATTTTTTATTTCATCTTTAAGCTTATAAATTTTATGCTTATAAAACATAAGATGATTGATGCACACTTTTTTGATAGTTGAAATGTTTTTAAAGGACATACAATAAGGTTACTCTTTGGTTTGTACTTCTGATTTATATCAGTCTACATGTCGAGGGTTCAGTGCATGACGATAGTAAGAGTTTCATAAACATGAAGCACTTACTATAGTATTGCACTGAACCCTCAATATAGTCTACCCTTTCCATGACCCTGTGGTACACAAACGTTATTGAGCAGAGTGATGATCTCAATGCAAAAAGTTCACAGGTTTTAATTCCTTGAAAAGCAGGTCAACTCATGCATCTTGTCTTTTATCTATATTCAGCAAAGTGACTGATTTTATATCAAAAATGATAATTTTATTTGTAGCAGTGGGGAAAAAAAACAGCATTGTGATCAACGGAGATATTGCTTGTTAAGAGTAGGTTCTGCTTTTGTCACTATTGTTTCTTGTGTAGTCTGCTACAGGTGTGCTCCACAACAGACATGAATGTAATCAGTTGCAAATTACACAAAACTTTATTCATAAAGACTCCTTAATCTATTATAGGCTTGGGGGATTACCTGTAGGAATTGTCTCCGTAGAAACAAGAACTGTAGAACTATCCATTCCTGCGGACCCAGCAAACTTTGATTCTGAAGCGAAGTTGATTCAACAAGCAGGACAGGTCTGGTTCCCAGACTCTGCCTTTAAAACAGCCCAGGCTATTAAAGACTTTAACAAAGAAGAGCTTCCACTTATGATCTTTGCCAACTGGAGAGGGTTTTCAGGTGGAATGAAAGGTAGATTTCCTTTTTCACTCTCACATTTATCCCAGCCCCATATTTTTTCATATTGAATGTTTGTTGTTTGTTACTGCTTTTGATTTACATAAGTCAAAAAATGATATTGGTTTAAGTTTAAACTTATTTATTATACATTGATTATGTGGCAGATTCTTACAACTTATATCATTCACTCTTTGCATAAAAACTAATGCCCTGTGTAAAACAAAATAAAGGTACTTTCCATACTTTACATTTGTTGCTTATGCTTTTGATTTACACAATTTGACAATTCCACCTTATGGTGTTGGGTAACATAAGGTCAAGAGAAGTAATTTTTGTTTCAGAACATTTATTTTATATCCATTATGAAATAAGTTCTTACTTATTTGAATCAATTCAATTTTGCTTCCTTGATACATAGATAGTATTCACACCAGCTGTAGAGAAATAAGATGTGGCAAGATAGATCCTACTACTCATAGGATTAACGCCCATGACCCTTGTGTCCTAAAGCCCATGCTCTATCCCAGGACAGAAGAACTAATTATGCAGCTCTGAACATTTTTCTTTTATCTTTGTTGAAATTTGCTTTCTGTCTGTTTGTAGATATGTATGATCAAGTGTTGAAGTTTGGGGCGTATATTGTTGACGCCCTTTGTGAATACACCCAGCCAGTGATGATCTACATCCCACCTTATGCAGAGCTTAGAGGCGGAGCGTGGGTGGTAGTGGACCCCACTATTAATCCCAGTCATATGGAAATGTTTGCTGACCAGTTGAGCAGGTATGACATATCTTCTGGTATACCTCCTTGTATTCCTTTTAAACCCTTCTGATGCCTTAGGTTAGATTTCTCAACAATAGATGATCAGTGCATCATGAGCGATTTTTAGACAAAATAAGAAATATAATATCTTGAATTGTATTTTATATGCATTATCAAAATTTTGATGCATGCAATCATTGATAGCTAATGAATCAATTCTGCTTATAGGCCAGGACAGATATGCGATTTTTCCACCAAACCTCAAACAAATTGCAACAGAAAATATTTCTGGTTATCTGACCACTTTAGGGTGTTGTCTATTACGTGTAAAAAATCGCCATTGAAAGGAGAGGTGGAAAACGGATTTTTTCACCTGTAATATGTCACATGTGAAAAAGAAAATACGAGGTTTCCAGACACAATGCAATCCTTTTTGTAAGTCACAGTTGCAAAACTTACGCTCAATTCAAACATGATGATTAAAAATACAATCTTATGTTTGTGTTTATAAATTTTGAAGGTAACAAACCTATAAATGTAAAAACGTGACCTTGACCTTTTACATTGACTTCTAACCGGTGACTCTAATGTGTTCTTATGCATGATTTTCGAACAGAAACGATCAAATTTTGACAAAAAGCCCCCTACACAAGTTTCTTTTTATGAAAAAACTATTTTATGAAACATGAAGCCTCAAGAATGATGTATGACTATATTACATATTGCTTTTTGAACTGTCATTGGGTTCAAGTTCATTGGGTTGGCAATTAGAACAACTCGTCCCTTTGCATTATTTACATGCTATAGAACATTCCAATCCGTGGTTCCTGCACAAACAACCTTTGCTGTCACAGTTGGTTTTGCACTTGCATCTAATATCTGCAAGCAGTTCCGATGGGGCAGGATGCACGTCTGTTCTTATTGGAATGCAGAGTCCATTTTCCAATTTGCAACCCTAAGTTTTGGATCTTGTTCAGTTTGTTCTATCCAATCCCATATTTGCCGCTTTGCGCAAAGACTGTGAAGCCTTATAGAAGCAGACGTCGGCGACAGGGTATGTATTTCTACAGTGTTTAAACTGTTTACAGTATTTTCTCTAAAGATTCGGAGGCGTAAACTGTCTAAGGAATCGTCACTGGATCCATAATAGAATGCCACAATAATTATTTCACCGACATAGTCAACCTGTTCTGAATTCACACTTTCCTGAAAGTGGCCAAGCTCACTCTGTAGTACATGACACAATCTTACTTCTCTCAGTATGGACCTCTTTCCAATTTCGAAAATGTGTGAAGTTGTATCACACCCAGTAAGGGCATGAAGAGCAGGAAGAATATTACAAATGTGCATACCAAGAACATTTTTGGGTTTCTTAATACTCCATGATCTTATTTTTTGATTTGAACTGAAAGTTTTGTCCGATCGAAAGACAATGTCACTGTCGGTTATCACGGCATGAAAACATAAGAAACATACCTTTTGGTAACATAGTCCACATACAGTTGGCAGATACCTTTGGATAAGAGTTCTGGGTTAACGTGAACTATGTCTTTTCCAAATTGCAGCAAGGAGTGTGTTTTCTAAGTCACAACTTGTCTGCTTTTCTTGAATAAAACGTCCATCACGTTTTGTCTCTTAAGATCCTTAATAATGGCACTACCGATCTTCCTGGCGTTGTGTGCGTTTACATCACCTATTGATGTCACACCAGTCTCGATATTTTGCAGAGAATTTACCGTTGCGAATGGATTTCGCTCCTCCAAGAATTCAAAAATGATATTACGGGCTTTGGTATCTCTTTCTTGTCTTGACTGGGAGAATTCTTTATGTTGCTCACTTGTATGATATGAAGTGTTGGTTAATTTCTGTAGAGAAGAATTGATTGCCCACAAATACGCATAGAGAGTAACCACTGGCCCCTCTGTACTTCCGTCATACCATTCCCTCTTGTCATACCTCCAGTGGAGTTAAGACTTCGCATAAGTGTCTGCTCAATTGTTAAATCGGTCATAAGCCCTGCCCAATAGCGGTCACTACGGCGTATAACATGAAAACTGTTTTGAATTTGTCATATATGCAAAGATGATTTGTATCGGATAGTTTATTCATTTGTTGGAGGTAAAGATAGGTCGACTTTACATACAGATTATGTCCTGTAGCTGCGTGATAAGGAAGCATATGTTCCAGTGAATGAATGTGCAGTTCCCAATTGCCAGTTTGTTCGGCTTCGATAAACTGTTTAAGGATTCTAATCATGTCCATGTATTGAACCCAGAAACACGCAGTTGGGTACGACGCCAACTGAAGTAGTTTTGTGTCAAATCCTTCTTTCACATGTTTAAATACTTCATTATCATTAACATCTTCAAGCGAAATCTCTTTACTGACCAGCTGATCGTAGAAGTTTGAGATGGTATTCAATTCCATTACATCAGGTATTGTATCGTCGGTAGCACCACACTCTTTATCGAGTGGCCCATATGTCTGCTCCAACAATGATATCGTGCTCTTGGGGGATTTCACATGTAATTGTTTCATTCTCTGCAACGTAATTCAAATGTTCTTCATCACTGTCACTTTCATAGTATGTCCTGTTTGCCTCTTGTCTTAACGGTATCCCATATATATCTGAAGTAAGTATAGTATTAAGCACTGAATCTACCAAAAGGTGTCCACGGACTGCCCTTGACACTGCCTTGCCGCTCATCATTTGGTCAACTGCGTTTGGCGCATATACGGTCTCTTACACACCTTATAGTCCAGTTACAAGCATAAGATGGCCTATACTTCCGAGAAAACTCATTTGAATATATGAAAACCTCCTAATCTTAGAACAACATTCTTCAATGGACTCTCGCGTGTCTCACTTTGTTTGATTGAAGACGCTTTCCAGTAAAGATGTTGATCAAATGTCACAATAGGTGCAGTTTGGTACCTACTAGCTTCTGTACACACAAAACATAAAGTTGAGTAAACACTGGACACATCACTAGGATTTAGATCAATCACTGGTAAGAACGTGATAGATGATTTTCAAGGAAAATTTCCTTCTTCAACGGATTGCATAAATCCTGACCAACCAGGCGTTATTGATCTTAATGGTCGGGCAATTTTCAAAATGATATCTAGGTAGTCAGTTGGGTCTTGGACATTCCTGGTCCTAAGATCCTTCAGATAGATGCATGGACGCTCTAGTGGAGCCTTATAAAACTTGTTGCATTTCCTCACAAGTACTACATACTAATATTTCACAGCCATATACAGCTTTCCTAACATATGTTGAGTGCGAAGAGAAAATTGTGCTGTACTAGTAAGGAAATGCAATGAGCATCTAAAAGAAGAGGTTGCAGTTATTATCCATCAAGAAAGGGTTCTAAAATGTAGTTTCACAGAACAAGTATATGTTTCTTTAAACCTGTTCGATATTAAAGTTACTTTATGGCGAATATTCACTCATTCGTGCATAGACAACAACTCTCGGAAGAATTCATCGAAAGAAAAATGCAAAACAAGAATTATGGTCCGAACTGAATTTCGTAGTTTTTTTTTCCCGAAATCTATGTATCATTTTTTTTATTCTCTTGTTGATAAAAATTCAACTGAATATCATTATTTGTTTTTAAACTATACAGTATTAAATTAGAAAATTATGCATATTATGATAGTAACGTTAAAATTAAATATTCAACGGTCTTACACTCTACTATTTCGTTCAAAGTGTACTTGACACAATTTTTTAGTGACGTCATCAGTGACATAGTATTTATCGCGACGCGTCAAACATCGAATACACACATTTCAGACAAAATATAGGTGTATGCTAATAAAGATCTAGCAAAATCATAAAACAAGTTCATGAATTAAGAAAGATAATGCTTTATATTATTTGCATTGTAACAGAAATGCTGATATCTGCAATTGTTTTGATATTGTCTGCAATTTCCGGTGATAATCGATGACAACTTCCGCCGAGGAAAATCACGCGTATGGAGGTCAATGCGTGTCAAAATAGATTTCACAAAATAACAAAAATGTTTTCTCCTATATCTTTTAAACAGCAGCGAATGAACATGGCGATTTTTTAGGGAACGTTAAGTAATAAGTGGTTTACATGATGCAAGTGTTTTTATTTCTGTTGCAATTTGTTTGAGGTTAAACTGCATCTGTCCTGGCCTATTATGTCTTAACTGTAACATCTGAAAATTGGAAAGAATTATATGTAGTAGATCAATTGTTATGATTTTTAATTTGCCTGGTGCCATTTTTGAAAGCTCTCTTGGATTAAATTACGCGGTGAGAGTTTTGTTTGCCAAGACATCATGTCTTCTTTTTTTTTTTTAACTCTTGTTTTTTATGACATATGTTACTGTTTTCCTTAAATATGGATGGATATGAATGAAACTCTTTAAGCAGTAAACAGTTATATTGTTGATTCAATTAGGGGTGGAGTACTAGAACCAGAGGGGACCGTGGAGATAAAATACCGTAAACGTGACCTCCAGAAAACCATGCGGCGTATAGATGAGAAATGTAAGGAGATAGTTGAAAAGATGGCAAATCCACAGATAGATAAGGAAGTCCAAAAGGTGCTGGAGAAGGAGCTGATAGAGCGGGAAAACAAGCTGCTGCCCATGTACCATCAAGTGGCCATTTTGTTTGCTGATCTCCATGACACACCCGGACGTATGGAGGAAGTGGGTGTGATATCGGTATGGCTGTACAACATTATCCCTGTCCTTTATGTACTCATTTTTATCCCTTTCCTTTATGTTCCCATTTAATCATGCTTGCAGCAGATCCATTAAGTAACATTTCTGACAAAAGTCACATAAAAAAACTTCGCTTGTTTTAAAAAAATTGCAAAAGATGGCTCAAGAAATAATGGTGACCAAGGAAAAAAATTCTTTCAGTGATCAATGTTTTCTAACCAAATTACAAAAGAAACATTTTTGCACACATTTCTTACTTGCCGCTTACAATTGCTTTCAATCTGCATTTTTAAAAAAAAATTACCTAACATCAACTTTTAAATTATCTCATTATGAATGAGACACTAACAAAGACGATCATGAGTTTGAAACATAGTTGTTTGTCTTGTCATTATATTCATTCTACAAAAGACACTTGTTGAGGGAGAGTTTGTGAATGTTATGACTTGGATTCTTAAAGCTGTTTGTTTTAAACTTTTTAACATAAAAATTCCAACAAATCTGTGAACAAGAAGCTTTAAAAATTATAAATGATTGAAATTCAAGTGTTCAATGCATGACTATAGTAAGTGCTTCACATATGTGACTATAGGTCTTGCACTGAACCCTCAAATTAAATATAAGTAAACCCATTTTGATTTTCGTTACAGGGTATACTCGAATGGAAGAGGAGTAGGGAATTTTTCTACTGGAGAATGAAGCGCCGATTGTTGGAGTTGAGCGTGAAGAAAAAATTGAAGCAGTTCACAAAGGTGACAAAGGATGGACAGTTGAGCTCTATGTTGAGTCGATGGTTTGTGGAGGATAAAGGGACTGTCAGCGTAAGTATAGTCTCACTTGTTCAAAACATTAATCAGTTAACGTTCATTGTAAATTTATGGAACAATAATGAGCTGTTCACTCTTTTGTTCCTGTAGAAAAATTGTAGATACCATTGTGATACATTGAGATATTATTCTTAATGAGCAATTTTTACATTTGTCTCACAAATTAATATCCATCTGATCACAAAGAACTATTGGTGTGGTGTGATGATGCTTTTAAGTTGAACCCATCAGAAATCATATATTGGGCAATGAGGAGTGGGTTGACATGTTTCTCAATTAACACTTTTATAATATATCTGAAGACTGACCATTTTTATAATAAAATAAGAGATGAGCAATTGCTCTGTTTTAGTTGATATTTTATACTGAATACCATATATTCTATACTGAGTTGGATGTTTACATTTCTTATAGTTTTGAATAAACACAAAGTTACTATATAATGTAGACCATTTCCCTACATCAACTGACTCATAAAACCAAGGCAGTAAATGACTTTGAAACTCATTGTGACAAAAGCATAATTTTAATGAGCATATTCCTAATTTGTCACCATGATTTATGAAATACTGTCACACTGTTCAAGTATTCATTTGTCAGTAATACAATTGTTTATGCTTTATTCTTTCTCATAATTAAGTTGATCAAGGTTTAAACATTAAGCAGCGGTTTACTTTCCTTGTTTTGTTTTCAGGCTTATCTATGGGAGGATGATAAAGCAGTCGTAGCATGGTTGATTGAAAACTTGAATGAAGCTTCTGGCAAGACGCTGATATCAGACAACATCCGCTGTCTACAGAGAGAGCATGTCATTCATCAAGTTAGACAGTAAGTATAGTCAAGTTACAGTAAACCTATTACCAAACAATAACCACATTTGACCAGTCTGTTGCAGGCGACTCTAAAAAACATTGTTGGAAAAGGAAAAATTGCTCTAAAAAATCAATTTCTCCTTTTCCCACAATGTTTTATACCCATTTCAGAAGATTATTTCTCAAGTTCATCACATTTTGAAATGTCTTCTACAAACTCTTTCGATTTTGAACAGTTGAAAATTGGCCTTTAGTAAAGGGTTAAAAGTTAATAAATTTATTTATTTTACATTGATTGTCACAGATGCTTGAAGCTTATTTGATTTACTCTCAATGACTGCTTCCTGGATACTAAAGCAGTACTTGCACTTATTTGTGGGATAGTCCCGGCAATTTTCACCTCAACACTAATGGGTATTGAATCCGTTACCCTCTATACAAGAGGCCAATGCTCTACTACTGTTGCCCTCTTGTGATTAACACTAGTTACTGCTAATGGTGTAATATGCTAAACATAAAATAGAACTTTTCTATGTGGCCCAGTGGTTAAGGTTTTGGTCCCACATTTGAACCCAATTGACTACTCTGGTCTCGTGGGATTGACCTTTGGTAATTCATTTTAGTGCCTTAGTCTAGTACTGGTAGGTCCAGGAAAGCTGTTACTTAACTGAAAATTTGTTGATATGGCATTAAAAAACATACCAAAAAAACCCTTTCTGTTACAGACTGATAGAGAAGAACCCTGAGGTAGCGATGGACTCGATTGTTCACATCACCCAGCACATGACGTCAGCACAGAGGGGTGAGGTTTCCCGTATATTAGCCAGTATGGAAACACAAGGGGACGTGGATCTCGATTGAACTGTCTAAACAGGGTCATCTGTTTGTGGAGGGAGGGGTTAACCCTTTCCTATGTATAGAGTTGATAACCATTGCCTGTGTATACATTATACTTACCTTAATACATCTGCGACAGAAGTTTTTAGAAACAAATGTAACAAAAGGAGAAATTGCTCATAATGAGCAATTTCTCCTTTTGTTACATTGGTTTCTATTTAATGGCATAAAGGATCATTATTTCTCATATTTATGCTTCTCTCCTGCTGTTGCATTCATTTTGGACCAGACCTAGAATTGGTATGAGTGCATGAGTTGAAAATACACCCTATTTATCTTTGAGGATAAACAAACATTTGATGTTCATCCATTGGTCAAATTCTAACTGAGCTGAATGTTGACCACCCACAGCTCATGATTATGGGCTATTGAATATTGAAGAAGTCGAATATTGACATATAGTATTTACAAATTATCAATGACCCTGTTAAAGAGTATGTTACTGGTTTTTCCTTCTTAAATTATAAATTGGTGCCTCTTGTTTCATGACTAGTATAGTGCATGTGGTAATAATACTTATGTTTTTAAAACTTATACATTTTTTTTAATTTTTTTTGTTCTACTGTAAAAATAAGTTATTTATTTCTCTGTAGGTGAAATAAATTCATTGTTAGGTTTGAAGAAACACAACAAATTTGCATTTATTTGTGCATTGTTTTTCAATCACATTCGGAGAATATATTCATATCCAATAGTTGTATTCATAATTGATTTTTTGTTGATAGGAAATTAATTTTATTGCTCATTTACGTTATGTGTTGTCTTATTTTTGCCAAAAGTTATTTGAACCAGGCATATTGTGTGGAATTGGTAGTAACCTGAAAAAACTAGGAGCATTATCTTTTTTTCTTCCCTCTTTTTCATGTCAAATGACTATTTAAAGCCATGGCATTATAAAAAAAAACACTTGTCTCTGATGAAACATCTCAGGATATCAGGGTTATGACTTTATTTGATGTTTCTGTGTTTATTATGTTATTTCATTATGCATCCTGTCAAAACATAGCACCTTTCCCATGCTTCTTAGCAACAGTATTTTACATAATTACCAGTCTGTTTAAACCATTATCTCCATTATATCCCATATACTTGTATACTCATTTAACCCTTACAGTGATGGAACCGACTTTATGCTTATGCAAACAGGTTATATGACAGGCCTGTGACCTAACATATTTGCTACTCTGAGTATCTTTCCTCATCAAAATTAAGCAGATATTTAAGGTTTTGGAAAGCAGATTACACAAAAATCTTTTTATAGAAAATTACCCAGCATTCTAGGGTTAAAAGTATCTGCTTTGGATGACTAAAGAAACAACAAGACAAAAGAAAAGATTTTTTTTTTCTATTGTTACATTGGTTCCAAGCCAATATTACGGTGTAAGTGGGTTTTTTTCACTACTTTATTGGTGTCTGTATATTCTTCCAATTGGGGAAACTCACTGAGTTCATGGTTCAATTGTATTACTTTTATTGTAAAGATTTTGAAAAAAAAGGAGAAATGATTTGTAGTGATTATTTTATAATCATTTTGCAGATACAATGGTTAAGAAAATATTCTAGTGGAAAAAATCATAGTCTTGAAGAAAGAAGGATAGGTTAAATTTTCATGGTTTTCTACTCAACTGTTATTTTCGAACAGGGTTTTCTCATCAACTGAAATTATGTTGTGTAACAATTTTCTTTTGCTGTATCCTGGTGTTTTAAGAATGAATCAATCAAAGAATGATTTAATTGAGGTAACATATATGTTTGCAAATATGTGTACCGGTAGTATTTAAGTTAGCCTCTTGCTAGTTGCAGTATTTATATATAGTTTCTTGATCTTTTGCTTTTTTGTATTTGCTCAATTTTTCTCTGTCTGGATATGTGTAGGTTAAAATCACTATGACATACAGTAATAATGATATATTTAACCTGAACATGCCAGAGGAAACATTAATTCTGAGTTATTATCACTTTTCCTTTTTGATAAGGGTCCAATTTAGATTTTATCTGTTACTATTCTCTCTTTATTTGTTATCATTCTCTCAATTACTTTCTACATAAAGTTGCAAAGTTTTCCTCAAGCTGGGTGTTTAACTTTCCGTCAAATATGATGTAAAACGTGTTGATGTATCTGCTCAATATGAAATACTTGTTGAGCCATTGTAACATTTAGAAAGAAAAAAATAACACAGAATTAATGACCTTACGCTTCTACTTTTACATGTCAACAAAAGCCTGTCTTTATATGAATGTTATTTATCCCATTTCCTGTTCAAAGTCTCTCTTGGACGTTCCTATGCCTTTTGCCATAGTGCCCTTGTGTTCCTATGTATGGAATAAAGGATTTATCCCTACCTTATGTTCCTATTTATGGAATAAAGGATTTATCCCTACCTTATGTTCCTATGTATGGAATAAAGGATTTATCCCTACCTTATGTTCCTATGTATGGAATAAAGGATTTATCCCTACCTTATGGTCCTATGTATGGAATAAAGGATTTATCCCTACCTTATGGTCCTATGTATGGAATAAAGGATTTATCCCTACCTTATGTTCCTATGTATGGAATAAAGGATTTATCCCTACCTTATGTTCCTATGTATGGAATAAAGGATTTATCCCTACCTTATGTTCCTATGTATGGAATAAAGGATTTATCCCTACCAATGTCAATCATTTCCCAGAAGACAACTAAAAACAAATGAGTATCCATGAAAAGTTATTACATTTGGAATCATAGAAATGTGTTCACAAAATTTTATATCACTTGTTACATTGTTTAAGATGTTAATTGCTCCAAAGACAATTGATTTTTGTCTTAAAGTTTTGTTTTAAGTTTCATAAAATATTTCTTCTTCACTAGTTAAATATTAATATATAAATTTGGTCATTTCCTTTATTAATCTTATCAGTCAAAGTTTCATGATAAGGTATTTGTATTGATAAGTCTAGTTTTATTTGACTGGAAAAAATGTGACAATGAATAGAATTTAATAGGCTTTTATGAAATTATTATGTTTATAGTTTCACATGTGCATGTTGTATGGAGATGTGTAAAAAAGGAAAAACTGATTGGAAATGCTGAAGTAAAAGTGAAAGTATTTGTATATGACTCACAATGGGTAAACATGGTGTGGTAATGTACATGAGTGCTGATTGACTGAATTGTTGCATTTCTTAGAGTAGCCCACCTCCTTCCTTTGATTCTTACATATATATTACAAGCCAACTATTAAAGTAAAATGTCTCATGTCTTTTCCCAATGATTTTTTCATAATTTATTTACATTAAAAAGGCATTAAACCCTTTACCCATATAGGAATGTGTGCCTCATAAATTTTGAATTCAACAACAGATGACAAATAATGGTAGGAAAAGATCTTCCTGATATTGAGAACCCATTTTGACAAACAGTTAAAATGTTCATAAGGAGCAGTTTTTTGTTGACAAAATGGTTTCTAATAACTTCTACAGCAGATGTGTTAAAGTTAAGTTTTATGGAGTAAAGGGTTAAAAGGTGTCCAGTTTGTAGATTTATGTTTGTAATAGAGGAAGGGTCATCTAGATAATATAATTTAAACATTAGACATTCTATTTATATGTGATATTCTAGTTTTCATTTTTGTTAGAGTTTTCTACAACTGTTTTATATACATGTACCTTTGTAATCAAAGTGAAATTATGTGTTTTGATTAAATGTCTTGAAATGATCTAGTGTTATTTTTATGTGCTGCTTATAACTAGCTTATAATTTCCTACTGTGGAATAGATTACCCGCACAACCGATCAAAATAGGAAGTTTTGATACCTTCGAGGGACCTTGCATGTTGTCCATAGGCATGGGTATTCAACTTATCTGATTTAAATCAGAAAAAGATGCATGTTACAACATGGTATATCCTGAGACATAAACAACATGTTATCTGTGTATCTGGAATATCTAATGAATTATGAATCGAGTGCTTTGGAATTGTACGTTGTTAACGGGGTTTTAAAAAAAGGTCAATACATAGATCGTCCTCAATCAATCGAGTTTTCTCCATGAAGTATAGTCTTATTCCACTTGGTTTTTACAAACACAAAGCGTAAGGATGGTGCGAAGCACATTGTCTATGTGGACAAGACATGCAGAATATGATACTTTAAACTGGTCATGTTTCCGGGACATGCCGAACGAGAAATGTCAGCAAATATGACTGACCCTTGGTGTAGGCATACCCCTGAGGAGACCGGGATGGAACTGGATGTTTCACCATTTATCACTACAGACTGAGAGCGATTACCAAGAAAACATTTAATCCACTTAAGAGTTTGGTCCCTTATGGCATAGAAATGCAACTTTTTTGGGAAGTTTCTCATGGTTTACCATATCAAACACCTTGAGAAAGTCTAGCGGCACTAGATCCACCTGGCTTTTTATGCTTACCGATTGGAGGATGTCGCCAATAAGCATGAAAAACTGGGTTTGACATGACCTTTTCTCCCTGAAACCATGTTGCATTTCTTTGAAAAGGTTTGCACTTGTGAAATGCTTGGTGATGCTGGAAGCAACAATGTGTTAAAGACTTTTAGATAAGACGCATGTATGAGGGATAGGCCGGTAGTTTGCTGGGTCTGACTTTGAACCTTTCTTATAAATCAGAGCTATGTTTGCCATTTTCCAAGTTTCAGGTAAGGTGCATGTTTGAAGGGATTTTTCTTAAGAAAGAATAGATGCTAGTTCTTTGACTGTTTTCTTTAGTACTGAAGGTCTAATCTGGTCTGGTCCTGAAGCTATGTGTGGGTGTCAGTTATGTAAAAGTTTCTCAATGGCATTTACTGAAATTTCAGTATACGACATGGTACTGTGGGAACACATCAAGAAGGTTGAATCTATGCAGCGGAGGGCTGCTAGATGGGCCCAGCATGACTACAGCCGCATATCCGGTGTTACTGAAATGCTAAATACCTTGCAGTGGAGGCGTCTTGACCTTCGGCGCATGGGCCAGCGATTGACCATGTTCCAAAACATTTTAAATGGCCAAGTTGATATCCCACGCCCTGCATATCTTATTCCAAACCAACGGTTTTCCAGAACTTCGCATTCCCAAGCATTACAATACAATCAAAACCTGACAATCGTGAACTTTTTCCCTAAAAAACTAACATCCATTGGAATGTCTTGCCTCCTGACACCATTACACTACCTGGACCTGAGAGCCAGATTGAACACACATCACCCAAATCTGAACTCATCGCCCTTGTCCAATAAAAACGCGTCAGCTCACGGAAATATCCGAGTAGTTACGATTGATATCACCCGAGATATAGGCCTACCCGCCCAGTAAATTAGACCGGTCTAAGAATAAATGTTCCTTAACTTTCTCATGACTAATCATGCACCTACACTTTCAATATCATTAAATGAATTAAAAGAAAGCGTATGAAAATGTGTATCTTAATTAATACAAAATAACCAAATGAAAAAGAACATAGGATGGGCCAGGTCTCGATCTCACGCAGTGAGAATTTGTGTTTATCTGAACTAGAAGTGACAGCCACCATGCTGTCAGAGCTACGGGTTCGTATTCGACGATAAATAAAGAATAAGTATTTATATCTAAATACAATATAGAGTCCGACTGCTTAGAGCACGTTTTGCATCACTGTTTTCGTTAGTCGAAACTACTTTTCGTGAGCTGAGTTTTCACAATCAGATTGGAGTTTTCATTGGATAAACCCGATGTATTCAGATTGCCATTTGCGATGATGACGTCAACATGTTTTTGTTATTGTTCGTAACAAAAGGCGAATTGGAGACATAGATGTTATAGATATATGTCTCTGGTATTAAATAAAGCACAAAATACACTTTTATATTAATTCTGCTGTTTAGTTGCAATTTTATCTCTTTTTTCTTTTCAAAAATCTTCATCTTCCTTTGTGAATATTGGGGGAGGGGGCAAAGTATACCTGACCCCGCGGTCTGATATGGGGGCTGCCCCCCTCCTACGCCTTTGCTTTATCCCAAATCGAAAATGTGATCAACAGTGAGCACTATAGAGGGCAATCTGAACACATCGGTTCATTCAATGAAAACACGTGTATTTCACAGCTGACGGAAATGCCCGAGTAGTTCCGATTGCTATCGAGGGCACATGTTAGTCTGGTTCCCGATTTTGCTGATTAGTGATAGGGGAAGGAACTCCAGACTAGGGCACATGTATCTAGTATCAATGTCAAGGCCAGCAATGACGTCACCACTAAACAAATCTGACGTCATTACGGGACCCGCCATTCTTTGAAGCAAGTTCTCTTCACACCAACTAGAACAAAAACAAGCCCGAAAATGCGTGTCGATATAAATCGAACACCAATTGAGGTTCCATCTCATCAAAGATGGAAATTAAGGTATGTAATGCTCTTGAAAGGGGAAGACGTCCGCTGTTATCTGATCGCCGACAAACTAAACTCAAGCTAAAATGTCGATATTCATGACAACACAAACAAAAAATATCATTTATCAAATATAAGATGAATTTATTGTTTCCCATTTATCCAATTATGATCTAAATCGTTTATTTTTACTATTCATTGTCCAAAGAATCTAATCAATATCGGCTTTAAACGATAAATCCTAGTTGGTTATTTCTTTTTGTTTCCGGTCGTTTTCCAATAATTCTTTCCCTTGGCTACTCAATCTTGCGCATGCGCACTTTGAAAGCATTCCTGGAGACGAGTAATTTGACAGGTTGTTTACACTGTTGTGATATTGCAGCTTCCAGCCTTTCCAGAAAGCCTTAAACAACCGGCTGAAGTTCAGCATGACGAACGTTCAGATAAAAGAGGGCGAATACACGTCCACTATCTATGGAATGGTAAATCATTTATTCCCATTTATGTGTTGTAGCGCGCTAATTGGTTGTTGATTGGATCAATCTACGGTTTTGAAGCTGATAATTTGGAATTTCCTTTACCTTGTGGAGGGTGATAGTACGAGCACCCTTTACTCAGTCTAAACCTTTAATAACAATTATGCTTGCTTCATATATACAGTTTTGGTATGTTTATAGTTTCAGAGATAAAACATTAGACAAGACACATTTATTTATCTGTGAACTTTGAAAAATGGTTCTTTTCAATGTTGTGGCACATTTTGTTACAGTCAAGTAAGTTCCTAAAAGAAATGAGTGACTGGCCTCTTAACCATGGCTGTATTGAATTGAAAATATGTGCCAGCAATCAAAATGTTGAGCTTATTTGTTCTTGTCAATTGCAGAGACATAGATAACAGAGATTGGCAACTCCGGAATTATCGCCAAACTCTCGCGTGCCACGAGGTTCTGCGAGATAAGGAAAGTGTGTACCTGTTTATCCGTTGCCACGGGAGATGTCAAACGAAATTGATACTTCTTTATTACAGTAAAATAGCTATGTTTTGGTTATCTGATTGGTTATCTGAAACAACTTCTGGACATTTTGTTTTATTTCATTTTATTAAATTGATTTTATGTTAAAAACAAAACAAAAAGTTCCAGTAGGCCTTCTTTTTCAATGACTGGCTTGATTACCACGCAATTCAGAATTGTACTCATAACGACAATGTCTTTCAAGCAAAGGTTTGAATAATGTTTTGTAATAAATCAAGTGACTCTATTTAGTTGCAGTTAATAACCAAAGCATGAACTTTCCACTAAGACATGATAGTTTTTGTCAATATTAAAAGATTGCTTTCTCACTTCATTTCATTTATTCTGTGTCGCAAAACTGTTTACAGTGCTAATTTTGTCAAAACAAAACACATTTTTCATCATGACATTATTTCATGCCAAATGTTTCAATTTAAGAAAATAAAAAGTATTTTATGATGTTGAAATGCATGTGATGAGAATTTTTGTAAAAGTGGTTTTAGTAAACGAAAGGACATGTAAGAAAAAACTGACTTGCTAAGTTTTTCAATACACCTTTTACCGCAGATTCCTCTAATATTGATTGCAAATCAATTAGTACATAATTATTCTAAAACACGTAAGGGTCTGGTCTTATCATGATGCTGACCGAAATGATTTTAGAAAAAAGAAATGTGAGCTTTTTGAATGTTTAGCTAAAGCAAATAGTGTGTTTTGCACCTTCGTTTTTATTATCATTTCTCAACGAGAAATTAAGTCAAAGCACACTACTTTTAAAACCAGACAGACGCTTTAGACAGAACAAATCCTCCCTATTTTGTTTTCGGGATCTTTAGGTCATTAAATTTGAATGAGGTGTCAGAGAGTGGACACAGGGTTAGCGCCACACGCTTCTTGTGTTATCGCCCTAGCATCAAAAGGTTTTATGACATCAAACTACATATTTTATGGGGTGGCAATTTACAATCATAGCCTGTATTGTCCACTACCGTGATTGACTCTATCACCCTTCGTTCTTCAAATGACACATTTCACTTGACATATTTGCAAGCGATCGGAATTAAGAAGAAGTATGATGAAAAAGGAAATATCGTGGTGTTTCTGATTAAGAAGATCTATCCATTCCTTTTGTCCATTAATTGAATGGAATTTCTTCTTCTTATATAGGAATATCACTTTGAAAATACGGGAAACTATAGAACTTAGTCAGCATTTAATACGGGATCAATTCAAACTCATTCAGACGTTTTCAGTAATAACACATTTGATAAAATCCAAGTCACACAATTTAAGTTTGAATTGATGCAAAAATGAAAGATTTTGATTGAAAATAATGGGCCTGAAATCATGATTGTGCTTGTGTGGTAAAGTAAACCTGGTATAACTTCGTTATAAACTCGACAATCACCATAAAAAAGCGGGTAACCATAAAACAAAAATAACACTTCAGGAAAATGTCAAGTATGATATGATCCAGTGCATAGTTTTTTAGTTTTACTTGCTACAACTTTTTTATATTTTGGTTGGAAATCAAGATGGCTGAACTCATTAAGGTAGTAAATGGGACATATTTAGTACGCAATAACTTCTAAATGACAAAGAATATCAGACTGAAAATTTGGAAATAAACAAAATCATATTATCCCATTAAAATGGACATAAATTAGAAATGTTTGAATAAAACCTCCATTAAAACATTTTACTTTGTACAAGTATGAAATATTTTGGTTGAAAATAAAATGGCCGAAATCACGATCAAGCTTGTGTGGTTAAGTAAACCTGTTATAACTTCGTTATGGAAGCGAAGATTACTTTAAAAATGCGGGCAACCATAAAACAAAAATAACACTTCAGGAAAATGTCAAGTATGATATGATCCAGTGCATAGTTTTTTAGTTTTACTGTGCACAACTTTGTTAATTTTTGGTTGGAAATCAAGATGGCTGAACTCATTAAGGTAGTAAATGGGATATATTTAGTACGCAATAACTTCTAAATGACAAAGAATATCAGACTGAAAATTTGGAAATCGACAAAATCATTTTAACCCATTAAAATGGACATAAATTAGAAATGTTTGAATAAACCTCCATTAAAACATTTTACTTTGTACAAGTATGAAATATTTTGGTTGAAAATAAAATGGCCGAAATCATGATCATGCTTGTGTGGTTAAGTAAACCTGGCATAACTTCGTTATGGAAGCCAAGATTACTTTAAAAATGCGGGCAACCATAAAACAAAAATAACACTTCAGGAAAATGTCAAGTATGATATGATCCAATGCATAGTTTTTTAGTTTTACTGTGCACAACTTTGTTAATTTTTGCTTGTAAATCAAGATGGTTAAACTCATTAGGGTTGTAAAAGGGACATATTCAGTACGGAATAACTTCTAAATGACAAGGAATATCAAACTGAAAATTTGGAAATGTAGAAAAACAAACCCTTTCTTTAAAATGTACTTGAATTGGAAATGTTTGAAAAACCGTCCTTTAGAACAGTTTGAATCTAAAACTACTCAATTATCACGTTTATCGCACCCAACCACGAAATTGCGAACAATTCAATCAAGTTTGTCGCAGTTTGCCATGTTTATTTTCTTTGATAATCGCTTGTTAATCGGTCTTGTTGGATGGAGAAACTTTATAACAATAACAATATAGTAAATTCGGTAAGAAAATAATTTAATTATGACTTAAAACACGCTTAAATGTGTGTTGCCTATTTCGCGATTAGTTGAAAATTGCGTCGATAGACAGATCTCGAAAGGTCTTGCTAAATAACGCGTCATGAGAGATATCGCAGAAACCGGCTATAGGTAAAGAAGGAGTTGCCAATCTCTGTTATCTATGTCTCTGGTCAATTGTGACAGAAGCTTGAAGCTTATTGAATTCGCTATTGATGAATGATCCCTGGAAATATGAGCAGCACTCATGAAAATTTGTGGGTGCATGAGTGACTTGGCCTGTCTCAAACTCAGCTTGTGGTTTGCCTGTTTCCAACCTAGCTTTTGGAAATTGGCCAGTTGTTAACTTTGGTAGGTCAACTCATCCCACTATCGGAAATGTCCCGGTATTTTCACCTCCTAACGAAGATCAATGTTGGGAACCTCCTCTGTGTCAGAGATAGATTGTTATGAAAATTGTTTCAACAGAATTAATATAAGGCTCTATATCTATTTCAGATAAGGGATCAGAGGTATGGGGAAGCAGTCCAAGTCTTGAGTAGTCAACTACAGACTCATCAGAAGGTAAGTTTATAATTTTGGTAACACATAATAATTTCTTCTTTCCTTTCTAAATCACTGCTGCAGGTGACACTGCAATAAATTATTGACAAGGCAAAGGCATGCATGAAAACAAAATCATTTACTTTTGACATGTGAAATATATCGACAAATGAAAATGGATGTGGCTAATGAAAAGCCCTGTTTTCTTTTGTGATCAATGGAGATTTGTAAATTATGTTAAGAATGTGTTATTGAAGGGGTTAAATATCTGAATCATGGTGATTGTCAGGCATGTATGGGAACTTCGACAACCAAATGAAATTATAAAGAGTTAGACATTATGACATTTGCTCACAATGAGCTTTTTATATAAGCATCATGAAAATAATTGATTTTTGAAATAAATCTATTTACACTTGGCATTAAGATATGCTTTTAGGCTTATACTTTCAAATTGATAAAATATTAGAGTATTTTGCTTTATTTCAGTCCCGAGCGGCCCTTTCTTTGCTGGGATACTGTTACTTTCAAATGCAAGACTTTGTCAATGCGTCTGACTGTTATGAACAGCTATCTATGATGTTTCCAGAAGTTGAAGAGTACAAACTACATTATTCCCAGGCCCTTTATAAAGCCTGTCTGTACCAGGAGGCTATGAAAGTAGCCTGTCAGATAGACAATCCTAACAGACAAGGGGAGGTAGGTCGACCGATGGTTATCCTTCCTTCCACCTTTGGTGATTAACTAAACTTCAAAAGTCCCTGTCAACATGAGTTTTGATCCGATAACCAGTGGATTTTTATGTTCCTTAGATAGTTTTCAAGCTGATTTGTGAAATATTGATGGTTCTAATCATTATGACTAAGTCCTTTGTCTTATAAAGCGAACATTTCAAAATATCTGTAATTCTTTTTACTCAATGTTACAACCAGATAATGAAAATATACATCCACCTTATTTTAGTTGTAAATAAGGGGCAAAATAAGACTTCCAAACAATTTCATGTCAGTTTTCAGTTCCCTTTGTTGCTATTACATCATCTAATTGGAAAAATAAAGATAAAGCTAGGAATGAAAATTTTGGCAATGCAGAAACTTTTCATAGCACCCTGACCAATTTTTTTTAATAGATTATGATTTTATAGATGCTGGAACAAATATAAATGAATCTTACAAATTTCTTTGCCCATATCTAGATATGATAAAGAAGCTGATAGGTTTAATTCGTCATCTCTCCAAAACTACTTTTATGGAGTTGATTGGGTTTGGGGGTTATAAATAAGCAATATTTTTGTGGTAATATTTACAATATGTAACATTATTTACAGATAATGAAGCTCCAAGCTGCTATCAAATATGGAGAGGAAGACTTACCAGGAGCTAAGGTATGCTTTAGATAAATGATGTCTTCCATAAATTTTGTCCTTCCCTTTTGAGGATGTTTTTCTTAGTAATGAGCATCTGTTGAAACCCTTTTCATTTTGAATAGCAACTGTGAAATAAGATCAACCCATAAACTTGAACTTACCTTTATCAATTTTAAGTCCCATGTTTATTACACGGAAAAAAATGTTTTGGTGGATGCAGAATCTTTGCCTTTCACATTATCATCCACATAATGTTTGAAAACAGCATTTTGAAAATCAAGAATAGCTCTTCATAAGTGGGTTTAAATACCTCTATATTTTGTATGAATAACTTGATTGTGCGACCAGAAAAAAAGTCAGTCGTCAGTTGATATTGTTGTAATGAGGAAGATTGAAAAATTCCTGTTGTAGTTAAAAAGTATGACAATTTTTATTGTGAAGGCAATAAAAAAGGCAGATGAGTGCTGAACAGAATAGCTTCTCTAATGTATGACCATGTCATCTTTGTTTTTCAGAGCCTTGTAGAACAATGTCCTAGTGATGATCCAGACACAGAAATCAACTTGGGATGCCTACTGTTCAAGGTAAGTGGTTTTTGAATAATACATTAACTTCACCTTGAGCAGACACCTTTTCAAGCTATTGTTTAAAATGTGTCTATTATGTGTATTTTTGAAATTTTAATGAATACATACTGAGCTATTCATAAAGCTTCGCCATTCGCCATAGGCGAAAGTCAACTTGGTTTGGCGAAAAAAGAAATGTACCCTTTCGTCAATTTGGCGAAAGTAAAATTGACCCCATTTTGTATAGAGTCTGTAATGGCGAAAGTGGGAAGAATGGCTAAAGTCTTTTCGCCACTACGAGTGGTAATCATTAATTAAAATTGAATAGTTTGACGTTGAACAGCTTAAATATAAATAGAAGTGTTTGGTTCCTTAGCCGATTTTCTAGTGAAAGCGCTCTTTTAGAAAATCCGGAGACCAGACATTATGTATATTTCCAATAGCAACTTCTAATGAAATTGTTTAAACAGGCCGGTTCCCGGTTTCAGTTTATGTGTCACACTAAAGTCGGTACCAGAATAATAAAACGCACCAAAACGTTTTCGATACTTATTTCTGTAGCTCACTGCGTTAAAAAAAGATACTCATAAAGGTGATATGGGACTTATTGCAATAAAAAGCACGCGAATAAAAAACATTATTTGTGTGTAAACACATTCAATATATCAAGCGTTTTAAATGATTACATCGATGCAATATTAGAACGAAATTCCATGGTACGGAATTTACGGACAACAAAACAACAACAACAACAACATGAGGGAAAGGGACTCCCGGTGAAAAATGGTAATTAAAACAAACATTCAAGGAAATATAACCTTTTATGAGCATATCTTAATGCATTGGAACTCCCACATTTAGTAAAAAGAACGTCATTATTGTACAAGTACTGTCAACTTGCCAGTTCAATGACTCCCAGATCACGTAAACGCTGCAGCATACCCTGCAAAGAAGGCTTAATTTGATATCTTGTTAACAGTTTCATTCCAAAGCTTAAAATACTAGTCACTATATTGTTTTTGTTTCTAGTCACTTTGATATTTATACATGTACTTATAAGTTTGATTGTCCTTTAATTTTCTATTAACCATTTCCCTTAAATAGAAAACTATACTAGGTATGTCATTTAACAACAAACAGTGTGACAAAAGTAGAACTGATCTTGCTTGTTATGGACAAATTCTACTTTAATTACAATGTTCTACTTATCACATAAGTGTATAGCCAATCTCATAAACATATCTTTTTAATTTTGTGTGATATCCTGCAATTATCTATTTAAAGGGAAATAGTTAAATGTGCTTTAAGAGTTTATCAAAGGTTAGATATTCTTTTTTAAAATGTTTAATTTATTTTGTTTTATTTACAATCAAAAGTTATTTTATATTCTTTTTTTAAATGTTTATTTTGTTTTATTTAAAAAATGAATCATGCCAGGTGCATGCATGCAAGTTTAATTATTTTCTGTCGTCTTTCTAACCCTGTCCCAAAGTTCTGTAAACATTTATTGAGGTATAGGATGTAGTACTCTACTAAGAACAACCACACAATGAAGTGGCTGATACAAGAACTGTTATTTATTTGTTCAATTTACACATCATTTATTTTATTATGTGATAAATACCATTCTAGCCTATTTCAATAATTGGTCTGTAAATTGAACAAATGAACTGTAATTTATATTTAATATTTCTGCTAAAATGGCTAAAAAGACTTAGCCAAATTTGGCTTTGCAAAAATCCAAGTGGCTAAAGAAAATTTGGGTAGCTTAGCCAAAATGGCTCATAATATTTTGGTCCAATGAAGAGCCCAGACATATGGGGTCGGCCTGGTCTAATTTCCACCATGTTAAATAGCAACAGTTTAAGCAGTCACAGAGAAAAACTGCTCCCATACCATACTTTCTCATGACAATGTCACCTTTACACTATCTTAACACAATCTATTTTCGGGGTTAAATGTGCATCATGACGATTTGTATTTTTGCTATCGTCTGATTTCCAGAGAGGGGGCGTGTCAATTCAAATGGTAGAGGTCACGCCCAGACTGATAACAGACATCTTTGGTTCTCTCCGCATGGAGAAGTAGTCCTGTAAAATACAAACAAAACGCATTTAAAACATGCAGGGGAAGACAAAGCAATCACACAGTAACAAAATATAAACTCTTAACCCTTTACGGTATATAGCGCCGTTCGCCGCCTTATCAATAACCGTATTAAACCTCTTTTAAGGTTCTATCGATGACCGCATAGAACGCTTTTTGAGAGCTGAAAAATTTATTCAACTTTAACCCTTAATTACACATATTAACACACATGTCACTTTCTCCAAATTTCAGTTTCCTCTTAAACAAATATCATGGTTTCTTTCTTTTCCGATGATGAAATCAGTGGGTCAAAGTTTGAAATTTTGCTCTTGAGAGAATCTTTTGATAATTGTCCCACGACACCCTTCTGAAGAAGACGGTATCAAATTGAGATGAAGGGAATTCAAATTACCAACCCAATTAATGAGAGGTCTTCAATACCCGGTCATAAAAGATCAAAACAATGCTGATTTGTAAAGACTCGATAAGGATTTCATGCAATTCTTAACTTAACACATTTCTAAAAATACTATCCAATTAAAATAAGAGCATACGGCACGCCACCCAGAAAGGTGTTTATGACATGGAGCTGTTGTTCAAAGTTTGGTTTGTTCCCGGAACGTCGACTCGACTTGGAGGTGGGACTTTCATTATTTCAAAGAACTACTTTCTAGGCTACAACAACCTGGAAGTGCTTCAACACCGGTCCGACACCTTAATATCAATGATTAAAAACCTATATGTAAAATAATAATTTGTGATCACATTGATTTCAAATTGCTGAAATATCAGGAGGCCATAAAGAGTTGACAAAGATGTGCATATCAGTTTCTTTTTCTGAGCATAATGGTTTATTTGTATTGGTTACTATTCATGTAAAAATGACACTTTTTTCCTTGGATTTCATCTAATATTATTAATAACTTTTCTAAGCATACAAAAACAATAACATTTTGTGTATAAAAATAGTTTTATGAAAAAATATATATGGGTCATAATGTAAATTATCATATTTTTAGGGATATATATGATAGACAATTAACAGGCCGACTCCCTATCTTGTTTTTGAGATGTATATTTGACAACATATATTTCTGTTTAAAGGAACATAGGTATGTGGAGGCGTGTAACAAGTTTACAACAGCCATTCAGATACTTGGCTACAAGCCTGACCTGTCCTACAACATAGCCCTGTGTCACTACATGATGAAGCAGTATGCTCCAGCACTCAAACACATTGCTGATATCATAGAGAAGGGCATCAGAGAACATCCAGGTATGGTTTATTGACTAAATAGCGAGATGGAATAGTTGTGAGTATGAGGTAGTGCTTCCTTTCATAGCATATTTGTTGACTTTGAAGTTATTATATTGTGGGTACTGACAGAGACGGGATTTTGAGGACATCTAGCTGTGTACATTGTGCTCCTTTGAAAAAGGGTGTAGAGGTCAAAATGAAACAAATGAGAAAACGGATGAGAAAAATTCCCATGTTAATGTACCTATCCTAAATTGTTTTTACTCAACAAGGCTTTTCATTAATCTTTATTTGGCGCGAATACTAGTTCTGTATTCAGCAAAATTATTATAAATAAAATCATGGGAATTTCTTTCACAAATAATACTATGAAATCACATCAAAATTTGTATTAAAATGACACATTAAGACAAAATCACCTGTTAATTTTCAGAATTGAGTGTTGGAATGACTACAGAAGGTATTGATGTGAGGAGTGTAGGGAACTCACTCACTCTTCATGAGACAGCCTTGATAGAAGCATTCAACCTTAAAGCAGCCATAGAATACCAGCTGAAAAACTGTAAGTTTCTTTAAATCTTTATTCTATGTATATGTTCATCATTATCACTTGCCCATTTTCGATTTTAACAATATCAACTCTGAAAAGAGATGACTCTTGATTCTTGCTTTTGACTTGATATTATTTGCATATTAAGAAAGATATAAACACATTATGCCATTTTGTTACACATCTGTCAATTTGGGTTTTTTTTATGTTTTTTCTCTCAATTATTTGAAATTGAAGCTTCAACCGATAACAAATATGCAGGCTAAACAATCACATGGTATTTGGGTTTTGGAAGAGAAATTTTACAATTCAAACAATTTTTCCTTTACAATACTTTATAAAGACTCTGGCCTTCAGCTATATCAAAGGGAGGTTTTTCAGAGAAAGGAGTTTAGCCATTTATACACTACTATGAATTCTTTCATAGTTTTTTTTTTACAATATTGACCAGTTAGAAACCAAACTTATAAGATTCAATTTTCATTTTTTAGTTTCCCATCTTTATCAACAATCTATAACAACCTAAACTATATATACAAACATTTGTTTCACCAGTCGAGGCTGCATGTGAAGCGCTGACTGATATGCCCCCTAGAGGAGAGGAAGAGCTGGATGCTGTGACACTACACAATCAAGCATTGATGAACATGGACAACGATGCTACACAGGGCTTTGAGAAACTCCAGTTTCTATTGCAGCAAAATCCATTCCCTCCAGAAACCTTTGGCAATCTTCTTATCCTGTATGTCAAATATGAGGTATGTTAAAAAAATGAAAACTTATTTAAATTTCTACAGCTAGCAGATCCTGTTCTATGTGATAACAGTGTCTCTGACTAATGCTTGCTGGATTGAAACATGTGAAAATAAGTGTTTGAAGGTCATTGGATTATAACTCTCTGTTTGACAATTAAACTCTTAGTATGACAAACATGAAAATTGTCATGAAAAAAAGCATATTATTTGATTTCATACTTGAATCATGTTGAGGGAAACATGCATTTCTCCTGTCCCAGGAAAATGATGAAGATCAAGAGTTGTTTCTTTTTCCTGTTATTTGTTCAGTTATTGTCCAAAAGATTTTTGCAGGCAAAGAACTGGTAAATCTTGATGTATGTTCAAGTTGGCCCTTATAGTGCTGGAACCCATTTCATGCCTATGCAAACAGGTTAGGTCCAGGCCAGCCGCCAAGCAAATTGGTGGCTGGCCTGTGATCTAACCTGTTTGCTACTTTGAGTATCTTTCCTCATAAAGGTTTTGGAAAGCAGATGACAAAAATCTATTTTAAAAAAATACCAAGCATTCTAATTGTTTTTATCCAAAATGTTTTGTAATCTTTTCAGTACTATGATTTGGCTGCTGATGTTTTAGCAGAGAATGCCCATATGACATACAAGTACTTGTCAACCGTAAGTTTTATACATTGTCACAGCATTTTATTTGCTAAAATCATTATTTATCTTCAAAGTTGGCTTCATTAATTTTTCATTTTTGAATAACAGTAACCCTATCATTTTATTTATTCATGTAGGTTTAGGGTTGATACACTGCCAGCATAGTGTTAAAGAAACCATTGACAAAAGGAGAAACTGCTCAAATCAAGCAATTTCTTCTTTGTCACCATGATTTCTTTCAAATATAAAGCAACCAAAAAAAGTGTTATCTTAGAATTTTAAAGATTGTGATCTTCCTCGTTGAGGGTTTGCACCATTTTATTTGCTCTAAGCGTTGTTAATTTTAACTAGTGATCTTTACTTGAATGACTTAAATCCCATTTTTCACAAGGAACAATAGGTAGAAGAAATATTGACATGGGTAATATCATTTGTTTGAATATTGTCATCTAAAATCCGATCTTAACTACCACTGAATGATTGTGAAACCCTTGTTTAAAGGCACATCAAAGGAGAGGAGTACAAATAAATTACTGAAAAGATATATGGAGTTCTTTTATTATGTTCATAAAAGTAATGGGAATTAGTTTAGGAATGCATTGAGACCCTATTAAATAGACTGATTTAAAATAAGTTATTTTGTGTTTGAAATATAGTTGTCTCCAATTCAATTATGTTCATCAACAACCTGTTTGTTTACATATTCAAAATAACAAATTCTGATTGGTCAGTTCAAAAAATTGTGTATCAACTGTCAAGGTCATAGGTGAAGAATCAGGAAATCTGAATTATAAAAGTTGCTAATCTGGGTTATATCTGGTTTACTTTCACATTTAAGTTGTGCTGATGGTGTTTTCTGGTGATAACTATTTGAATATGTCCAAAAGTTTACCAAATGATATAGTTTGATATAGCATTAACCTCCTTTAATGGACCTTTAAGTAAGCTCCATGAATAAGTCTAGATTGGTTCAAAGTGAGAGCATCTGAATTTCAACAGCATTATATTGATTTATATTTGGATAATGTTTGCCAAATAGACAATTTTAACAAAATCTGTTTTGCCTTTCTTTTTATTTAATTTCCAATTGTTGAGGATTGGTTTAGAGTCCTATTGAATAGGTATCATGTGTTCTGCAATTGCAGTCATCAACCTCTTTCAGAAAGTCATGACTCATGATTGAGATGTAATACTTAAATGGTTTTCCTCTTTACCCACACAGTATATGTATGACTTCCTTGAAGCTGTGATAACCCGTCAAACCTCCCCGGAGGAGGCATACAGGAAGCTGGATGAGATGGCAACAAAACAGACAGAAACACTACGAAAACTTACCAAACAAGTATAGAAAAGGCTTACTTGTCAGTTAATTAGTCAAAGTTCTATCAATTCATTATATGAATATGAACCTAGTTGTTAAAGTATAAAACTTAAAATGACATGGCCCCTCTCTGTGTAGATTGAATATCCCCTGATGGCATTGGGATTTTCATGAGAGGCCGTCTCCTGACTGACTTATGGAGTGCTGATGTTTCCACCTGGCTTGACCAGCTGTTATGGGCCAGTTAAGTTGGAGTCTTCCTTCATCATTATGAATCGGGCATCGCAGCATCACTGAAATTTTGTTGACTCAACGTTGCTCCCATATGAATAAATGAATGAATAAAATTTCACATGTCACAATAATTTTTACGCAATTCGAAAATTGAACAGTTGTAGTTGTGAACTGAAAATATTTGTTATCAATTGTAGATTTTGAAATATGGAATGGGATTGCATTGATTCTAAACTTCATCGTTTTTTCCAGGTACAAGAAGCTCGCCAGAACCATGATGATGATGCTGTCAAGAAGGCTGTTAATGAATATGATGAGGCTCTAGAAAGGTACAACTAATTCATGAGATTTTTATCACTTTTTCGAAACATAATGCAACAAATATGGAAATTGCTCCTTGATGAATACTCTCTTAATTCTTAGTTGTTGCTTAATTTTCTTTTTGTGTTTAAATGGAGAATATGTTAGGGAAAGGACTACTTTATTACAATAAGCTGACTTTATGTTATAAAGCTGAGTAGAATATTGTGACTTTTTTTTCTCTTTTATTTGAAAAGTTGTATTCCTTCCCATGTATGAAATGATGATTGTACTTATAAAGTAATAAAAAAGGAATGACCTAATTTAAAATGTACACTTATGATAATTAAAATCAATTAACTGACTCTGACACAAATACAAAGAATCTCTTTTGATATTATCATAAAACAAATAAGCTTATTAATGGTTTTTTTTTGTTGCAGATATATTCCCGTCCTAATGCAGCAGGCAAAGATCTATTGGGACATGGAAAACTATCAACAAGTGGAGAAAATCTTCAGGAAGTCTGTAGAGTTTTGTAACGAGCATGACATCTGGAAACTCAATGTGGCCCATGTACTGTTCATGCAAGAAAACAAATACAAAGAGGCCACTGGCTTCTATGAGCCAATTGTGAAAAAGAATTATGATAATGTAAGTGTAAACCCTTTTGTTAATAAATAATCATCTAATATCTCTCTGAAGATATTCCTTCAAGACTTTTTCGGTACATTCAAACTAGCATATTTTGATAAAGTATTTTTTCAGATATTATTGAATTGAAATCATGCTTAACTCCTAGTTACATGAAAATACTTCTTTTGTCATAAAGATATTTCAATTGCAATGTTTATTGGAAATATTTGAGTATTTTTAATCTAAGGTTTATACTATTTCTGATTAAATATTGTTAGATGATGTTTTTAAAGTAGCATTGTTTTGATAACATCCTTAATAAGCAATAACAGTCTTTCTTACCTTTATAGGGTAGCAGCCACTATGATAAAAGAATTAATTGCTCAGCCATGTGTCATGGTGGTTTCCAAAGATTTCTGAATCTAATGTGTCAAAGGGTTCATTTGCAAAGTAAGGAGTAAACACATGTTTACTGACATTTGCGTTAAATGATCATTTTAATGTTTTACAGATTCTGAATGTGAGCGCCATTGTGCTGGCAAATCTATGTGTGGCGTACATCATGACCAGTCAGAATGAGGAGGTAAGTAATAGTGACTGTAGTCTTAATGATTGTTACACTTTATGTATGAATAAACATTTAGCTTAACAGTGACATGTATCAAGTACAAACAGTAAAATAAAGACAAGACGATAAGATTTCAGCCACATTTGGGCTATATTAAATATAGTTCCATGATTCCATATAATTGGAGGTTTATGAAATTACAAAAGAAGTAACTGATGAATTTCATTATATATTTTATAACCTAATTCTCTATAACATTAGTCATTGTGTTAATGGTCATAAACCATCGGAACAATAGGCGAGCTTACATGTTATAAGACATTTCTCATTTTGCCATAGTGGTTTCTCAAATCATCTGATAAAGATCTTTAGTGAAAAGTATGAAAGAAAGGCTCATTTGAAAACAGGACCATAATTCATTAGTCAATTTGGCCTTTTGGCCTTGTGGTTAGAATACATAAATTAAATCACATGACCAGTCTCAGAGTGGGTTCAAATCTGGTACTGTTGTTTGAATTTTATGAACGGTAGTTTCCCTGCTATCTTGCGAAATGCATTTGGTTTTACCCATCTTGGCTGGCCCTTATGGACAGTAAAGCTTGGGATCTTCCATTCTGAAACTTTTCCAAACTGAAAAATTGTTGAGGGGATGTAAAACCCATAGTAAATCAACTGAATTGAATAATCTATGGAAAGTTGGTTAAGTGTAAATCTTTGCCTTGTTTGTTCCATTAGATCAGAAAGTAAACCTTTTTTTTTTCTAAAATTGAAATGTTAATCTGCAGTCAGGAAATGTGCATTTGAATTATATCTTCACAACATGGCTTGATTGCTTGATGTAATTACAATACATCCTGGTATTATTTGCAGGCTGAAGAGTTGATGAGAAAGATAGAGAAGGAAGAGGAACAAGTAGCTTATCAGGATCCACAGAAGAAGATCTACCACCTCTGTATTGTGAACCTTGTGATCGGGTAGGTTGGTTGGTTCTGTCTCAAAACTTAAACATTTGTCATTTGGTCAGTGGTTAAGATAATGGTCATTCATGCAGTATTTTAGTAACAAGAAAATGTTAGTGAGTGGATACTCATTAGAATTGTCTAAATTGGACAATTCTAACCCTTATAGTTCTGGAACCGACTTCATGCTTTTGCAAACAGGTTAAGATCCAGGCCAGCTGCCAAATAAATTGGAGGCTGGTGTGTGATCTAAATTGTTTTCTACTCTGAGTATCTTTCCTCGACAAAATTAAGCAGATATTTGAGGTTTTGGAAAGCAAATGAGACAATTTTTAGCTTGACTATTTGAAGAATAAGGAGAGCTTTACTACTCACCCAGGCGTCGCTGTCGGCGTCACACCTTAGTTAAGTTTTTATTTGCAAGTTTGTATCTTATTAACTACTGTATGGAATGGGTTGATACTTCACACATGTGTTCAGGGTCATACTTTAATGTCCCTGGCCAAGTTTTATATCTCTAATTTTGAATTAAAGCAAATTATGCAGCTTTTTGTACTTTCGAAAATCTTGGTTAAGTTTTTACATGTAAGTTTGTAGCTTATGAACTACTGTATGGAATAGGTTGTTACTTCATACATATGTTTAGAGTCATAATATAAGATCACTGACCAAGTTTCAATCCTCTAGTTTTAAATTTAAGCAAATTTTGCGGCTTTTTGTATTTGGAAAATCTTGGTGAAGTTTTTACATGCAAGTTTGTATCTCATGAACTACTATAGTGAATGAGTTGATACTTCACACATGTGTTCAGGGTAATAATCTAAGGTCCCTGACCAAGTTTCAAAACTCTTGTATCCAATTTAAGCAAATTATGCAGCCTTTTGTACTTAGAATGATCTTGGTTAAGTTTTTGCATGCAAGTTTGTATCTCATGAATCACTGTATAAAATGTGTTGGTACTTCACACATGTGTTTAGGGTCAAAATCTAAGGTCCCTGACCAAGTTTCAAAACTCTTGTATCCAATTTAAGCAAATTATGCAGCCTTTTGTACTTAGAATGATCTTGGTTAAGTTTTTGCATGCAAGTTTGTATCTCATGAATCACTGTATAAAATGTGTTGGTACTTCACACATGTGTTTAGGGTCAAAATCTAAGGTCCCTGACCAAGTTTCATATTTCTTGTTTTGAATTTAAGCTAATTATGCGGTCCTTTGTACTTAAGAATTCTTAGTTAAAATTGTGCATG
Source organism: Cerastoderma edule (assembly GCA_947846245.1). Classification (NCBI taxonomy): domain Eukaryota; kingdom Metazoa; phylum Mollusca; class Bivalvia; order Cardiida; family Cardiidae; genus Cerastoderma; species Cerastoderma edule. Next base: position 52,749,984 of record OX401406.1, read on the forward strand.
CATGTTCGTTTCTCATCAGCTATTGTAGGGAATCATTGTTTGCATCCTCATATTTTAGAAACAATAATAATTCACTGACCTATTCCCGTCTCCGACATTACCAAATAGTCGAGCATGCTGTCTTACGGACAGCTCTTGTTTTTTAGAAAATTACCCAGCACTCTAAGGGTGAATGAGGATCCAACTATAAGGTAAAGAAAAGGAATAAAGGAGTAATATAGGGATATGCCTCTATCTGAAAATCTGTATGATAGAATATGTTTTTGAAAACCTTTGAATTGGTCGTGTTAAATCTTGAAAGCAGCTTATCGTTGTTGGATGGGTTCTTTTAGATTTGATTATCCTCTTGTAGGCACTAATGCATACAAAACTGTAATGTATGATTATAACTGTAGTTGGCCTATATTTATGCTCATATCAATATAATACATCATTTAGTGGCATCCCTATACTCAGGCTTACATTAAAAAGAGTTCTGTGGCATAAATATTTGGTCATATATAAAATTAAACTAGCATTTCCGATAATTTTATACTACTGTTAGCAAGTGTAATTAGATCACTGTATGTGAGTTGTAAACTGCTCAGAAGATAGATTGTTAATACTTGGTTTTTAATTATTTCCATTTCACCAGGACCCTTTACTGTGCCAAGGGTAACTACGAGTTTGGAATCTCCCGAGTGATAAAAAGTCTGGAGCCCTACAACAAGAAGCTGGGTACCGACACCTGGTTTTATGCGAAGAGATGCTTCCTCTCCCTCATAGAGAATATGTCCAAACATATGATAATGATGAGAGACGCTGTTATACAGGAGTGTATACAGTTCCTCGAATGCTGTGAAAGTAAGTTAATCTTTTTATACCTATCCTGTATTTTGCCCTCATTCCAAATAGTATATAGAATAATTAAGTCTGCAGCAAATCTCTTTAAATTGTTTTGGGAAAGGAAGACTCGCTCAGTCAAGGAAGTTCTACTTTTCCAACAATCTTCTATTATACAGAAGAGAGAAATATACTATATTCTTTCAGTTATCTTTTTTCAGACTATTTTCTCACTTTTAAATATAGTTGTTCATTTTAAAAGCAGCAGCTTTCTTTATGAGATAAGTAGACATCATGATGAAGAAAGAAGTAATTGCTAGTATTGTCCAATATTTTGTAGCATCACTTTGTTTTCATATGCTTTCTGTTGTAGGCATTTTGAAGCAAGTATATTTTTAGTAAAAAGAAAAGGTTATTAGAAGGGGGAAAAATGAATAATTTCCTTGATGTCACAACATAAGTTTTTGCAAACACATTTAATTTGTTTTTTAGTGTATGGGCGAGATGTAAAGGCAGTGATTGAGCAGCCACTGGAAGCAGAACCAATGCATCCTGGGAAAAACACTGTGACGTATGAATCAAGGCTTCTCAAAGGATTATTGTTACAGCTCATATAATTGAAAACTGATTGGGTTTTGGGTTGTTTAGCACACACATATTTGATTATATTTCTATTTTCAATCCTTTCCTCATTTGTCCTTATTTGTGGTTAATTTAAAGTATAGCAATAAAAAACTATGAAAATTATTTTTTATATAACTGTGCTTGAAGAATCCATTGTAATGAACTTGAAGGCAGATATTACACAGTTTGATCATTTAATTTATTTGTTGGTTTCTAAAACAGCTGCATCAGATCTGTCAAAACGAGGTACAGAGTAAGAGATTATAATAATCAAATTATTGCATGAAATTGGAACACACACTGTCTGTGAGTAAATGATAGAAGACACATTAAACCATGAATCCACAGCTATCTTTTTCACCATACCAGCAGAAAAATAAGCCATTGTTACTTAATGAGAAATTGCTTGCAACAAGCATTGTCAAAATTGTCGATGGTTTGTTTATACATAAACATTTTTCACAAATCTGAAAAATATGCTATAACTGATTATCCTGTGTCAACTATACCATACCTACGGAGACAATGCGTGATAACCCCTGTAAAGGGGAGTATTTGTTAGCTTTTCAAACAGACTGCATTGAGAGAAAACATAATGGTCTACTGTGATACTTGGCGGAAAATAATGAGTCTTTATGATTAATTTCTCATTTTCGCTCCGATTCTTTTAAACAAATATAGCTATAAATATGAAACATATTGACGGGACCAATTATCCATGTGTGGTGTTTAATTTACTTTTGATCTGATAATTTATGCATGGTTATCTTTATAGAATTGTTACAATACACACATAATTGAATAAAAACAATTTATGTAAAGTGTGTTGAGAATTTTGTTTTTTACCCGTTTAAATTTCAATTTCAAATTGGAATTTATTTATATTTGACATCGTGTGCATGTGTATACATCAACACAATAGAGCTTGGAGATTGTTAATCTTGCTTGAAATTCAATTGTGCTTAAACAAAAACATACCACGGTTTTATGCAAACGTGCTCAGTGTGATGCATTCTTCTATGTTTAAGCCTTATGAAGTTTTGAATATGTCAAGCAATATCCAGTGACTTATTAGAAATGAATGGGATTCTCCGTTCGGCAGTGGATTAACATGGATCTAAATCGCACCAAGTTAAAAAAGAACTATGAGTATGAAATAAAATGGTTCTAGCAAGAAATGTTAACATATAGTTTGCTTTGAAGAGCACTTTATTTGAAATATTACCTTTGAACATAAAACTCAATAATGGTGACTTGTTAAACCTCTTCTCTTGACCCGAGTAAGGACTTTCTATTCATATCAATAACACAAATAAAAACGGTTTGAACCCAGAGCCGTCATAGAGTATTGCTCACGACAAACCGGAGCGGTTGCAGGGCTGACCCAAAGATATATATAGCGTCATGGAAGATAGCCATGCGATTGACTGGCGGAGTGCCGATGGTTTTAATTAGCTTGACCATCCCTTTGGACATTGTTTATTAGCCGGTAATTGCACTACAACAGGAATGTTGTTCATGTGATAAAATTGCCTAATCACCTTGAGATTTAAATAGAAAAAGGGATAATTATAGCGAAGATTATAGATTCCAGTTTGAGATCGGTCTTTTTTGTTAAATAACCAAGCTGTTTTCACCGCATTGTTCTCTTTTAAAGGTTAACACCACTTGTAACAACTGAAAACGGGTCCGCTTTTCGACCTTTCATAATCGGTGTGAGTGGTACCTTATGAAGGAAGCAGAGTAGAGAGTAACTTGCATAGGATGAACCACCATTTTCACAATCAATGTAAGATAAAGTCGCATTAACTGATTTTTGATGAAGAGCTTCTTGATCGCACTTGTAAACTCTACTTTTTATACTAAATGGCACTTTAACTGAGTCATACGTTAAGACATGTTTCAAGTGTTTTATGTTGCTTATACGTGTAAAAGACTTGTATCGGGAACCCCATTATTGGCTGGAACCCACAATCTTCCAAATACAAACAGGATGTTCAACCCTTGCGTCAACCTAGTAGTTGTCAAGTGGTTGTTGGCCTGATTGGCATGTAAACGTCGTGTAACAAATGATCCAAGAGACATCAAAAACGCAGCATTTCACTTTCGATTTGTGAAGAACAGAGCCAGCCGCTGATGAGTCGTTTGTGCTGCATGTTTATACACGCATATCCTCAAATCTAACGATTTGTATTTTCTCAAACTTGCGTACACACTCTACTTTTATTATTTATGTGGGACTTTGATATCATGCCACCATTATTTTAATTATTTTGTAATACCATCTCTTAATGATGATGGGAGATCCCATACTCATCTGCCATAAAGACTGGTCAATCCGTGTCAAACCATCGGTATCTCTGTCGGGTAAATACCTCTAATTTAAATTCAAGTGCCGTCCACGGGATTTATTCCCATGCAGACAGGGAGCATGCGATTTGAAGTGATGTACATTAACCACCAGTCCTGCACATTCTACGAACGTTACATTAATCCCACTCTCTGGAGAACCCTTGTTCCGATTCTTGGTCTATTGGAAATACGTTAGCACGGTAATTTTATAATAAAAGAAAAGGTCATCCCAACAGCGCCTGCAATGAGACTGTGCAAAGAGCTCTCTCAAAGACACACAAACGCTCGGTCAGTTTGAAAACACTGTCGTCGCTAATCGGTTCTGTTGTCTCTATACACTGTACATGTATACCTAATTATTCTCAACTTTGCATAAACGTTCGAGAAATGTTATAGTGAAATGTCAGTTAACGGTTTCTTTTTGCAAATATAACAACTGTCTAAAACATGGTGACATTTGTTTGATTGTGACCCACGTTCTCTGGTACGAGTCTAACGAACTAACAGACATGCGATTAGCTTAACCATTCCCCTCATATAAATCTTTTAAATGCGTTAGCAACAAAACGGCAATTGAGACATTCTGCAAGAGATGGTGAATTTGCTCTAGAGTAGCAAATTTTCTTTCGTTCAAACTTTGATTATTGTCTATCGGATAGGTATTCTGCTTTGGTGACATCTTCTGTTATCTACAAAAACGACAAAAGCATCATTCTTTCTTTTTGATGTCATTATGAGCAGGACCTTTTACACAACTCTTATTATTCTTTTGTTTGGGTTTAATTTGCTAGCTACTGATTATTATTGAAAGCAACAGAAGATAAATTTAAAAAGCATGAAAACACTCTTTCTTACATTGGGTGCAAGCAATTGCATCCCAAGCAGTCTCTTTTTTTGTAACAGTTCAACTGTCTGATTCATGTACGTTCTAGCACGAGTACACACTACGGTAATGGTTATTATGCGTGGGCCTTCAATACCAACGGATTTCGGGCGAACGAGGGAACTTATAATGTGTTTTAACAGACGATTTAAAACATAAGACGGCATGATGCAGAGACTCACAATAGAACTACCAACTGATTTTGGGCACTTTAAATGCTATTTATCAGACGATTTCAAGATTCTAGTTTTTGTTAAAAAGGCGATTCAAACAACAGGAGAGATCATTTTATTTATTTTTAATTTTCAACATGATCAAAACACCATACACAATATATTAACCCATTACCAGCTGACGCCACCTGTTTATATCATGCAGCAGATTTTCAAAAAGCATCATGGCCACAATGCGTTTTCAATCTGTTCACATATCACAACAACAAAACTAAAAGGTTTTCCACATATTTACAAAGCTTTTCTAAGTCGTCTGCAGGTGGTAAAGAGTTAAAAACTGATTACACGTGAAAGGAGATATTGCCAATATAGACCTTTCCGTTTTCATATAAGAATATGTTGCCTATCATCAACAAGGTCGTCTTGCAATTTTTTTAAATTTTCGGTTAACATGTTTGTAACTTGTCGTATCAATCTGAAATACCCTAATCTATAAACTTTAGTGTTTCTTCATATTGGCCCTGTTTGGAAGGCATTGGATTATGAAACAAACATGCAGGAATGTGTGTAGAAGAAATGATACTACAGTATCCTGTTCTGTCGGTAGCCAACCAAATATCAGTCACAAAATGTTACAACATCGTATCTAGAATGTGTGATGTATCATTAAAACATGCACGACTGTAACATGTATTAGGTAACGTATGTACGGAATCCCTTATGTAAGGCGTTTCATAAAAGATTGATGTGAACTAGATATAAAGAAGATAATCACACCAAAAACTTTAATTGCAAATAGGCATATATTCTGTTAAAGACAGAAACCATACCAACGTGCATGATCTTAATCTGACAACGATGAGTTATAGATTCTGATGAAAGTGCGTCAAGATGAGTATAAATAAATGTATGAAGCGATGGTTTAACTTGACAAACTAACTGGTAACAGACTTTGAAAACAGTTATAATCCCGTTTCAGAACTAAAAATATAGGAACGGCCCTAACAAAGAGGACCCATATGGGACCTATGTCAGGTAATGACTCTAATCTAGTCTAATCTAATCTAAAAATTACAGTATAAGTTAGTGACGTGTTTCATAGAACACGAGAAAACACAGAGACGAGGCAGAAACTGCATAACGAGATGAGTGTCTGATTTTATGAACACGTTTTCTGAAGGTTACAAATGCTTAAAAATGTAATGATTTTCTTAAGTTTATGGTTGTTGTCATTGAAAATTCACATAGTTCTCAAAGTTGTGTCGCCTACTTGTCCTTCCTCTCCACATAAATATCCGGAAGCGATGCAATAAATTTACTCCTATTTCCGGTTGCGGTAGTCTCGTTGTTTCTCGGGCTTAGTTCCACTTTGATGGCCGTCTTCAACTTGTTTATCTTGGTGAGACCAGTCATACGAATGTTTTTCTTCAATTTAGACCACTTCTTTACTGACAGATCGTTTGCCTCTGTGAAATAAGGAATGTCGTTTATTAAATTATCAAAGTTTACGTGCACACATGAAAACTGGGTGCTATCTTTGGTTCTTTTTCCCCACTTTTTTGTTCATAAAGACAATTAAAGTAACTGCAGTGAAATGTTAAAGAAAGCTCTTTTGAAAATGAAATGAGCAAAGTCTTTATTGGTTATTAGGTCTGGTTATTCTCATGACAAAGAAATTGTTATCATAATGTTAATCAAATGTTGTTTCTTGTTGCTATAACCTGTCAACAATTCTATACGTTGCCCGTGAAGGTTGAACATAAATTATATTTCGCTGTAAAGCATTTTAACGAGTCCTTGAATGTTAGAAAATGGCAGTTTAACGTATCAACTTCGTTCATGCAAGGGTATTTAACTCAAATAACCTACTGCTAGTATAGTAAAGGGGTCTCAATTTAGAATGTAGAGCTGAATATGTAAGCGGGTCGGATAGCTCAGTCGACAGAGCTTTCCAGCCCGTTTACATATTAAAATCGGTAGCCTACCCCTCCTACACAAGGGCACTTTAGCTATTACATTGTTCTGTCCTTCCAAGCTATTCAAACGATTACAATAGAATTTTGAAGAAATGATGAGTCTTCTTTGACACACACACTGTCATAGACCATACTGTCGCAACGGAGTGGCGCATAGTACGGACTAGGATCAACGTCATCACTAACAAAAATATATACTTACTTTAAACATATTCTATTGCGAAAATTTTACAGGTAAATACAAACACAAAATATACAAGTTCTACAGTTTCAAGGAAAGATTATAATGGAAACTATCAAGATACAAAAATAACTTGCGATACAAACCTTTCTCCTTCGCAGCGTCGACAGCGTCGGTTCCGTCACACGTTCCCTCCGTGACGTTAACGGATATCTCGGGTTTCTCCGGCAGCTTCTTCGCCGGTTGTCGGAAAGACGAAGAAATCTGCTCCGTATAGTACTCGTACATGGAGGGTAAATCCACGGTCGCTTTGACAACAGGTCGTCCCTCGACTATCGTGCTAGCTATCGAGTCCACTTCTGAGTCGTTGTCACTGGACACGTTAAACAGCGAACTTGTCGACTTGAGAATGGAGGCTGGGATATTACACGGCGGTACGTGTTGTAGACAGTTACGTACATTAGTCGTGATACGCGGACTGAAGCTGTCGTTACTGAGTATGTTCTTGTGGCCGAGAAATAAACTCTCCTCGTTTTCTCCGTCCGAGGAGGATTCTCTATCGCACCTGTTGGTGTGGTACGAAACTTTTCCAATGTGCCGGCTCTTCCGGTTGGTCCGAGATTTGATAGACGCATCGTCCGGTTTATTCGTTATAGGCGGGAATTGAGATTGTTGTCGTTTGAGGTTTTTTATCCTTGACCGTTCGCGTAGGCTCGATATCGCCCATTTCTCCTTCCTGTTTCCGGTTTCGTTGTTAGATTGGCCGCCGAGTCCCACTCTGGCACTCCCTCCTTGTACTAGTATACTCGCACAGATGTCGTGCCCTAGCCGATCAGCATGCATCAGCGGAGTCACTCCCGAGGAGTCGGGAATATCGACGGACATGGCGTACCTCTGAAGCGCGTTAACTATCAGCTTGACCGTCGCGGCATTACCCGACGAGACGGCGTGGAATAGCGCCGTTTGTCCGTTAATGTCGACCATATTTAAATCCAGATCGACGTCAGCGTATTCGAGTAATGTGGCGACGTCTTTATCCCGTCCGTACATGCAGGCCCATGCGATGGCGCTCCGTCCTACCACGTCCGCCTTACTGACGACGCCCCCTTTCTTGAGTAACATTTTGATCATTTTTTCACGGTTTCTTTCGTTGTCTATGAATATGGCCCGTATTAGAGGAGTCTGTCCACATTCGTCTACATCTTCTGTCGACGCTCCAAGGTCCAGCAGCAGACGAACCTGTCTAGTACGACCGGATGTAACAGCCTTCAACAACGTTTTGCTTCCCGCCATTTAGATACCATGCGCTCGCTCTCGAATCTTAAATGATTTAAAACCAATTCAACCACAAAAGTGAATGTTCGTACAAACTCCTTGCCTGGCCTAAACACACTGAAACCGTCGTCTGATATATAGGACACGTCTTCAAAACATATGCACAAGCTACAACTCGAACCGAAGTGATACTTTGTGGAAACTCCCAATCCATTCCATCACGGGGGAAAATGTACTTGGGATATGTGCGTAAAATGTTGTTCCGGTTAAACCAACCAGATTGCCATGGCGTGTCCTGCGTAACTGCGAAACTATGAGTATTATGGTGTTCAGCCACGATTTCTACATTTACTTCGTATTTAATTACACCCCTCTCCGAATAAGCAGAATCGTGGAATCAGGAGGACAATCGTCTTCGAAACTTTGCAGAAGACAAAATAAGAGTCGGTCTAATCTTGACCCATAAAACGGCTATATATGTATACCTACCGATATCAGGTCGAGACCAGAATAACTTGTTTTAATTAATATTAAGTTTTCCTATCTAAGAATCACGAGTAAAGCAAACTGCGATAAATCATATACTCTTATCAAACTAACACTGTCAAATCAATTGTATATTGAAAACAGAAAAACTAAATGTAAATTAAATGTGCATAACCATTTGGTATGCGAGGTCTTCTTTACAACTGACTTTCCGGCAGACCGAATCTAAATATGTTGAACTGGAACGAGAATCTACTCTTAAGGAACGAATTCTTGGATAAGTCTTGTCATTACTATCTCAAAGGTCAGTAATCCACAATGCAGGTTTTTCTTCGAACACATAGAAACAGGATTCATTTTATCAGAGTTCGACAAATCTAATCGCAGATTCGCTATCCAGCTAGTACCAGATGCTGCCTAGGCTTTTAACGGTTACAGCGTGACCGGACAGGTGTGCTTATATCCAACTTTTTGAAACAATTCCAGTGTTGTAAAGTCTTTATTTATTGTTACCATTTTCTGAACCGATCTTTAATAACCAAAACTTATCTTATACAATCCGTGGATTCTCTTTTTTGCGTGCCCTTTTTTTCTAATAAAGATCATTAGCTATTGACCGCTATAAACATAGCTTTGGCATGTGTATCAATAGTCTTCTGTCGCTGAGCGGTAAACCCTTTTAACAAAGTCAGGAAACTCGATTCATTCTAACAAGTTTTGGGCAAAGATTTTTTCATCTACAAGGTGCTTGGCCTTTTTCAGTAAATATTTTAAATCATACCAGCGAAATATCTTTAAATTTTATATCAAACCAAAACGAATGTTATCTCTTATTAAAGTCGTGTCTCCCGGTTTTCATGACGTTCTCTCGATTCTGCTTCCTTGATACGTAAGATATACTTAGACACATAGAAAGTTAATAAATGAAAAGTGGCAAAATGATCTGTAAAACTCACGGGAATCGAACCCGCGATCATAGTGTCCCGAATGTGATGCTATTCTACATTAACTATGTCCTTCAACTGTGTGGTAAATAAACGCATACTCGAGTAAGAACTTAAAAAGCGACTAGCAGCGACCAGTCATTGCGTCAAGTTTAAGCAGACAAAACAAATGTCTTTTGTCAGACATCGATCTTTAAGGCTTGTTCTTGGGTATTTGGATATAGAATGCTTTACGGGATATGGTTGACACTTTCATGATATAATTATCATGTGATATTGTGAAGGAAAGTGTCCAACGAAGGCTTGAACAAACCAAAGCGTCGGCCTCTTGTACTGAGAGTCCTGGGTTCAACCTTCGTAAGGCGAGGCGCGCATTTCCAGGACTAACCCACAAATCGGCGCGCGTCAGTGTTAAGTATCCAGCAGTCATGGAGCGTAAATTCAATAAGCTTCAAGCTTCCATTACAATCGATGTAGAATGAATAAGTTTCAGCTAACAAACCAAATGGTCGAGAACAAGTGCAATTAGGGCTTTCTTACAACACAGGCTGTTAAGAACAATAGTTCGTTTCAAAACTAGTCAAAATTGAAATATACTTTCCGAAACCCGATAAACACATTATCCGACAGGTTCTTTTTCATTTTTTATGTAACAGCTGATTCTAGATAACAAAATGTATATTTTGTGAAATATATGACAACGGATAGAAGAAACATCAGTACGAGGTTCAGAAGACGTGTATTTGTGAAACCGTTCATTTATACATATCGAGGGTTCAATGCAATACTATAGTAAGTGCTTCATGTTTGTGAAGCACTTACTATAGTCTTGCATTGAACCCTCGATGTATGGTTTTGTGACTGATCCCGGATGACTAGAACCAATAATATGACCTTTATTAATCAAGAAAAGCAGGATACATTTCATTTCAAGGTTGGGTAAAAATCATAGTTATCATAGGAAACATCGCTTGTGGTGAGCGGGTTTCAATTTTTATGAAGATCTTACGTATGTTTCAAAGTTCCTTCAACGGCAAAAGAGGGTAGAAATGGAACCATTAATCCCCGGAGGGAAATCTGCTTTAATCGACATTAAAAAAGATTATGTGGAATGTCCACAACCTGTAATATAACCGAACCGTAGTTGAAATGACATAAACCCTTATTGATCTATGGCAATTATAAGATCAATATTGACCGAATCCAATCAATGAAACTGGACTCAACATTCCATATAAAACTTTTTATGTACTTAAAATGTAACTATGATGCAATTCATATTTTCAGTTTTCTGTGACCATGTAAAAAGTATGGACATAAATTTTGAAGTGGGATAGATAATAAAAATCAATTCCAAGTTTACAATCAAATGTTACTACTTGATGTTCGGTGTGTTCCTCGCAATTACCAATTCTTTTGCATCAGCAGCTGTACACCCACGCAAAAGCCCCTTTCATTATGCTTTCTATCGCGCGAAATAAGACTGTGCTTTTCACGCATATTTCACATCCGATGTTGCTTCGGACTTCATTGAATTACAAAAACAAAATGAGGGAATAGGTTTCAAACATAAAACTCTAAACACGAAAATACGTCCTTACGAGATAGTCAATGCTACAATAGTTTTAGAGTTATGGATGCCTCAACCCCTGTTGACATTATTATCGCATCCTCTCCAATCATGTTTGGTCCAGTGGTTAGGTCTGTAGACTCTTCACAATGGGGTTCCGGATTCGATTCCTATTATTGCCGCCGGCTTAATAAGGGTGTCCTTGATAAGGCACTCGAACACCCCCACTAGTACTGGTAAATCATTAACAGCCGTTGTTAAACTTTAAAATTTTCAGCAACATTCTATACTAATCGTTATTGGTGTTAAGGTACATGTTAGAAATGCCTTGGTAATAATTAACGCACTGTAAGTTGAAGAATAGCTTTCAGAAGTCTTATATCAATCATCTGGGTACCGTTTTTCTACTTATTTATATGGGGTTTACCTCACATCAACATCATTTCAGTTATGTAGCGATGCCCGACTCTTAATGATGGAGGAAGACCCCATACTCAACTGTCCATAAGGGCTGGTCAAGGAGGGTAGAACCATCGGTATTCCGTAAGTCAGTCGGGAGACTGCCTCTCATGAAAATCCATATCCCTCATCAGGATTTGAACCCACGCGGAGAGGGGCCATGTGATTTCTGTACTCTAACCACTAGGCCACGGAGGCTCCTACCGTTTTTCTAAAGGGCATTAGGAAAATATTTGGTAAGTGAAATCTGATAGATATGGATAGTATCTTAAATGAAAACAGATATTACAAAGTGACATGTCATTGGAAACGTCTAGGTGAGACGGTTCAAATGATGCATTCCTCTGAAATTATGAATAGCCAATTATTGCAAAAGAGGATGCTTTTAACTTACGCAAATTCTTAGCAAAAAAGTCTAGTAAAAGAATGATACAAATGTTAAGCATGAATGTCTTGTAGAACGGAACCCTGGTCCTGTGCAACAGGCTATTTATTGAACGATACAGCATATACTAGGGGGAAGGGTGCATTATGAGTGAATCTTTGTGAAACTATATACATAGAACCAAAAATTGCCAGATATTTGTGGAGCTTATCAAGACTATTTGTGAAGTGAATGTTTGAAATGGTTTTCTTTTTCTTTAAGAAACATTTTCATTTTCTAACTTTCACTTCATTTATACCTGGAGAGAAATGACAATTTCAAATGTCATCAGAAACTTGTAAAAAAGTTGATGAAGCAACAACAGGTTTTTTTTAATACAGATTTAACCCTTCTAGTGCTGGAACCGACTTCATGCTTATGCAAACAGGTTATATCCAGGCCAGCCACCAAGTAAATTTATGACTTGCCTGTGATCTGACCTGTTTGCTACTCTGAGTATCTTCTTCAACAAAATTAAGCAGATATTTAAGGTTTTGCAAAGCAGACACAAAAATCTATTTTTCAAATTATCCAGTATTCTAAGGGTAAAAGAGACCAAAATGGAACTCTAATAAATGATAATACAAAACAATAAATAGCATTGTTACAATAACTTAAAAAACACATTTTATTTTATACAGATATCACATGTACAGGAATGCCTCAAATAAATATGAGAAATATGATGCAGTTATCTATACCCTTAGTTCATGTTTTCCTAAGAAATTTAATACTTCACTTAACACAAGTTTTATTGTTTCAATAGTTCATCTCAAATGTGAATACAGACTGAACAGTTGTAATTATTGGCTGCTAATGACTTTGATAAGCAATCGCTATATAATGTTCAACCTTTTGTTTAATAAATATAGTTTTTATGTATATGTGGATATTTCATTGACACAAAAGAGAAGACTTCTTTCGAGTATTTATGATTAATAAAAAACATAATTTTGGAAACCATTGAACAGAAGTTAAACAAATACATTCGGGACAAGATAACTGTCTAACAGGATTTGACACATAATAATATAACCTAGTGCTCAGTTTCAACTGTGTCTGTATTGACAAATTCCTTTAAGCAACCATTATTTACTAAACCCCACAAACAGATAGTAAATTGGACTTTCACTTTTGTATATTATAAGCAAATACAAGAAAAGAGGAAATTCCACATAACTATCATTTTGTTTTTGTAATGTTCAGTGTTATCTACCAAATATCAAAATGACATAAATAACTATCAATGTATCTTCTATGCTTTCAATTACAAAGATAACCATAAGTCTTCAAAGCTTAAAATCATCCAACGGATCACATAACTAAGACCTATCTCATCTTTTCCAGAACTCAAACAAAAGCATGAAGCAATCATTGAGTTGTTGGTTAGAATGAAGTCTCATCCCACGTACAAGAGTAAAACAAAGTATAAGTCATTAACATAACCGTTCATTCTTCTTGTGTTGTTTCTAATCAGTTCAGTGAAATATTCACATCTGATCATAGGTTTAAGTCATTAGTGGAGAAGGTCATTGTGAATTATGTTAAATCACTTGTTAGAGTCATTAACAAGTAAAACTTGAATTGTGTAGAGTTGGCTTTATTTTAAATAAATAAAAAAAAAATTCAGTTGATGTTCTATAGGCGCTTTATAATGTTTAAAACAGAGTAACAAAAGAAGCAATTAAGAATTTGTTTTGATATATAGACAGATAAAAGAGGAGTTAAACCATTAAATCTCTTGTGCATTACTTGCATTTGAAGAAAATTAAAAGGGATTATCTATGTGGAAAAGAATAATTTTCTTATCATTCATTAATAAAGTTCTGCTCTGTTCTGTTTGTTTGGCTAAAATAATGCAAAAGATGGTGTATAAGAGCCCTTTCCATGAAGAAGTTAAGTAAGTCCTACAATGTTGAAACTCGTAAAATGTCTTATAAAAAAGATAATTTAGATAATCACAAGTGTTTACAGAACAGAAGATAGAAAATGAAAACAAAAGTGATACTCTTATATTTCTCTGAATTGTCTCCCTGTCAATTAAAACAAAAAGAACTTCCACTATTTAACAAGAGATGTTATTTGCAGTATTTTCCAACTTGGACCTTCAAGTCAAACAATTTTGTATAATATCACAAATATCTAAATTGTAGGCAAACATCATGATATAAATCTGAAATCAATCTCATACAATTTTCTGTTCCATTCCAGCTCAAGTTTTCTTATTTTCTTCTTCTTTCAGCATCTTTTTAAGTTCCTCAATTCGGGCAAGTTCTGCAGAGAAGTCCTTTCCTTCCTTTTTCAACTTGGTAACCTGTGTACCCAAGTCAATCAATTCTAATGCAGGTATTGTGGTATAAAGAGGTTGATTCATTCTGTCATCTAACTGGTTTTCCTCCCGCAGAACGAAAAAGTGTATACAAAAACAGATGAGACTGATCATGATAATGTTTCCTTCATGTTTCCATCTTTGTTCTCCCTCTTCCTGTGTGAACGATTTTAGACTGTCAAACTCTTTCATATTGGACATGTAATCAAATGAGTCCACTGTTTTAGCTTCATCTTTCTGCTTTCTAGAGGCCTTGGCTAAACAACATGTGTGAAACTGTGCTGTGGATCTGTAGATGAAAAACAAACGGAAATTATTAAAATTATTCACTTTAAACTATTTCTCCATTTAAAGCTCACATCTGCAGTACACAACGTCAAGAAACAGCTATGAAAAAAGAGAAATTGATTGCCAAAAAGAAAGCTGTCTTTTTGTTAGAATAGTTGCTGGTTTTCTATCAAAAATCACAAATAAAATGTGTTCTTGGTTTTCTTCTCAAACTTCCTTCGTTTGTTCTCTGCTATTGCTTTCCATTTGGACAGGTCAAAAATTTCTAAATAAGAAATAGGAAAAAACACACCCTTCTTAATCAGACTAGCCCATGGGACCCCACACTTTTTTTTAATTAGTATGAAAAGAAATGACAAAATTATATTCATATTGATGTGTAAAGATCATTACTCACACAATCGGGCAATATCGAGAAAATTTGGCAGTGTGCAATATTCGCAGTCACAGCAAAATTTCGGACAATTTATTTAAAGGTGGAAGGTTGGGACGAAATTTTTGTCACAACTTTTAAACACCCATATTTCCATTATAACAGTAAATTATCAAATGATCATTACTCACAGTTGTACATTAATCATATAGTATGATATACATCTAGAGGGTTTACAATTAGAACGTCCCACTGTCAAAACGTCCAATTGTTAGTATGTCCCAGTATTTGTCAAACATCCCAGTAGGGGTAGAAAAAATTGTCAAAACGTCCCAATACAACGTCCCACTTAATTTTGTATAAGTTTGATAGTGTTAAGTAGACTAAATAAGACTTTAAGTAGATCTAATTTAAATGTACTGCATATGTTATACCAAAGACCTAATGTTTAGTAGGTCTTTGGTTTTACGTAATTTGTTTTATTAAGAGAGTTTGATTTCAATATTGGAATTTGGAAAAGAAAACATTAATATTTTAATATTATTAGAGACATAGATCTATGTCTCTGATATTATTTTCATTTATTGGAGAAATTCTCTTATTACCAGTTTCACTGATGAAATTTATTTACACAGGATAACCTAATATAGTTTGAATCAATCTTTATGTATGAAATGGCATTTCATAACTGTATAACTGGTGTGTAATACATACGGTACACGTGTCGATGATTAAATCAATTACTGATGAAAGGTTTCGCACGCGTCACTGACTGCTGTTCACGCCACATTATGGACATTATATCAGTTAATTTAAAGGTTCAATTAAAGTTGAACAGTTATATAATAAATAGCGTTTTAAAATCTTAGTCCATTTCTATCGCTATTCGTTTATTTTCTTATATACCTTTGAGGGAAAAAATAAACAACAAGCACATATATTCAATATACATGTAATATTTCTTTAGGAATGTACATTAAATATTGTAATTCAAATTTTATTTACACAAATAAACGCCATATTCTTTGCAGGAGTAAAACAATGATAATCGCGACAGTTTGGTGTTTGCCGAACTCTCGGATTTATCCACGTTCTTCCAGACTTTCCTAATGATTTAGCAATTTAGAAAATGCATCAGCGAAATACAATATTAAACAAAGCGCAAGTTTTATATTGCTCTAACAATTTATTGGCTTCAATTGCGTCCTGGATACGAACTGTTTCTTAAGCGTCATTTGAAATAAAACAAAACCTTAATTAAGCAACTTTACACTGTCGAAACCCCTACTCAAATATGTATACACCAATATCATGACCGAATCTACCGTTAACAATTCTCAATAAAGGGTTTCAAGGGGTATGTTGTCTTAATGCAACCTTCAATTATCTTTAGTTAAGTTTAGTTTAGAGTCATTATCCGACACTGGTCCCGTATGGGTCCTCTTCGTCAGGGCCGTTCCTATATTTTTCAGTTCTGAATCTTGTTAAGATGTTGCATGATAATTTTGATTGATAATCTTTGCATCTAATACATGCGTTAAAATATAGGCTACATCCTCCATGAAATGTCTTTAAAAGCATGCATATCTCCCAATTTACTACTTGCACATTTGATTCTCTTTTAGAAGTGGCTAGTTGTTGTGTACATTTTGAAATAATACTAATTTCTATACGCAAATAACTTTAGCTTAAATGTCTAACGACCATTAAATATGAGTTTGACGTCTAATAGAACACCTCAAAGTCAGCTTTATAGAATAAGTGCAAGTACATACACAGACGACACCAAGGGGCTCCAACATACACAAAATTAACATGTATCAAAAAAATCGAAATAGTTGATCAAACCTTAAACTTATCATTATATAGTACTGCATGCTTTTAGCATATTGATATTAGTCGAAACCGATCTTTATAATCATAAGAAAATTTGACCTAATTGTAATTAATTTATTGGACATCAAATGTCAGCCAGTACACTGTCATCCTTTAATCTGGTTTCCTCACCTCGAATTGTTAGCTTCAATTAAAACGGACGTCCAATTACAGCGTGATAATTGGAGAGTTCATAATTGGAGATTAACATAAATATAAAACAATTTCGAATTACGATCTTTTATTTAACATGTTTAGACAATTCAATTGATGTAAATATAATATTGATACATTATTTGAACAAAGAAAATGAGTTTTCACATCAATTCATATTTATAATTTGGGATGTTTTGACAAATATTTTTAATGCCTGGGGCGTTTTGACAAAAACATTGGGACGTTATGACAAATACTGGGACGTTTTGACAGTAGGACGTTATAACTGTAAACCGTCTAAGACTAGAAATTTGAGGCATTTAATAAAAACGACTAAGTTCATAAAAAATTACTTTGTTGGAGCAAAAAATATCGTTAGGATTGGAGGTTATAAATCAGAAAGTTCAGCATGCGTAATTTAAATACAAATCAGTGCAAAAGTTTGATTAAGTTGACATAGCAGCGAAAATTGGATTCGGGGACTGCTTGCATAACATTTCGCGAAATCCAATGACAAATACAATTATCTTTACTGTTGTGGCAATGTTTCGATGCTTATAATAAGGAAAGCAACAAAGGGATTACTTGACCTTGAATGTGATCCAAAAACAGTACTGATCCTTCTAATAAGGGCTGAATAACGAGTTAGGTTGGAGGAGGTCATCTTTCTTACGAAACGAAAACACAGCTGGTTCCCAAAGTTATACGTGACTGGTTACCTGCCAGAGTAAATTGGTTCCCGCTACGCCCACATTTATTTCAATCTTCATTTAGCAGTATCCGTGGGACGATAACTCTGCATAGGAGATTGCACAGATAGGCGTATGAAACAACAGAAGAATGCGCCGACATCACACAATCGTTTGGTGATTTAGGATTTCTTGTTTTCTTATGCAGTTTTGATGGCATTCTCTAGGCCATCTGCTTGCAGTTGTCACGCACCGGGTCATTTAGTACAGAAGTTGTGTGCGGCTGGCAGTGCAGAATCCGGGACGATGTCGGGCATATTCACCTACTCTAACCTCGTACATGCCGTGGCTGGAGCTGTCGTAAGTCTCGTGTTGAGGTCAATGATCAAAATTGAAAGCTTAAACGGGAGGCAGTCTTAATAGAATTAATTTCGTCTACAAAGTAACTGGAAGCAGGTCAATTCGTACCCAAACCAATTCGTAACCAAACCAATTCGTAACCACATTTCGGTCAGTTTGTACCCTTACTAATATTTAAGAAGTCAATTCGAAACTAATCTATAGTTCAGTATCATAAGATCATATATCTTAGAACAAATTTCATATATAATCGCTGCATAACTGAATAAAAGACCTTTAACTTACTCCATCATAAAAGGACAACCAAGAATTTATTTGGTTTAAAAAACGTGCATTTCTTTGTATGTTGTTCATGTATTGTTTTGGAGTTGAATATGTTTCCTTCAGATGATATCTAGATGATGTATAATTAAGCAGCTATTCAGTACTTTTCTCTTGCTATTCAGCTACCTTATTTTTAATTGACTGATATGGTTTCTTTTAATCACATGCAAACCGAAGAATGGTTGCAGGGCATGCTTCTTCTTCCATTAATGTACCTGGCCCACTCTGGGGCTTTTTCGTACATGAAAGTGCTGTACAAGGTCGTGGTGAGGCGCAAACAGGTGCAGGCTAAAAATAAAACTATGTACATGGAGATGAATCTAGTGCTGCTGCGCCAGGCTCCCCTTGAAGGCCTCTAGTGTGGCTGCTGAGGCAAGGTGCACTGGTAACTGGTTCCAAAGCCGTATTGTGGATGGAAAGAAGGAGAATCTGAGGTAGTCTGACCTGCAGTATGGTACAATGAACCTCTGGGTATGTCCCCTAGTGGCTGTTGTAGCATGGTGGAAATACTGATGTCCTGGGATCGCGATGTGATCATTGATAATTCTGTACATCATGAACAGCTTGGCATGTTGTCTCCTTGTTTGTAGGGTCTTCCATTCGAGTTTTGCGATCATTTGGGATGCAGAGTCAATTGTTCCATTAATTGGTGTTCTTAATTAATAGGCTAATCATAAGCCAGTTACAACAAAAGGGGATCAAACAAAATTAAAACAAATTAAAAAAAATTAAAACAAACTGTTATGTATTATTTTATTGATAAATTTTTTTAAAAACTAATTGAGAACGTCATGCTTAGCTTAGAGTCATTACCCGACACAGGTCCCATATGGGTCCTCTTCGTCAGGGCCGTTCCTTCATTTTTCAGTTCTGAAACGGCTTTCCTTAATACACCAGTACAAGGCTAGGGCTCTGAAGTGACTTGCCAAAGGCCACTCCCACGAAACTAAATGGCCTCAGTGGGGCTCGAACCCCCGTGTTCTGAGTCCACCACCTTAACCACTGAGTCCTGCAGGACCCCCAAGTCATGTTGTGATTGGCTAAAACCCATTTTTATAAAAGATAAGAGAAGCTCTTTTTATATGATGTTGTTTTCTTAATTCTTTGATTTAAAGTTTTATTTGGAAATTCATTTATGTGGTCGCCTATTTGAGAAAATTGCCTATGGATAGTTTACTTTAGCATCCCTGCCTGAAAGCTCAAAATTTAAAGAAATATGTAAGAATTTTTCATTTACTATGTACTATAATTCGTATTGAATTATAGAATGGTTAGGAATTGACCGAAATGTGGGTACAAATTGTCCAAATTTGGGTGGTAACGAATTGGTTTGGGTACGAATTGACCCGGAAGCAAAGTGAGTAAGACTACAGTCAACTCGACTGTTCAGGGTCATCTTATATTTGTTCTCAAATTTTTATGAATGCGATGAAACTCTTGCGATGAAACTCTTGCCTTTAAAACTTTACTTTCTTTTCAGAGTTTTTTTCACTACAAAACGAATACCCCGAAATTCCTTTAGAGTCAAGCAGTTTTACCCTAAAATAAGTTTACCTCAGGGTTTTTCTATCTCTTCTGGCAAAGCCTGCATGCCCTTTTCCCCTCAATACCCATTTTTACATATAAAAAAAGGTATCACATTTTTCCCCTCAGAATGAAAGAAAGGCCTGCATTAAGCATATTTATTAAGAGGTTAACAAAAAAAGTTGACAGTTTCAGTTTCATGTCTGTCTAGTCCAATGGACTGTATTGGCAGCTTAAGTTAGAATGAAATATTTTGATTTACTTGTCTGTAAATGTCAAATTTTTATCTGAACTTGTCTGTTTAATAGTTGTATATATAGTAAGTTGAATAAATTATTTACTTATATATATTAATCCAAGATGGATTTTTCTAGCTATGCTTCAATGTGGACATTTTTCATAAGATGGGGGCTTGTCCAAGATTGGCCATTTGATCATCATGGACTTAAATGCCGAAGAAGGATTATCTGTCATTATAAATGATGACTCCCTAAAAGGGTGTGTGACATGTGACTGCCTCAATCTCTACAGCATAGTGACAATCGATAAAGACATGACCTAACATCTGCGTTACAGAGCTGACTCTTCAGCTCAGAGGTTATGGTCTTGGACTCACGTCCCAGTAAACCGGGATCCAATCCCCACAGGGGACTATAGATCCAAAATGGACTTTTCTCGCTATGCTTTGTTGCGGATACTGTTCGTAAGGCTTTGCTAGACACTCCGGAGCCCTAATCTAGTACTGGTGAATCTAGGATAGCCGAACATATCTGAAAAATGGTTGCAAAGTGTTAAACCCCAAGTTAATCATATGTTATGTTTTCCAGGGCAGTGCAGTGAGTATGGTTGTATTTTATCCCCTAGAAACAGCCAGGACAAGATTACAGGGTAAACTATGATAAATGGCCTTTTTAATTCTGAATTATGCAGAAAATAATGCTATAAATGTTCTTTTTTTATCGGAATGTTGTAATATAAGTTGATTGTCTCTAATTCATTTTTCTTTTGGAATCAGATGAGTTTAGTTTAGTTGAAGCATATTTGATTTACATCGATTGTGAAACAAGTTCTTACAACTTAGATTTATCACTCTCAATTCTGCTTCCTGGATACATAACCAGTACTCATGCTGAATGTGGATTACCGGTAATGAAAGTTTGCATGGCAGATCCCGCTACTCACAGGATTCATAACCACGACCCTCGTGTCTACAAGCCGACACTCTACCCCTGGACCACTGTCCTTCACAGACGAGTCAGATGGCATTAAATCCTATTAAAAGTTATACTTGTATCAATGGGAAATTGTATGATGTATTCAAAAGGATATTCATCGAAATCAATTTGATTGAGTCTGAATTATGCTATTTTTTTCTTGAAACCTAAACCTTGTTTAAGGGGTTATGCCCTATATTAAACCTTTTTCTCTGACATGTGTTTATACAGAAACCTTAGATCATGTCATCCCCTAGAATGTGTCATCTTTTATGCAAAGAAAGCAATCAATCAATTTACAAAATATGAAAAAAGATACCAAACAATCTGCTAATGGCTTGCATTCCCCATATCTGATACATGAATAATACATGAATTATATATTATTATGTTACAAAACAAGGGAGTATCAACTGGGGGCTAACCCCTTGTCTCAGTCTAATGTAAACAAGCGTGACAAGCTTAGTCGACGCCTACACAAAATAACGCGTTTTCAATGGTCAAAAGGTCCTGTCAATCAAAATCGGCGGAAGGGTCAATTGGCTCCTTTCTGGCATTTTACATGTTTATTAGCCAGACAGCATGAATAAGCAGATTTTCTTCATGATATGATAAAAATTTGTTGAAACAATTTAATTTGTAACAAATTCACTCTTTCTGTATATTTTCCACATTGTGTAAAATAAAGAATGTTTACTGTTTACAGTTGATGAAAAGCGACAAGCGAAACATTCCCCAGAAGTCATTTTGGATATTGTTAGAGATGAAGGATTGTATGTTCATTTTGACATTTGATATTTAGGAGTTTGTTTTGGTCAAAATTTTACATCAAGAACTGCAAAAGCATTAACTCTTATAGTGCAGGAACTGACTTTATGCCTATGCAAACAGGTTAGATCCAGGCCAGTCGCCAAGTAAATTGGCGACTGACCTGTGACCTAACCTGTTTGCTACTCTACGTATCTTTCCTCATCAAAATTAAGCAGATATTTAAGGTTTTTGAAAGTAGATGACACCAAAATTATTTTTAGAAAATTACCAAGCATTCTAAGGTTTCAAACTATTACAATGAAGTGATGAGACATAACCGACCCGTAAATATCAGGATGGTTGATAAACAGTAATGAAAATAAAAATTGGGAGTAAAGTGTATTTAGCATTTACATTAAAACTTCTGCTAAACTCACATTAACAATAAAATCAAAGTAAGAACATTCATTCTTGGGCTGCTTTGTTTTCAGATCATGCTCATTGCTGAAATGTAAAGCATTATTTGTGTAAGAGATTGGGATCTTTAAATATTCACTTTGTTTTACCCAATCATTTGTATAGGTCTTTTTACTGATCTAGATTAAAGCCAAAAGCAGACAGAGATCAAAGCTTATGAACACTATTTCATACAGAAACCATTTAAAAAAAAACCTGTTTATAGCGAGAAAAGTCTCATATTGTTTTACTGGTTTCTCAAATCTTGTTTTGTAGGTACATTTTTATCAAGAATGTATATGAAATAATGAAGTATGAGATAAAATCCTCTTTGTATGAGAAAAGGGTTTAAGAATTGCATCACCATGTCCTGTGATTCCTATCTTCTCTTTCATTTCAGTATGTCATTATACAGAGGGGTGTTCCCTGTAGTTACCTCCCTTTGCTGTTCCAATTTTGTCTACTTCTACACATACAATGGTCTAAAGACCGTATGCCTCAGCAGCGGTACCAAACTTGACCCCATCAATAATCTGGCTCTCGGATTTGTTGCAGGTAATCTGTTGTATGATGCTAAGTTTTAAAAATAACAATCATTTAGATACATAAAGAAAGAAAAAAAAAGTTGTCTTATGTCTTTTTGGTCCCTTTCAGAATTAATGTTGATTTCTTTTTTCAATTTGTGCATTAAATTGCTTCAAATATGGAAACGATACAGAATTCCACATAGGGCATTGCTTTAAATCCATGTATTGCTGTTTAACAGAACATGAATAGATTAATGAAAAGAAACAGTTCTAAGACAACATTTATATATATCTCAATTGTTTAACTTATTCATAATATAGTATTCTTGTTAGGAATTGTTTCTGATGTAGATACAGACCTCTGTTATTGAGTCTTGTAAGTCTATTTAGGTTATTTTGAAACACCAAATGCCAGACTCTTTAATCTTTGAGGATTGTGTCTCTTTACAGAAAAATCATTTTTAAATATTGCATATTGATAAGACCCGTCTTATCAGCAATGAATTAGTCGTCCGATAGATTTATAAATTAGAGCATTTAACCTTTATTGTTATTGGCTATAATTAATGACTGACAGTGTGATGAATTGTGAGGCTGACCTGTGATGAAATCACAGACCAGTTTCACGTCTAACACATTGACACAGTAGCTATTTAATTCTCAGTTGGCGAACCTGAGCTGTACTCCTACGTCATCTGTTTTGGTGGAATTTCCACTTTTGTATTTGAGTCATCTCTCAGGACTCTTTATATTGGATTTACTTTGTAAATCTTTTGTGTTATGAACGAGAAATCATCTTACATGGAATTTGGAACAGGGGGTCATTAATTTGTCGCATGTTTTGTCTTTTAAGTGCTTATTTACGCCACAATTAGCGAAGTCACTGGGCACATGTTAATAAACTTACAAGGTGGCAGCCATTTTGTATTCCATATGCGCTACGCATTGTGGGACGGGGAGGAAGCGAATTGGGACTGGAATTGCACATTTATATTAATATTTAGTCTTCTTGGACGTTTATTTTGTACATCATCCGTCCGGTGGACAGAATCTTGTGTGGCCAGTTGTGACCAATTCTGGTCACAAGCGTTCCTGGCGGCTATATAAGGGCCGTAATTTGGCCACAGGGCCAGTCTTCCTTTGTTCCAGCATTTGAGAGGTGCAATTCTCGTCTGTCGTTCCTTCATCCGACCTATTACAACTAAGAAGAACCTGTGCAGTATTTAATACTCCGTGGTACGCAGCTCTTCTTTTGAAGTACGATACGGGGGAAGACTCACTTTATTATAAGTTCTGGATATTTTCGCTGTCAGAGATAGCTTATATTCAGGGCCTCGAGTAATTTATTCAGTTGTCATCAGTCCTGCTCATTTTTAACAGTAAAGGGAGATAATCCAAGGACAAATAGATTAAGAAGATTATGCAATGCTTTCCCTTTCTATTAAAAGTTGGGAAGTCATTGTCAGGGAGTTAAGTTTAAAACAAACGAGTTGATTTATTTTCGCCATCCAACAGAATAAGAAGCTGGACTGTAACATAATTAGTGGTGTCAGAAGCGAGATCTGTTTTTCCATTGCAGATCCAGAGATTCGAAATCACGCCTAAAAAAAATAATTCAACCTGACAGAATTTACGCTTGCATTTTCTCTTAGTGAGCAAGTGAGTGAGAGAGAGAGGAAGTCCTGACGTCTTTTAAATCTGTACATACCTGAGCAGTTACATTAAAGCGGCCTGTTATTAGATTTCAAACTCTAATAATTCCCAACCTTCAAGATGAGTGAACCTACTCAAGTTGATAGTGAAATAAGCTTTAGAGCAGGAGCCCTTCCTGATACTTATATGTCACAAGAGGAAAATGGTGATTTGAATAGTGAACCTACTATACAGCAAACAATGGTGACATGGCTTTTGCTCTGAAGGAAGTCATTAAAGAGCTACAGGGTCTTAAAGGAAACCATTCGATAGGCGGTGCAGATGGTCAGACAGCAATCCATAAAACGGAGATTTCTAGCGGCAATTCCTGCAATTAGCAGGTCAAACAAAGGGATCTTTCAATTGATAATGTAACTTACTCCCATGGGTACTGTGTAGACTCGGATCAGCCTGTTTACCTGGAGGGCAATACTAATAGGAACAATAGGGGACGATGTTCAAACCCCAACAGCCAGGGTCGCGAGTTCCATTGAAAAGGCAGCGACAATTTCACGTTAAACTCCCAGTGTTCGATGGAAAAGAGGAATGGGTCACATGGTTTACCAGGTTTGAAGTGATCGCGGATAGATATGGATGGACGGATGATGACAGGCTAGATCAATTGCTGCCTTAGTTGGATGGTCAAGCTGCTGATTTTGTTTTCTCCCAGCTTTCACCGGCGGTATTGAACAACTATGATGAGCTTATCCATGAAATGAAAAGTAGGTTCAGAATTGTAGAAACAGCAAGATCTTTTGCTGTTAAGTTCAGTCGACGGACTCAGAAACTGAACAAGAAGATCGAAGATTTTGCCTCAGATCTCAAGCAGTTGTACGACAAGGCTCACGGTTATCGAGACCGGCGAGCACGGGATGAAGACCTGGTACGTCGCTTTCTAGACAGACTGCATGATGAAGAAATAAGGTTCGAGCATGAGTTCAACAAGGAACAAAGAAACATAGATGAAGCGGTTTATTTTGCCGTTAACTTAATTCAAATAAGAGGTGCTTGCTGGAACGAAAGACGGTACCGCGTCAATACAAATAGAGCTTACGAGGATGAGGACACGTTTCAGGAGGATTATTCAGTTGGCCCCTCCAAACAGATAAAGGCTGCAAAGGGAAAATCATATGACGCAAACAATAATAAGAACGAAGGAAAACCTAGCTACTCTGACTCAAACTCAGAATCATTTGAGAAGGAAATCTTAACTAAAATTTTAAACAGACTAAAAAAACTTGAAAATTCCCAGCAAAAGAGTATTCAAAATAAAGCTTCAAACAAGGAATGCTTTAGGTGTCATCAAGTGGGCCATTTCATTAGGGACTGCCAAGTTGCTGAAAATAGGACAAAACCAGGTGAAAATGTTAGACAAGATGTTAAGGGCAGTGCAGAAAAGCCGTCTTTAAACTGCCAGGGACCAGCTCTTGTGGCCAAAGGGAGGTCCCAGTAAGCGAAAGGTGTGTTTCAATAGGCCAAGAGGAGTGTAGGAGCAACGGTGTGATGAAGGCCCAAGAGGTGAAGGGTAAAGGTGGGGTACGCGCCACTAATGGTGGACTCTATGTAACGGGCGAAGTGGGTGGGGTACCGGTGATCTTTACAGCAGACACAGGAGCATCGAGAGCTATAGTTTCGTGTGATGTGTTCAATCAATGGAGGTGGGCATGAGGCCTGGGTTAAGTGGGTCGACCGGCTTAAGAGGAGCTGGGGGTGCTCCCATTAAGGGAATGGGAAAGGGAACCTTTAACTTGAGGTTAGGACCACTAGAGATTGAGAGGGAAGCTATAGTTGCTGACATTGAGGATGAAGTGTTGCTTGGCTACGACATCCTGGGCAAAGAGAAGGAAGGTCCAGCGGTTATCCTTCTGAGTAAAGGGGTGATAGTACTGGGGGGAAAAGAGATCCCTTGTTTAAAGAGAGAAGTAAAGTCAAAATCACGACGTGTGGTAGTGGCAGATAGTGTATCCGTACCTGGTCAGGCCGAAGCGATTATTGATGTCTATGTCGATAGGTACATTGGGGATGATGAGCAGACCTCATACTTTTTAGTAGAGCCCAATGACTCATTTCAGGAGAGGTATCCTTTGCGACTTGCCTCAACACTAGTTGACATCAATGGGAGACTGGGATCTTTATCTAGGCTGTTTGGCTGGGGCATACAGGGCCAATCCTAACTCCTAACGAGTCTACCCAATTAACTCCCAATCTTATGAGTCTAGGTAGGGAAATTAGACTGCCAGCAGATGTAGTGTATGGGCATGGCTTAACTTTCCACACCTTTGTGCATATGTGGAAACGTTACAGAGCAAGATGTTGAATGCCCATCAGGTTGCCCGAATGTATTTAAAGCGAAGCGCAGAGCATAGCAAGGAACTGTACGACAAAAATGCGGCCGTTCATGGCTACAAACCAGGTGACTTGGTGTGGTGCTTACACGAGGTTAGAAGAATGGGAATTTCTCCTAAGTTGGAAAAACGCTATGATGGTCCCTACGTTGTTGTGAAGGTTCCGTCTGCCGTAAACTTTGTGGTACAGATGTCTAGGGATGGTGTAAAGAAGCTATTCCATCACAACAAACTTAAACCATATACCGGCCGTGACCCACCAAATTGGGTCTCTGTTTTATCTAAGCGATTGTGGTCCGCCTAATCAGAGGTGAAATGAATTTGTGTACATGCCATTAAATGTTGTTACTGTTCTTGTAAATGTACATGTACTTGGTATTGAATAAATTAATTTTTGTCAAGAATGTTATCCCCGAGCCCCCGAAGAGTACGGAAGGAGTGAGCGAGAACTGTTCCGTATTTGATCTACACGGTGAATCCCTGGTGATCGTGGAATGCTGATAGTTAACAATTGTTAACAACTTGTTGTATGATGTTATTTATAAGCTCAACCATTTCTGGCTTCCATTTTTAGAAATGGCAAGCGCAGACAGGCATAAGAAGTACCAGTGTGTGGTGTGCAGTAAGGAGGACCGGAAGGGCCGACTGACCGGGCACATACTAAAGCACCATGTGCCATTTGACCAGGCACCATTCTCCTGTAGTCTGTGTGGTTTCCGCTGCACGGAGAGTCGGGAACTGACAGACCACCTGACCAAGTACAAACGCCACCGGGAGGAAGCCGCCAAATGGGCCAGTGTCAACTTGAAGGAGGTCCTCAACTATTCGAAGAACCCGGTGAAAGTTGAGACGTTCATGAGGGTCGTCCAACCTGTGGAGACGAAGGAGGTAGAAGACATCTTCCTCCAAGATGACGAAGACCAAATTGGGCTACCAGATTGGCTATTAGACCTCCCTGCTTTTGCAAGCAATGTCGACATGGGTGGGGCCGTCATAGCAGAGCAGACGGAGACTGTTGTAACAACATCCTCCGCTACCACTGCAGCAACCCCTCCTGGTGATGCCGAGGTCTACCCAATATTGGAACTCTTGCCCAACTTCGAATGCTGCCTCCAACTTCACCATCGACGCCAGCAAGTGGGTGGAAGCGCTAGGTACGCCCGTGGTCAAGATCGCGTCACCTGTGGCGCTCACAGTAAAAAATGTTTCACCATTAAAAAAGGGACAAATTATACCTTCAAAATCAATGTCAAATTTTCCTGAAGACGTCGAGTGTAATCCTGGTACACCCATTCAGGACGAAAAGGTCAATCTCCTGCCACAGCTTTTGGAGGCAACACAAGAAGACCCCTTATTGAATGATATTGAAGATCAGGAGCTTGCGAGGATTGAAGCCATCACAGAGCCGGAGGTTCTGGGAACGGAATTGTTAGACACAATGAAGGCTTTGCTTGAGACCAACAAAGCAATTTTGGCTCAAATTAAAATGAATACAAACGAAACAAGGTGGCTATCTAAAAACGTGACCAACCTTTGGGGCGAGGTCAAGGACATTAGAAGGAATGTATCATCATTAGAAAATGCCAGGTGGACAGAATTAAAATGAGCCAGGTCCCCTTTAAAGTCAAAAGTTATTAAAGAGAAAAAACAAAAAATGAACAAAGAAAATTAATCATCGACAACATCCTTGTAAACATTTGTATCCTGGCAATTCAACAAACATTAGAAACCTTCTCCAAAAAAACCCTGTAACTTGTAAACTTCATTGGATCACTTGCTTTAATGCAGGTCCGTCCTGTACATTCCATGGGCCAGTACAGCACGGATAAGTCGCTTGCTATGATGGCTATAGCAAGTCCACATTCTGCTAAACCACCTAATTCTGCACGATGTGGGTAGGAAGATGGAATCGACTTAACAGCCTCCAGTTTGGATAGCCTACATTGAACAATCAAATTTGTCTTAACTCTTAATATTCAAAACATTAGTGTTCAACTTCAAGCATAATAATTAATTGTTCTCTTTAATCAATAGTCAAGTATATTAATTTAAAGTGTATTAACCGCTGCTCATCGGGTGATAATAAAATAACTATCTACGGCTCAACTTAGTGACAATGGACTATAACTTTCCAATGCTGGAAATGAAGTTGCTTTAAAACTTGTTAAAGTTATTTATTTTATTAAGTGCTACAGTGCAGATATAGCATAACTGCTAAACTTTCCGTCCTATAATTGTGATAATTAACGTGTGTTGATTTTAAAGTGTTGTTTAAATATTTATTATTACTAGTGATTGGCTACAGGAGTAGTGCCAATTCAAAAGGGGGGTAATGATAAGACCCGTCTTATCAGCAATGAATTAGTTGTCCAATAGATTTATAAATTAGAGCATTTAACCTTTATTGTTGTTGGCTATAATTAATGACTGACAGTGTGATGAATTGTGAGGCTGACCTGTGATGAAATCACAGACCAGTTTCACAACTTACACATTGACACAGTAGCTATTTAATTCTCAGTTGGCGAACCTGAGCTGTACTCCTACGTCATCTGTTTTGGTGGAATTTCCACTTTTGTATTTGAGTCATCTCTCAGGACTCTTTATTGGATTTACTTTGTAAATCTTTTGTGTTATGAACGAGCAATCATCTTACATGGAATTTGGAACAGGGGGTCATTAATTTGTCGCATGTTTTGTCTTTTAAGTGCTTATTTACGCCACAATTAGCAGAGTCACTGGGCACGTTAATAAACTTACAAGGTGGCAGCTATTTTGTATTCCGTATGCGCTACGCATTGTGGGACGATTATCGCTGACTCATCGGCTAATAATAACAAAGTTTGACATAAGGAAACCTCTTCTTTTCATGGTAGAGTGATTGTATTTAGAATTTAAGTCTTTTATTACGGAGGAAGCGAATTGGGACTGGAATTGCACATTTATATTGATATTTAGTCTTCTTGGACGTGTACGTCATCGGTCCGATGGACAGAATCTTGGTCACAGTGACCGTTTTGGCCACAGTGACAGTTTGGCCACAAGTGTGACCAGTTGTGACCAATTCTGGTCACAAGCGTTCCTGACGGCTATATAAGGGCCGTAATTTGGCCACTGGGCCAGTCTTCCTTTGTTCCAGCAATTGAGAGGTGCAATTCTCGTCCGTCGTTCCTTCATCCGACTTATTACAACTAAGAAGAACCTGTGCAGTATTTAATACTCCGTGTTACGCAGCTCTTCTTTTGAAGTACGATACGGGAAGACTCACTTTATTATAAGTTCTGGATATTTTCACTGTAAGAGATAGCGTATATTCAGGGCCTCTAGTAATTTATTCAGTTGTCATCAGTTCTGCTCATTTTTAACAGTAAAGGGAGATACTCCAAGGACAAATAGATTAAGAAGATTATGCATTGCTTTCCCTTTTTATTAAAAGTTGTGGGGAAGTCATTCTCAGCGAGTTAAGTTTAAAACAAACGTTGATTTATTTTCGCCATCCAACAGAATAAGAAGCCGGAGCGTAACAATATCATTACATTGTTTATCCTTTTAACCATTCTTATTGTTTACTTGAAATGGTTGTAAATGCACCAAAATGAAATGCAGTCAAACAATGGGCAATATAAATAAATTGAAAGATTGTTTGTGGATAATTTTTTTCTTCTTCTTGATAATTGTTCAATTATTGTAAACTATCTTTTACACATGTTCCAAAATGGAATGTGATAAAATTTATTAATTGATATACAATGATATATGCTGATTTCAGGTGTCATCAATGTGCTGATAACGACGCCTCTCTGGGTAGTCAACACAAGGTTGAAGATACAGGGTGCTAAATGGGAGACAGCACAATACCAGGAGGAGAGGAAGGTGCAATACAGAGGCATTGTTGGTATGATGGTTATTCCTATCCACTTACTGCATTTTGACGTATAAGCTTCATGTTTTAAGCAGGAATGGAAAAAACAGTTGTTCTTATTGCCTAGCTTATCCAAAAATTTTCTCAGACAAGTGAGTTTTTACTGAAATTTACTCTATAACAATGATACGGAGAAAGAGTTTTGTCATTTACAGTCAAGTAAATCTAAATCAGATCTTGCCACCCCTGTTAAGAAACCATTGAGACAAAACAATACATTGCTCTCGATGAGCAATTTAGCCCTTTGTCCCAATGGTTTCCAAAACAACTGTTAAGTCACTGTTGTTGAATTCTCGCTACTTTTGTCACCAGGTCCTGCTGTTGCTTTCAATTCGGACCATTTACAATTCCCTTTTTGAATCTTCTTGAAAAGACGATCCTTATCATGCTCACCTACAAAAAAGGGTATAGAGAAGTGCTGATGAAAGTTAACAGTAGAAATACTGCTCTTATGGGAACCTTTGGCTGACCATGTCTGAACTCACTCTTGGGTGAAGAATTGTCTGAGCAGATTTGCACATTTTCACAGGATGCAAGTCATTCTGAAGAAAGCCACCATATGTTCTTCGAATTATCCAAATAATTAATTTTAAATGATTTCAAAAGATTCTTGTAACAACATTTTTCTAAAGATTGATAGCATGAAAAAGATAATGTATAGAATGTTGAAAGTTCTGATATATTCAATGGAAAGCATCACATGTTTTACCTTTACAGATGCTTTTATAAAGATAGCTAGTTATGAAGGCATATCAGCTCTTTGGGATGGTACCAAGCCCTCACTAATGTTAGCAACCAACCCGTCTATACATTTTATGGTGTATGAAACACTGAAACGGTTCTTTCAGAAATACTTACAACAAAAGGTTTGTAAACCTGGATACCATATTAATGAGCCTCTTAATGGTGCTTGTTCATAGATGAGAACATTTTGAAGACAAATTGTCGTTGAAACAATATTGTTTTGTACTGTTGTTTGATTTACAGTCAAAAGAAACTATTGAAAGCATAATTTATTCATAAAGCGTCAATTTATCTAAGTATGTACAGTTTATATGCAGTAGATCTCAAAAGTGATGTCACGCTTTTGGATTAAAATATATGTTAATTCACTGTAAACACACTTTAGAGAACTAAAAACAAAATGGTTTTGTGTCCAAAGACTATTCTTCAGTGCATATCATATACAAGTACAGCTATTGTGCAGTGTTAAAGAAATTGATTTTTTACTGCCAAGTTTCCTCATTTCTGTGAATAAGCACCTTTAAAATGTATGAAGAGCAAGCACACTGTTCATTTCAATGCATAATTCAAAATGGTATGACACTAGTCATCACTATGAATATTGAGTTTATAACACAGGATACAGTTTTATATCAGTAATTCACTACTATTACAAGTTTTTTATTTTGGTGACTTACAATACTTAAGTGCGAATTCATTTACATGAATTTTGTCTAGAATCAAATTGTTTAAAGATAGTTATGAATGACTTGTAAAAATATAAATGTCATACTCAACAAGTTGGTATTGAATAACACTTATGAATGACTAGTTTTTCAGTAAATCCATGGCTTTGTTAAATGTTGTTATCAATTCTTCTATAATATGTTATGTTTATAATGCAAAAGATAAACATGTAATTTATTATGAGTTTATGGATTGAGTGAAACTTCAAACATTATAGCTTCATTTATGAATTCATTTTTCATACTTAGATTTATTGTTTGAATAGGTTTTGAAGTTAGGAACCCTTATACAGGTAAAACAGATATCACATGCTAACATCTATTGGGATATTCCTTATGAGAATAAGAAATTTCTTTTTACACCAATTTTCTCATTTCTTTCAACATGCTTTTCTTACCTTTTAGTTTCATCTGCAATCTATCAATTTGAAATGATAAAATATGACTATCTTATGTGAGGAGATAATCATCATAATTTATTATATATGTTTTGTTATTCCCCAAGGATCTCAGTGGGTTCCTTTACTTTATTATCGGTGCCATTGCAAAGACCATTGCCACAATAACCACATACCCAATACAAGTGATACAGGCCAGAATGAGGGTATGCTATTCTGTTTATTTTACTCATAGTCCTATATTAGATTTCAAATGATGTAAAATGTTGTCAATTTAACGTTATCTACTTGATTTTTTTAACTTCATAATTTTATTGTTATGGGAAAGCAACCCCTGGCCTTTGTCTGTTTGTTTGATTTGTTTTACATTGATTGTAAAGGAAGCTTGATTAAGCCTATCAAAGTCACTCTCGATGATGACTTAGAATGATAATAATGCATAACTGTTAAAGATACACTAAGGTCATAGATTAGTGTACTGAACACTAAGGTCATAGATTAGTGTACTGAACACTAAGGTCATAAATTAGTGTACTGAACACTAAGGTCATAAATTAGTGTACTGAACACTAAGGTCATAGATTAGTGTACTGACCACTAAGGTCATAGATTAGTGTACTGAACACTAAAGTCATAGATTAGTGTATTGAACACTAAGGTCATAGATTAGTGTACTGAACACTAAGGTCATAGATTAATGTACTGAACACTAAGGTCATAGATAAGTGTACTGAACACTAAGGTCATAGATTAGTGTACTGAACACTAAGGTCATGAATTAGTGTACTGAACACTAAGGTCATAGATTAGTGTACTGACCACTAAGGTCATAGATTAGTGTACTGAACACTAAGGTCATATATTAGTGTATTGAACACTAAGGTCATAGATTAGTGTACTGAACACTAAGGTCATAGATTAGTGTACTGCACACTAAGGTCATATATTAGTGTACTGAACACTAAGGTCATAGATTCGTGTACTGAACACTAAGGTCATAGATTAGTGTACTGAACACTAAGGTCATAGATTAGTATACTGAACACTAAGGTCATAGATTAGTGTACTGAACACTAAGGTCATAGATTAGTGTACTGCACACTAAGGTCATATATTAGTGTATTGAACACTAAGGTCATAGATTAGTGTACTGAACACTAAGGTCATAGATTAATGTACTGAACACTAAGGTCATACATTAGTGTACTGAACACTAAGGTCATAGATTAGTGTACTGAACTCTAAGGTCATAAATTAGTGTACTGAACACTAAGGTCATAGATTAGTGTACTGACCACTAAGGTCATAGATTAGTGTACTGAACACTAAGGTCATATATTAGTGTATTGAACACTAAGGTCATAGATTAGTGTACTGAACACTAAGGTCATAGATTAGTGTACTGACCACTAAGGTCATAGATAAGTGTACTGAACACTAAGGTCATAGATTAGTGTACTGAACACTAAGGTCATAGATTAGTGTACTGAACACTAAGGTCATAGATTAGTGTACTGAACACTAAGGTCATAGATAAGTGTACTGAACACTAAGGTCATAGATTAGTGTACTGAACACTAATGTCATAGATTAGTGTACTGAACACTAAGGTCATAGATTCGTGTACTGACCTTGCATGATTCTGAGTAATTCATAAGGGCATAATACCTTTGAATGATTTAGGCTATCTGCACAAATTATTTAGAAAATCCACTCTCATCTTCTATTCCTTGTTTTGCCTATATTAATTCATTTGTGACAAAATGGAAGTGTTGCTTTTTCCTTCATATAAACCTTTTGAGCATACACGTTACAAAATCTTAATAAAAAATTGTAACCAAAAAAAATCTCAAAACGAGCAAATTTTCCTTGTGTCACAATCATTTCTATTTATTTTCTTAACTCATTACCAAACAATAACGATATAACCACTTTGTTTCCAACGCCTCTGGGAAACATTCTGGAAAAGGAAGAAATAACTTGTCACAAGCAATTTCCCCTTTTACCAGAATGTTTTTTACCATATCAGAAGATGATTTTCCAATTTCAGCACATTTTGAAATGTTGTCTGCAAACTTTTTCAATCCGGGACAGTTAAAAGTTTTTTGTGTGATTTTTCATAATTGACTGTTGGGTTTAAAATGTGGACCAGTTGATCTTGGAAAGATTAAAGATAACTGCTTTTTATGTTTCAGGCTGGTTATAATAAAGACATGAAAACCCAGTCTGTATGGCAAGCCCTTTTTGGAGTCATAAGGTCAGATCAAATTTCTAATACTCATTTGTCCATATCAACTATTCCTTTATACCAAACTATTGCATCTGCTGCAGAAGGATAGAATACTCCCGCAAGAAATTTAACCTTTTGTCACTTTGGATTCTACCTTATTCCTTAAAGGATATTTTTGTTATTTCTTCCTAGATTTACTGTCTGCTCTTGCATTCTATTTGGACTAATTAGTCACAAATTTCCACTTGGGGTAATGATTTTTTTAAGTAGTCTTTTTTTTTTAAGTTAATTTTTAGGACTTGCATGTGTTCATCAATGATACAAAACGGCAACTTAATTTTCTTTTCTGTAGGTTGAACGCTTTTATGGATTAATGATATATATAATTTTGTTTATTTCTTTGGCAAACTTTCTTTAATCAATGATATTATTCAGAAGCCATCTTTAGTGCATGAATTTCTTTACTGATACCACACAAGAAAACTTGAACATTTATAACACAAGAAACATTTGACAATTCAATCAATTTCTTCCTCCTTTTGTCACAATAGATTCTGTCTAATACCAAAATGAAACAACTCTCCTCCTCCTTTAACTTGTTAATTGTTTTGATTTACACCAATGGTCACAATTTCTATATGGAATAATTTTTAAAAACAATTATTACATATACAAATTTAATTAGATATTCCAATTGTATGTGTTATACTAAGACATTGTGTGGATTTTAAACACTATACATAAAGCATGGGTTTTTATGGTATTGTTCCATTTTATATAATGTTTTGATTTTGATTTGCAGGAATCATGGCATGGGCGGTCTATATAAAGGAATGGAAGCCAAGCTTTTACAGACAGTACTGACAGCAGCACTGATGTTCATGGTGTATGAGAAAATAGCTGCCTCAATATTCCATCTTATGGGAGCGGAATTTGTGAACGCTTCAAAATCTTGATCATACACATAAGGCTGTTTTTAATTGTTACTAGTATTATTTTAACCAAGGATGTATTTTATAAGTTGTACACTTTATACATAATTTCTCATTAGAAAACAATGTCGTTGTCACATGTTTAAGTTTTAAAAAAGGTCCAAACTGAAAACAGTTATAGAACTGTTACAATCATGTATGATAGATAATGCACAATTTCATTTTCATTATTGAATTTTGATGTTGAACTTAATTTTACTATTGCTTCTCAATTGTTATGATGTGTAAATGATGGAATGAAACATGGCTATCAAACTGTTATTGTTTTGCTCAAGTAGTAAAAATCAACAAATAGAATACTTTGTCCATATGAAGAATCAAAACCATAAATGCAAACCAAGTAGATGTAGTTCATAATAGTATTTGACTAATACCCCATACATAATATGTATTTTAATATTTCCAGATTTTTTATTTGTTATAGATATTTCCTAACAGTTTACAATATTGATATGAAAAAAAATAATGATTGCTTATAAATCCAGAAACAAAATGTGTTCTTTGTTCTGTTTTCCGATTATTTAGCATTGTGGAAGTGCATATACAGTGGAAGAAGCAATCGTTGCAAAAAAAAGTGTAGATAACACCTGTTATTACATATGGTGAAACGAGATACCTTTTCAGGATGATCAGACTTAAACCTTTACCAACCGCCAAATTTTACAATGTCCCAAATTGAAAGAGATTGCGGACGACATTTCAAAGTGTGATGAAATCGGAAAAAAGGGTCAGAAAACATTGTGGGAAAAGGAGAAATTGCTCGTTAAGAACAATTTCTTCTTTTCACACACTGTTTTCCAGAGTGGTCTTCAAAAAACTTGTCAAATGTTGTTAGTGTTTGGTAACGTGTCAAGGGAAAAAAATTCCATGCTTAATTTTTTTACCAACGCAGCTATTACACTCTGTCCAAATACCTAATACCTAACTCCTTTGAATATAGCCACAAAATCTAATTTGCTATAAAGATGATAGAAGCACTTGATATAAAGAAAAAAAACAGTTTATGCTTGTGTTAGAACATTCTTTTTTACCTTTGTGACCTCATGATGCTTCCGAGGCAGCCATGGCCTAGTGGTTAGAGTATAGAACATGAAATCAATTAGCCCCTCTCTCAGAGAGTCTCTGCATGGGTTCAAATCCATGTGACGGTATTTGGACTTTAATGAGAGGTAGTCTCCTGACGGACCTACGGATTGCCGATGGTTCTTCATGGCTTGTGGACAGATGAGTATGGGGTCTCCCTCCATCATTAAGTTTCGGGCATCGCAACATAACTGAAATAATTTAAACGTGATATGAAACCCATATCAATAAATAAATCCCGATTATTTCATGTCTTCAATTCTAATTGCTGCCGCCTTTTGCATATTGGACCCCTTCATTCACAAATTTCGAATAACGTATTTTCCAAGAGCCACAATTTAGATGTTACGACACAACTACCTGAACTCGATACGGTTAAGAAGAATGATTCGATCATTTATTTGTAAACGTCCACTGTTGATAAAGGAGAAATTTGATTCTCATCCAAATTAACACAAAAAGATTGATCTTTTTTTCCTATTTCATCTTTATTTTTTCTTTATAAGTGGACACTGCGTTAATTGACGATTTGGGGGAATTACATTATACTGTGTGAGTAAATGTGTAAGATGGATCACAAATCATGAAATCAAAATACTGACTAAGTTTTAACAGTTCTTCATACAACCGGCATACATGTTTATTTCACGATTTGATGTTGACAATATAAATCGTGAAGGCTCCGAAATGACCGCGATAAAAATTGAATATAAACTTTTTGACGACGTCATTGTCTGAATAGAAAACCTCGAGTGATTTCAATTTGTTAATTCGGAGTAAAACACGTTCAACAGAAAACTTACGATACCATTGTACTGAAAAGTCCACTGCTTGCCACCACAGAGATATTTAATTATCTGGGGTCAGTAATATTTAGTACAATTAAATAGTACTGACCCAAGGACAACTATAGACCCCTGTGCTCGTCACCAGTATATTTTCCTGTTGCCACAAAGTATTTCTTGCGCTCTATTTTTCTGTAGTCATAATGGTTTTTAACCAAGAAATGTTGTTTGAACTTTGAAAATGTCGTTTTAATTGTAGTCGACCAGAAACTATCACTATTTCTTGAATGAGACAGTTTAAATATATATGTAAATGGAAAGATAGAGTTTGCAACATGCAGGGGCCTAGTGGTTAGAGTTAAAAACTTGAAATCACATGACCCCTCTTCGCATGGGTTCAACCGAAGAACACCATTGGTAATTTCATGAGAGGAAGTTTCCGTGTTGATTTCCAAAAAGGAGATGGTTTTAGCTGGCTTGACATCTCAAATTATGGGCAGTCAAGTTTGGGGACTTATTATTTAGCCAGGCATCGAAACATAATTGAAATAATGTTGACGCGATGTAAAACTCATTTTAAGTAAAAATTGTAACGCAACTTGCAGTAAGTTTTATTTGAAAAATAGCTGTATTTGAAAACAGACAAAATTAGAGCAATTACAAAGCCTGAAAGCGGGAAAGAACAATGAGAAACATAAAAAAAAATGAAAATATCTAGATCTACAAACCACGAGCGAATGTTTGTCTTTCTCTCTAATAATGTTATCCAGCTTTCCATATGCTACTGAAGGCGAATTAAACGACATCTACACAACGTTCAATTTTTAAAGTCAATGTATGGGTTTTTTGTTGGTTTGTTTTATGTTTATGTTATATTTTTGACTCAAAATTTGGACGAGTCACAGTGCTGTCCTTCTTTATCTGTATGATCATGTTTCCCTTTTTTGAAAATTATTTCATCACAAATAAGATGCCGTTATTCATACCATTTATTCAAATACTGCTGTTAATTTCAGATTTAGAGCCTCACAATAGCATTTGGTCGATACGGGATAAAGTGACTTGTTCAAATTGTAAGCGAAACCAGACAACGCAAGTGTATGAAAAATTCAACTTTCATTTAGATATTGGGTAAAAATCATCGTGACCAAAGGATTCGTAACGGGCAATTCTAATTTTTATGAAACCCGTTCATGAGTCTTCTGCTGCAATATCGCCAATTAGAATCAATGGCTAGTATTGGGTCGACCAATGGTGTAGATATCGTTATAATTATTAACCTGGTCAGGAGTGGACATTGACGGGATCGCAATCGCTTT
This sequence comes from Cerastoderma edule, assembly GCA_947846245.1. Taxonomy (NCBI): domain Eukaryota; kingdom Metazoa; phylum Mollusca; class Bivalvia; order Cardiida; family Cardiidae; genus Cerastoderma; species Cerastoderma edule. The sequence continues at coordinate 52,789,253 of OX401406.1, forward strand.
AGTAAAGTGTTTTTGTTCGACCCAAATCTTGTTTGAGTTCTCGAGGGTTTCTATATTCGATAACTATATTGAAGTGGTACCATATTAAGAACACTACAAAACCTGCCTGACAGAAGGGGGTTAAATAGGTTACCTCTTTCGATAAAAGGATATTGTGCTTATTTGATGACAAACTTCATCGCCGTGTGCTTTGGGAAGGGGAAGAATTTATGATGATGATGATGGCCTTGATGATGATAATGATGGCCTTGATGATGATGATGATGGCCTTGATGATGATGATGATAGAGATGACGGCATTGATGATGATGATGATGATAATGATGATGATAATGATGACGGCCTTGATGATGATGATGATGATGATGATGATGGCCTTGATGATGATGATGATGACCTTGATGATGATGATGATAGAGATGAAGATGTAATGAAAAAGAGAGAAAATCGTTTTTACTCTGGATACTAGTATACCGACTATAATTTGGATAAAGTTGGAAGGTCTTTTCTTTTTATGACTTTACATTTTAGCAATAAATGTCTGAGAATAGTCTATGTTGATCTATTGGCATACCAATAAGTATTTCCACCATCAGTCGCCAGAACTATTTGTTCCAGATATCTTTGAAACAATTATTATAAATCTGAAATGCGACCCTGAGTAGAAAGGCAATGGTAATATTTTAAGCTTATCGTGAATAGCTATAGGATTACAAATTAGAGCGCTCTTATGAAGACGGGGTTAGCTATATAATCTACGCTATCGCAATATTACGAAAGGATAAACCCTCAGAACAACCAGGAAAAACAAGATAACTTCTATTTTTGGTAACAGCGATCCCTAAACGGTGCACCCAGTAAGGGCATTTCCGCTGGGTTTTATCGGTGTGTCCCCTTTACGGATCTAACTATGATTGCTGGATCAAAGAAAAGTGTTGTTGAAGCAAGTCCGAGGTCAAACGTCAGAACAGTTTCTCTATCTTTCTTTTGTATCGGTTAAGAGTGCTCGCCGAATTTTGACATATTATGGCAAAAATACTCATTTCGCTAAATCGAATAGACAACTTTGACCGATTTATTAAGTCGTTTAGTTCGTAGCTATTTTCCGAATATTGGAATCTGTGGATAAAAATTAAATACATGTAAATGAATGAAAGAAATTAATGAGCAGTTATATTCGTCTGCCAAAGTATTTTCTGGAGGCTGTATGAATACGGCAAAATGAGATGTTCCATTTAATGAGTAACTGGCTAGACCAATTGATTTTGATGGAAGGAATAGTTGGTTACTGCGATAGTTTTATACTGGATTTTGACCATTCTTTATTCATATATTAGGGGTATAAGTGCTATAGATGTTATTAAAATTATTATCTAAACCATTACCTGCCATGCGTTTTTTTATATGGGTTTTACATCACATCAACATTATTTCAGTTATGTAGCGATGCCCAACTTAAAGATGGAGGAAGACCTCATACTCAATACCCACAAGGACTGGTCAAGGCGGGTAGAACCACCGGCATTCCGTAAGTCAGTCGGGAGACTGCCTCTCATGAAAGCCATGCGTTTGTTAATATATGCTTACGAAAGAATATATTATACTGGCATTTCTATAGTATCTAATTCCATCTTTCAAATTGAAATACTTTATAACTCATTTAACAAAGGCAATGATTTTCGCTAATTGATTGCCTAAGTTTTATTTGGAAATGTGAATAAACAATGGATAGTAACGATTGAAAAGAAATGCCACATATCACATATATTTCCATATCGTTGTTAAAAAGACATTCTCCATATGTACATAATATTTTCTTTCATTATTATGTTTAACCTGATCAGTTTGTAACTGCGTATAAGTTTGCCCGTTTCCATGTTTCTTTCGATGTATTTGGTGGCCATCAATTCCAATAAAGTTCTGTCACTCAACTATACTTTATTCAACACACTGAATAACATTTATAAAGATATATCACCAAAGAAAAATGCTCGTAGTCAGTAATCTATTTCATTTTATGTGCGGTTCCATCGACAATATCACAAAAAATCATTTTTTCATACTTTATTGTAAAACTTTATTCTTTTTATATCGTTTTTCTTATTTTTGTAAATTGTATGATGAGAATATTTGTTAGTTTAAGGCTGAATATTGCATTGATATTCGTACTTATTTTCATCATCTGTGACTGCTTTTGAATGAATAGGGGAATTGATTTCTTCACAAATAAGTGGTTAAATGTGTCATGTCTTTCCTTTAGTTTGCAACAAAGCATATCAAAATCGTAAATAAAGTAATTGAATGTACCCTAGAGGATTCATTGCACAAAAATAGAAAGAAAATCAAGATAAGCAAATTCTGTATTTGCCACCATGTTTTTATTTTTCATCTACCTTATAAATGTTACCTGTAATTGGACCAAGGTGAAATACACTTTGAAGATTTCTTAATACAAATATATCCACTTGAATAACGAAACATTTCATAGCAGAAATTATAAACGACAGACGAAGAAATCGCGTATTACATTATTTTACACCAAATATAAGGATTTGTCCTTTTTGGTATTGTTTTCAACAAATGACTTTTAATCCAGCTTCAGCCAAGAAATTTGAAAGTATTACAGAAAAAAAGGGGAGACGGATTTTGTCAAAATTGTTTCAATGAATTTAAATTAGAAATGCAGTTCGAAGCCGTTGTGTAGCCGCTTTTGACGCTTGTTTAGAGCACCATGTGATGCAAACTTTTATTCAGAGAATTGACAACATTACGACAACTGTGTTTAGAGAGAGCTTTTTAGAATTGTATTTTATTTAGTATTTGCATATACGTATGTTCATTGGTCAGTAACTAAGCATGCATTTCTGTCGTACGGGTAAACACAAGAAAACGTTGAGACTTTATTAATGAATGCACAGATTCCGTGGTAATTAAAAACATGTTCAAGTCTAAACTATTTATAGCATAACCGTAACATGCTGTTGCCATATGAATATGTTTACATAAACGCAATATAGCTAAGTGTAATTAAGTAAAGTTATTAAATTAGATATCATTCAATATTGGCGGTTTGTGAGACAAGTGTACTACCATTAAGATGATTTATATTCAAGTTGAGAAACAAATAAGATATGCAGAGCATAGACGCAATGTCAAACAAACATGTGTGGCGTACAGGTAAGAAAAGGAACGGAACTTGACGCTTTTCGATGAAAGAAATGATTCCGTTGGCATTTTAAGATGCTTGTTCACACAGAAAATTTGAAAGTCAAAATAAATACCTTTGAAACGATACAATTTCTTTTCATGGTATCATGTTTCAATAAAAATAGCATCTGAACGAAGAATTTATTAAGATTGTGTTAATATGTCTTAGTATATATAGCTGCTTAGCGGTGAATTCGAAACCCCTGTAATGCTTTTGGGGTTTAATTCATATACATGTACATTGGCTGTATAGAGGCTCTTAAAACTTAAATACGAACTATTTTAGTTTCCAATGGCTATTGACCAGTACGTTTTATGCAAAATTCAGCGTTTTGTAAATTCCCTGTATAATGCACGGGTAGAATCCGCATCCGACTGCCATCTTGGTTCCTTTTGAGTCAACTAATACAGTGTTTTTCAAATAGTTTATAATGGATCAGAATGGTATACACATTTACATATATATATCGAACGTTCTACATATAATTTGCACGAAAGTAGTTGTAGCAGATGACTTAATAAAGCAATGGCCACAGGAGAAATTGTACTGAATAAGGTATATATCTTTTATTTCATTTCCACAGATTACAACATGTAATTACATGTGACTATATATCATAAAAAAACTCATAATACGCAGTAAGAGTGGGTGATGATCCTGGGGAACGTGGATCTAAAGGTATGTCTTTTGTCATAGAATTTTCCATCTGGTATTGAGAAAAAAACAGTATAACTATCTGTTTTGAATAGAATTGCAAATTGAAATAGAAAAGCAATATTATATCAATTTGAACAGTTTCTCATCATTATGTTGTTTATCCGTCTCAGTTTCCTATAATTCACTTTTATAATCACATACAATTTGCATTGCTACGACTAAGTGATTTTTAAAGATTTATATCATTTTCCTATGCTATTTTATACGGCTAGAAATGTTTAAAATGGGTCATCGATTGTCGGAAATACCGTAAACTTCAGTCATAACATTTTGCAGTACAGAGTCGATGTATTGATTTATAAAACATCTTTTAAAAAAGTTAATTTCAATATGCAATTTAATTTCAAAACGGGCGGGTTGTGAGAAAATTGAAATTAAGTTATGTTCTCGCAACGCGTTTTGTTTTAATTTTATTGCAATTTGAACGTAATCTAATGTATTTATTCGTCTTAGTTTCGTAAAATGTCTTATTGGTAATATTCAGTAATAGTTGTTTTTCTTTGCTATTTTATAATGCCAGAAATGTTAGAATTAGTCGAAAATACCGTAAAATTAAGTCATAACATTTTGCAGTTAAGAGTCGATATCTTAATATATAACACATGCTCAAACGTTTATTTCGATATACGATTTCATTTCAAAACGAGCAGGTGGTGAGAAAATCGAAATTAAGTTTTGACTAAAAATGTTAAAAAACGGTCATAGATTTTCGAAAATAAGCTAAACTAACTTCACTCATCAGACGTTTTAGTTTAGAGTCGATATCTTAAAATACAATATACGATCAAAAGGTTAATTCCAATGTTCGATTTTATTGCAAAACAGGTTGTTAGCAAATGGAAATAAAGCTGTCCCATTGCGCCGCGGTTTGAAATATTTTTTTTAATTTGAACTTTCTCACACATGATCAAGTTTTTATTCGTCTTAGTTTCATGAAAATAACTTATAGGCATCATTCAGACACATACGGGTCGCTTTGCTACGACAATGTGATTTTTTTATCAAAGATTTTTATTTTCTATGTTATTTTGTATGGCTAGAATTGTTCATAATGTGTCATAAAATTTCTAAAATACCATAAAGTTCACTCGTCATAGAGTCGACATTTTAATATAAAGTATAACATGAAAAAGTTCATTTCATTTTGCGATCTTATTTCAAACGATCTACCACGCACAAATGGAAATAAGTTTATGTCGTTGTGACACGTTTTGATATATGATGATGAGGTTTAATCCGTCTCATTTTCAATTAAAATAACATCTATGTATTGTCCCATCATATACGATTCATATTACCATGACTATGTGATTGTTTGATCAGTTATTGCAATGTTCTATTTCATTTTACAATGGCTAGACATGTACAGAATTAGTAACATCTTGTCGGAAATACCATAAACTAACTTCAGTCATCTCATGTTTCAGCTTAGAGTCGATATCTTAATGTATATTACATGTTTAAAAAAAAGATTTCAATTTGCGATTTCATTTCAAGATGGGTTATGAGCAAATTGAAATAAAATTGTGTAATAACGAACCGTTTAGGAATAATTTCATTTCAATGTGCAACTTTATTTCAAAACTGTTTGTGAAAAGGCAGTATTGTTTTATTTGATAAGTGTTGTTTTATTATGATTCCGCATTGTAACCTACACGAAAAATAAAACACCAAAGTTACAAGTTGGTCCATAGCAGTTGTCAGAAATGAAAAATAACTTGAAACAATTTAGATATTTGTCTATTGATCCACATTCATATCAAGCAGGACAAAACACCAAATTGTCTCCAATATCTTATTATTTTGTCACAACCGTTCCAATTCTTTTTGTACAGTCAAACTTTGTGATTGATTCATGTTGAAGGTGTCGGCAAGCAATAGAAGAAATTAATTTACGCCTAAATGTGTCCTGGCTTTTCTCCACAAGTGCATTAAAAAGGTTTACATGTTGTATTGGGTCGAAATGATGTGCGATTGCTTAACACATAAAAAAGATCTCACCATGTTTCTGTAAAAACTTTTAATTTTGAATTTTAATTCTTACCATATAGGCGTGTACAAGCGGTCAATCCATTCATGTTGGCCAATGATGTACTTGATAAAATCCATCGTGAGCTAATCAGTGAGTGGTATTACATCACATGACAGATACGAGTACTTTAAACTCTTTACATCGTTGAAAATTATCCGTCAAAAATCTATTTATTAACACTTATACAAAATTATCGATGAAAATAAAGTGCTTATTGATTAAAGGGAAACCAATAGCGGTAATGAAGCGTACTCCCTATTTTAAGAATGGTTTTAAGTTGATGGGCTAAAGAGGCGGGTCCTCTCCAAGACACACCTTAAAATGAGCTCGCGCATGCGCTGGGTATAAAGATCTTGCGACAAAAACGGACGGGGCAATATAAATAGGATGGAGCGAGTATTTTGAGCTCACTTTTATTTCAAAAATTGTGCTATCGATCTACAGCTACGTATTTACAAAGTGAAGATGGTGTACTTTTGGTTACTAGGATTAGCAGTTTTACTAGCGTACAGGTAATGCAATTTTTTATATTATAGATTTATTTGAATAATTAACTTTCTTATTCGGTCAGTGAATTTTCATTCATTTATACGTTGGAAGTCGTCCACTCCTTCTTGGGTTAGGCAACATATCGTGTCCAAAGACGGTCTACAGACGGAACACCCAGGTCATGCTGGCTGCTTCATTATATCTGGGGTCTAAACATATCTACAACAGTTCTGTTCAAATACGGTGCGCATTACATGTAACATTTGTTGTAATCATCTGAATGCCTTTCTGCATATAGTGTGTTGTTCTCCAGTCAAAGATGTATGATCAAGCCTTAGTAATTACATCAAACAGTACTTATATTATTTGTCAAGCCGAGGATGCGAATCTTTGTTATCAAATCATGAACTAGCAGTTACGAACACAATGTGTTACACGTATGCATATTTGGCTGTAGAAATATTCATAGTTGTAAACCAAAGATCACATCTCCATGCGGTCTTGACCCCAGCTAATAAGGTTGGGTTTTTTTCTGAAACCGATTCTTTCACAGTAATACTTCCCTCAATGGCATGCTTTGTAACAGTGAGCAGGATAAAAAAAAAGCGATTTCAAGTTGGATTTGTCTGTAAGTAAAGACCACTGGCCTACAATACAACACATATACAGAACACAATTTAACTAAAGTCTCCCAGACATCTATACAACTTCATCATAAGTCGTCTAATTTAATAAAATCTAAATAAACGGAACAACGGCAACCCTATCTAAAACATTAAACGAAACTCGTTTTAATAGTTTTAAAACTAGTACATGTTCGGATCTAGTAAACGTGGATAGGTGAATTGTTAAGTCGACATAACTGAAGTATTGTTAAAGTAATATCAAATAAACATACATAAGGTGTGTGCGAGGGCATGATGACATTTATGTGGAGGACCCGGGCTCTGGGTAGAGATTACAAAAGTTGTCAATGTTTCTCTTCCTGTCAGAATCCCGAGAAGGAAAAACCGGAAACCAGTTTCCGAGCATCCACGTGTTCATAAGCTGTCTAAAACGCTACTAAATGACGTTTACGATAGATTTCAGTACATTTAACCCATTACCAAACGCCATGTTTTTTTGACTGTCTCAAAATTGAAAGAGTTTGCAGGCGACATTTCAAAACGTGATGAAATTCAAAAGTTATCTTCTGATAGGGCAGAAAAAATTGTGGGAAAAAAAAAATTGCTCGTTACGAGCAATTTCTCCTTTTCGCACAATATTTTCCAGAGTCGTCTGCAAAAAAAGTGGTTAAATGTCGTCATTGTTTGGTAGAGGGTAACCACGTGCGTGCATCTTCACGTTGATACACGATACACGGGGTGCAAGCATTTTGATTACGCGCTGCTATGTGGTACTATTAATATCACCCTAAGCTATTAATCCAAATAGCATCTGTATCTAACGAATCCCCCTAAACCATTCCCAAATATCACCTGTATATAACGTGTCACACCAATGGAGTCACATTTCCCGGAAATAATATCTGTCGAAGTTGTCTTTTTGCTAACTCTTCCTGAGGATGAACGAGTATGTGTCGAAGATAAACAGCAAAACTGAAAACGATGCATTATCATGTGTACATGTAACAGGCCAAGAAGGCCTGGTGGGTAACAGGCCAAGAAGGCCTGGTGGGTAAAACAGCATAACCTTAAAAAAAAGGCAACTTAGAGGTTAAGTTTGAAATGCAAACTACGAAAGCAATTGTCCTGGTTCCTTTCAACAACCGAAGGTAAGAAATGAGAACGTGAAAGAGAGAAATGAATATCAGTTTCTTCACATGTACCAAGAATTGAACAAATTCAAACCAATATAACTCAATCCGTAGTTTTCTCGAACTTTCTGCAATGCCAACCCTTTCGCATCCGTATAACGTAGATATCACAAAAAGTAGACGCTATTTGTGTTTCTATCAGATTTAGTTGTACTTGTAGTGTTACTTCATTTTTATCAAACTGCCGTCAGGGATCTGACTGTATTGCTCGCATGGGCTTCAAATCTGCCGTCACACCAGCATGGTGACAAATAGTGTCAGCACACTTATTATGGCGACAAATAGTGTCAACATCATGTGGAAGATTAGTACGTTGTATTTATTATCAGATTTGTTTCTAAATGATTATATCCTTGCATTTGTGTTGCGGTGTTGTTAAGGGGCGGACAAAATAATTCGCTGTATGGTTTATGAAATCAGGAAACGTCGATCGAGTGTTGTCAGAAGTAAGACAACAATGGCGTAATAGATCTACTCTATAACATATCATATCTGACATGTCGCCTTGGGTTTTAAAGTTGATACGTCCCTCATGAACATTTGCGAATGAAAAAAAAAAAGAAGTAAAGATTTTGGGGATCATATCGAAAAAAACAAAACAATGATTTTACTGATACTACAATACTCTTTTCATAAAATCTAGCATTCCATTCTGCATGAATTATCTATTGTCAAATATTTTCATACAATTTTAAGTGGTCAGTAATTGCATGCATGCATGTATACATACAAAAAGGGGAATGTAATCATATATGAATCTAATTCAGAATTATTTAACTACTGAAAATCAGACCCATTCTTATTATTTGTTAAACTGATTTATTATTGCTTTCTTAATTTTATTTCCACTTCTTTCTTTATTGGTAAATTTTAACAGCAGCATTGAATAAAACAATCGTTAATGACTGTATATAAACTACTTCAAAGCTTTATTCAAAAAGTATTAAGTAACAAAAAGAAACTTTATTGTGCATTCATTGACTATGAAAAATGTTTCGATACAATAAACAGAGATGCACTTTGGCTTAAACTTATTCAATTGGGTGTAAGTACAAGATTTATTACGATTTTGAAAAGTATTTATAGAAAGGTATCGGCATGTATTAAAGTACCCTCTGATCATGATTTGTCGGAATTCTACGAGATTGTACTCGATCTCAAACAAGGGGAACCACTCTCACCGATATTATTTTTACTTTTTATGAATGATATAAGCGACAATATTGATTTTAATAATCTCACCTTAGATGACAGTAATATACTTACAATATATCTGCTTTTGTTTGCAGACGACATAGCTGTTTTTGCAACGGACAGTTATAGTTTACAATCTTTAATAGACAGCATATTCACTTTTTCGAGCAAATGGGATCTTAAAATAAACGTTAATAAAACAAAAATATGCGTATTTGAAAATCGTCGTAGCCAACATAATTTCGAATGGTCTATAAATGGTGAAAGAATTGAAGAAGTTGACAACTTTTGATGTCTAGGAGTTAGATTTTTTAAAACAGGTACCTTTGCATTAGGTGTTAAATCCTTACATGACCAAGCTTTAAAGGCAATGTTCAATTTATTAGCACTTTTTAAACGAATACCAATAGATATTAAGACAAAATTATCTTTATTTGATAAACTAGTTGTTCCAATTTTAGTATACGGATCGGAAGTATGGGGTATATATAAGTATAAACAAGTAGACTCTCTGCACATTAAGTTCTGCAAAATTATTTTAGGTGTTCGTAAACAAAGCTCAAATGATGCTGTCCTTGGTGAACTGGGAAGATTTCCTTTGTCATTAATTTGTATTGAAAAATCTTTTAAATATTGGCTTAAAATTAAGCGAACTCCAATTAAAATCTTACACGATACATATTTGGATAACTGCACACATCTTTTAAATTTTAAATCCTCTTGGGAATACAAAATTACGTATTTCGGACCATGAATTAGCAATAGAAACAGGCAGATACACTAATATAAATAGGGAGGAAAGATATTGTGAAGTATGTAAACAGAACCAAGTTGAAACCGAATATCATTTTATACTTATATGTCCAGCCTATAGAAATTTGAGAACTAAATATTTAAATTGCACATTTCCTTCATTAACATTATTTTTATCCATAATGTCTTCTTCAAAGATTAAGATACAAATGAATTTGTGTAAGTTTATCAAGGAATCTTTAGTATTAAGAAATAATATAATTAATTTGTCTAATGCGAATCAAGATTAGCAAGTATTGGTTCGCAATAGAGAAAACATGTAACTTAATTTAGAAAAATATCATTATTAACTCTCTATGTATTACAAATTGTTTTTCATGTTTTCATGCATGTTGAATTATGTTTTATATTGTATATGTATTGGCCATAGGCACATAAAGTGCCGACATGCCTAATAAAGAGTTTTGAGTTTGAGTTTTTGAGTTAATGAAGATTCATTAATGTGTACCGACGTTATCACTTCTTTGGCCAACACTCTCTGATGTATTGACCGCCCCCTAGAAATAGTTTTTTCTACTGCCTAACATCATTTTCATTTAACCACAACATAATGTGTAATTATTATGACTAATTGTTGATCTGATGATTCGATAGGACCAAAGATTTGCATAGGTCAGGAGTTAAGTTATGAAATATCTTATGAGTGGTACTTTAACCGACCAGAAAAAAACCTCCTCTAATGCTTTTAATGAAAATGTAGACGAAGAATCATGATAGATAAAAACATATTTTAAACGATTTCATGTTCAAAAGACACATACCATGTGTAATTGTTCCTCTGTATTTCTGACGTATAATCACTCTTCAAACTAAGAGAGCGATTCTCCACCCGAAACTCTATAGGATATTTTCCTGGATAATACACTGCTTTAGTGCTAGCTGTTTTCAGCATGGTACCAATATCTATTTGGCTCTCGATGTAGTTTTTTTTTATCTTATTCACAATACAGTTTTAGGAAATGGAGAAATTGTTCGTTACGAAGGAGAAATTGTTCGTTCCTACTATGTTTTCCAGAGTCGTCTGCAACAAATTGGTCCAATGTCGTTATTGTTTGGTAATAGGTTAAACATATTGTGTCATTCTCTAAGAGAAAGGAATCAATCTTCTGTAATCGCTTTCTGGTTCCCATTCTTTAACCCTTTACCAAACACCAAATGTTCGACTGTCTCAAATTGAAAGAGCTTGCAGACGGTATTTCAAACTGTGATGAAATTGTAAAATATTCGTCTGATAGGGCAGAAAACATTGTGGGAAAAGGAGAAGTTGCTCATTACGAGCAATTTCTGCTTTTCCCACAACGTTTTCCAGAATGGTCTGCAACAAATTGGTCAAATGTTGTTATTGTTTGGTAATTGGTTAAACATATTGGGTCACTCAACAAAGAGGGTTAAAGTTTAGCTGTAATCGCTTGCTGGTTCCCATCCTTATAAGCTATGGTTTTCTCCACAGGTACGTGCGATGGCATTTTTCAGTGTTCAAGAGGCTACAAATACCCGGGCCGGAACCCAGCTACATCTCAGGCAACCTGATGGAAATTCTCAAAAAGGTAGGAACGGGTTTATACATTATTATCCATCGTATTATCCAGACCTTTAAAGTATTACCTATCAACATTAAGGTTTAACAGCTCGAATTATTCTAGTTTCATTTAAATGATTTTTTTGGCTGGACATCATTTTAGGATTAGAAGACGACCGTTATAATGTATGAAATGTAACATTGTCTTTATGATGTTGGATAGGAACAATTGTGAGTGGAGGAGAATATGCTCGTTATGAGCAGTTTGACACTTTTCTACAATGGTTTCTTGCGTCGTTGTTGTAATTGTACACAGCCTAGTATTAATAAAAGAGATCATCACCTCAATTACACGAGGCTCTATAAATACAACAAAAGCTTATGATTGGCAGGATCACATGTGATACGGGTTTGTATATGACCGAAGTTCTTGTACATGTAATTCATTTATTTAACAACATATGTATATGTTAGAAAAATAAATACATACAATCTCATAACTTAAGAAAACGAGAAGGAATACAGTACGAAAGTTCAGCAAGCATGGCGAAGCATGCTTATTCTGACTATATCAAATGACACAATAGCTGCAAATCTCTGGCTATGCTGTTCGCAGAGCGGGGCAATGGAAGTGGAGTAACTTAGTTTGGGCTCAGCTTAATCAGAGACTGTTCTAAACTAGCATCAAGATCAGTTTTATTGTTTTTCAGGGTCAGTTGCAAGCCATGGTATCATGGGGTAAAACATACGGTCGTGTATTTGGGTAGGTACTTACTTGGTTTTATTAGGTTTTTCAAATTATGATATTCATTCGTTTGAAAACCCAGTTTAAATAAGAAAAACTTCTACATTTTCTATGATAACGGGGAACTTTGTTATGGTTTAAAAGATTCTTAATCAAAATAAAACATGTAACAGCTGATTCCAAATAACCCACATTCATTTTGTCAGATCAGGCCATTTTAACATTTTACAATTTTCACACGTGTATTCAAAACGTATAATTTGAAAATCCGGATTGCGAGGAATCAATAAATCAATTTTGCTTTTGGTTTAGTTGAATGATGGAACATTACATTGCCAAGCAAAGTATTAACGATTAGTAGAAAGCTTGACACAACACTGACGCGATACCGCTACAACCACAAAGTACTTGTTACAAAATGGCTTGGGGGCTTCGAGATGAAAATCTATGATCAACAGAAAGCAAAGATACATAATAAAAGCAGAATAAGAACATCTCATAAAAAGCATCATTTAGATCAATGTCTAATATTAATAAACACCGCCCATTGAAGACCTGATACACATGTATAGCAATACAGCATTTGTACATTTATTCCAGGTATTTTGAAGGTTGGGCCCCTGTACTTGCTGTTTCCGACCCGGATATTCTGAAGGACGTACTGGTCAAAGACTTCGACAATTTCCGTAGTAGAAAGGTACGGATAACAAATAACAAATGTAATAAGATATCAATAAATGCTTCTTAAATGGCATCTAAAGGCTTTTGAACGTTAAACATAAGAAAACACGCTTAAGTCCATTTCAATTTAAATATATTATTTAAATAAGCCAGTTTAAGTACATTTGCTAATTTCAGAACAACATTTTGTATGGTTCACTAGTCATGACTCTTCCCCGTTTGAACTGTCTCGACGCAAATATCTAGTGACCATCCTCGTAACACTTCTCGTTCTAGGATTAGAATGTTAACGTATACGCATTTGTCCAGGGTTTCATCTTATATCGGATGATTTACTCAACATCTATAATGGTAAACCATACTATTCTGGCTTTTCCCTGCTAAGCTTTCGACCAATCCTTTAAACATGTGATGTTGAATTCCATTTTTGAGATAGGAGAAAATTATATAAACATTTCCGCCTGTTATACAATACAGCCGTTCCCGCTGGCGCCCCGCAAATCGCTGGGTTTGTTCCTGGAGAACGGGGACCAATGGAAACGAAGCCGAAGCATGCTGACCCCGGCGTTTAGTTCCGGTAAACTCAGGCAGATGTTCGCAACGATCAACGACAGTGTAAACGGATTGGTGGAAAACACGGAGAAAAGATGCAACAAAAAACAGCCATATGATGTGTACAGGTAAGCTGGTACAAGACCTCCTAGTAAAACAGTGGCTTACCAAAGATGGAAGAAAACAATTTCCCCTCCAAGTTCTATTCATAGATAAGTAAGAAAACGTACAAAACATAACAACCCGTTGTTCGCTGACTCAAATACATGTCGATAGCAAAGTGTTTGCCATTATGAGTAAACATCTATCAAGAAAGGCTAATTAGCCTGCTTTTGACTTGTATCAGTCACTCAATTTTACTTTTGAATGATAGTGGTGATTATTTTACCAATGTTGATGATATGACTATTTACCCATGTTGTGTACTGTGTATTAAATGTCCAATTAGCAATAAAATATGTTCAAATTAAGCTAATTGATTATGCCAGTCTAGTTTCTAAACGTCAAACAAAAAAGAACTGATAGCAACTTTTCACAACCGGGTTAACCGTATTTCAAAGACAAAATGAAAAAACGATTTCTCCTTTAATGAAATTAATTATAACAAAGCTGTCAAGCACAACATTTAGATTGTGAATCTTGCTTTCATTGTTTGACAAAACTTTAATTTGTGTGGTTGTTGTTGTAGTTTATACCAAAGCCTGACGCTAGATGTGATAGGACGATGTGCCTTTGGGATACAGACGGACGCACAGCGGGACGAAAAGGACCCTTTCATGCAGAACATTCGGATGTTGTTTGATGGACTAGCCACAACAATCATTCAGCCATTAGTCAGTAAGTACATGTACATGTATATAGGCTTTCAGAATCGTGCATTATATCTAAAACATCTGATTATGAAGTTGTGTGATCGCTTAGAAGGACGTGGTTAGGTGAAATCATTACAGATAATTTCGTAACTGTTGAAAAGAAATAAAAATCCAATTCTTAAAGCAACGTCATGATGAAATTTCGATTTTATTCGTGATAAACCAAATGGGTCGTATCCTCTTAACACACATGAAGCCAACAAGAGCGATTTTTTCTCAATCTATGGATTGTTTAAATTTCTAAGATTTGTGTATTCTTATTCTTTTATAATGGTGACTTCAGAAGAAAAGTGGTCAAATAATGGCGATAGTTCTACGCTTTAGCGATGGTGAATATACTTCCTATGAAGTTAGTATTCGTCAAAATAATTTTCGCTAATGTCGATCATCAATAACCAAAACGAAGTTATTGAAGATTCTATGTTGGTAATGTCCATTTTTTGTAAGTGATTTCTTAGTTGGATCAGCAAGTACATCTTTGACTGACACAGTCGCTAATTTCGACTGTATTTTCTATTTCAGTGTTAATACCGATGTTTTCTTACTTCATCTTTGCCCTGAAGAACGTCGTGTTTTTGTTTGGGATGAACCCGGTCGTACGGCTCAGAAATCAGATGAAAGAAGTAGTTCGTGTGCGGAAGGAGCTCGGGGTAAGATACTTGATCTAGCCACAGCGTAATGACGTAAAGATACATGACCAAATCACGTTCAGGAGAATTAGCTAACATTGACGTTCAATCACTGGTACCCTGTGAAGGAATGAGTCTCAATATTGGTCGTGAATGGGTATCAGTGGCCAAGGGCAGACCAAAATACATATCGTTACTAGAACACATATTTTGTGTAGCGCATTTATTATTTGTCTTTGACTTTAACTATTGTAGTTGAACATTTACATTAACTAAACCGGTGTAGGTCTATCTAAGATATAGTGTTCTAAAATGAAAAAATGCATTTATGCATAATACACGTTTGGTATCTTTCTTCGTAATAAAGTGTACTAAAGATATTTGGCAAAAAACTATATGGGCTAAATATCACGGTTGGTATAAGTAATAGACTTTTCAAATTTCTGAACTGTTTACATCATAGGAGCAACTAAAACTCTTGCTAATGTACAAACCAAACAGATATTAGAATGATCTCCCTTTCTCTTTAAACAGTTCAAGAGTGGCACCAAAGACTTGGTACAGTTAATGGTTTTCCCGAACGCAGACAAACCAAGAACAATGAAACAAGTCCAGCCCATGTCGGAAAGGGAGATCGTGGCCCAAAGTCTAACGTTTCTATTGGCTGGTTACGAAACTACGTCAGCAGTTTTAGCGTACCTCACGCATACGTTAGCGACACATGTTGATATCCAGGACAAGCTGTGTGAAGAAATCGATGACGTCATTAAAAGCCGTGAGGTCACATACGAGCTGGTTAACAAGCTGCCATATTTTGATATGGTTATTGATGAGGTGTGCAGACTATATCCAACAGCATCGTTGTAAGTATCGGTCGTTTGCTCATTTGGATTATTAACAAAAATGTACTGCTGCATGTTATAACTTATCCATTGTAATTGTAATCTTATTGGTTCAGTCGTGTACCCCAAATATGTTTTTTAGATATTATACTTATATAGGCTACGGTTTGAATTGTAAAAGGGGATTCGTGTAAAGCATGGGATGATGTCGTATAATAATGCTCTTCTGATAGAGATGCTTTGTAAAAACATGTTCTTGACGAAATAAATGCATTCCATTTGATTGTATAGTCATGAGACACGAACATATCACACTTATATATATCACTTATATTTTGATTGTCGCTTATTACATTTTACCACTCGTTCAATTCTAGCGCAACGTGAGACTATAATTATAAAGTGAGAAAACTGTCCTTTCTTATATAGATTGGAAACTGTTGTATCAAAGGGAGATACATGTATATCATTATATGAATTGAGGGATAAAGCCGCCATTACATCGTTTAACATGTTCGTATGTATTTTTAATTTCAATCTTGTTTGTTCCACCAGAATCATCACCCGGAAAGCAGCCACCACCAAGACATACAAAGGCATCACGATACCTGAAGGAATGGCGGTACAAGCAAATGTATGGCAACTTCACAGAGACGAGGAATTCTGGGAGAATCCGGACATATTTGACCCAAACAGGTTTGTTTGTTTAGCCTCTAATAACGCTTCTGCAGTAGAGGGTGAACGGAACCAATGTGTCAAAAAAGAAAATTGTTTGCCACTAGTAAACCTTCTTTTTAGTCAATGTGTGTACCCTTATCATCAAGAAAACGTTACTTTGCATACTTTGTAATTGATCATGTTGTTGTCTTCAATATGGATAAAAACAACATTGAGCATGAAGAAATAGTTAAATAAAATAATAACCTTTTCGAAGAGACTGAAGGTCCGCATTAAAACATCTATTGTTAAAATAGATTGGTATATCTTTGGCTTTAATACGAAATAAGATAAGACAGGCATAGATTCGACACCAATGTTGAAATCTGACAATTAACAAACTCTACAATTTGTTACAATGAATTAGACAACTTCATCTTAGTACTTGGTTTAAAATGTTATGCAGTAGGAAAACTGCAAGGTAAAAATGTCTATTTTGAATTTTATCAGTTATTTATACATTCTACCGTATCATTTAAGAAAGTCCATTTTCTGTGGCAAGCAGCTAGATGATAAATGTGTACCTTGACTAATTACAGATTTTCTGCTGAGAAAAAAGAGACAATTCAAAAGTTTAGTTATCTCCCTTTCGGTGCAGGTCCCCGGATGTGTATCGGCCAAAGATTTGCCATACTGGAGATCAAGTTAGCTGTTGCCCGAATTCTACAGAACTTTACATTCTCCAAGTGCTCTGACACGGAGGTAGGTCTATCTTTGTTAGTTATCCTCTGAATTCCAGGGCCTTTCAAAACGTCGTGGTCGTAGTTTATGCTTAGGCCTGCTGCTTCAGCTTAACCCTTGCAGATAATTTCATGTTCATTTTCGTCGGTCTTTGAATATTTCAAAAGATAAATAATCTACCAAAATGGAATATTGTCTTTTTAAACAGAAAAGTGAATATGACAAAACACCCTTCTCAAATATTAGTTTATAGTAGATTAGAGCCTTTGTTGATATATAATTATTTGGAAGCATCGAGTAATACATGTATTTATGGAAATATGCTTTGATGTGCAGCGTAGATATGTAGTTTGTACCGTTACTTCATTACAGTCGTTTTCTTGCACCTGAAGCCTGGAATAAATAGCTAAGAAGTAACTTACTGCAAAGAAATGGAACCTATCTCTCTCCTACATTCCCTTTTCCTTTTCTTTTTCTTCACATCCATATTAAGAAATACTTTTCTTTGACCAAACTCTTTTATTGTCTGAAATGTGTTCAACCTTAACCAGTCAAAAATAATTTATACAGTTGAGTTAAAAAACAACGTCTCTTGTTTTGTCTTTCAGGAGACCTTGACCCTTGTATCACGTGGTGCCATTGTTCCAAGTAAGGGAGTTAACCTCCGTGTAACACGACGACATTCGATCTGAACGTCTCCGGTAATCCGTGTACTATTCACTCACTGGTCAACGAATCACCCCGGTCACAGGTAGAATCCTGCCCGTAATCCTTTGGTACATGTTACAGTGGAGGCTTATTTCGACACCGAACGGCGATATACGGAATTGTAGGACTTTGCTGATGTTACTAGTTATCAATGGAAATATTTCGTTTGAAGAGCAAATACTGTTATTTGGTTTTTAACAACCAATCAAACAACGAACGACTGTGTGTGTGTTGAAATGGAACGTATCACATATTCGAGCGGCATATTGCATTGTTTCGGCTATTTGTTAATGCTACATGTATGTGATGAATGAAATTTTCGGTAAAACATTTAGAACTTTTGACTTAGACGAACCGTCTTCGATGTGCATACGTTTCAAACAAACGCATGTCATTTACCTGGTATAATAATGAAGTAGAAATAGACTTGTCTGTGAGTTTATAGGTTATTTCTTTTCGTGCCAATTTGAGATTATTGTGTACATAACATATCCGTAGTTTGCTTTTATTGTTAAACTTTTATTGAAATAAAGGTAATAAACAAAATCATATTTTGTCATCATTTGAAACATGTTGAAAGGATAAATTCGTTTCGTCGGATTGGCTCCTACTATGCATTGAAATATTGTGACACCATACTCAATGCGTTTCTTAACACACATGAAGCAGGCTATTTAAGGAATAATGGCGACAAAAGAACGTATTTTTAATGATGAGGATTTCGTTCTTTTGTCATAATGGTATTCCATTATATCACAAATACACATCGTTTTTTTTTATAGTCGTCTGATGCTGCTTTCCATTAAGACCATTTGAACAATCCATTAATTAAAGGGAAATGTCAATGCGAGCTTAGAAAAGCCATCATGTCCCCAGTTTCGACCCTGTTGTAAACACGAACCATATCTTGGATTACGGGAACCAATGAAACAAGACATTCGGTAGCGCCTTCTTGGGAGATAAATGTGAAGCCTAGCAAAATGACAGGATCCGTATTAAGGTTTTGTCGTACTTTTTATGTAGACTGGCTCTCAAAGTTTGCAGAGATGTCAGAATGGTATTTTGGATTTCTCTGCAAACTTTGTGAGCAATTATGTATTCAAACTATTGCAGACACTCTATAGAGCTACCACCTTAATACAAATAATCTTGGAGACAACATATCAACACCAATTTCTGACTAACATCAGTAGTCAATACGAACTGAGTTTTTATAAAAGCTTCCTTTACACAATTTAGAAATAAAAATGATTAATATTGTTTACAATCAATATTGGCAGCGATATTAGGAATTAGAATACTATTCCTTCCACTTGATATCATATAGAAACCACTCTTTCCGAATTCGATGTTGTTGTCAGTGATATCGCTCACTTTGATACGATGGTTTTTATGAGTTTTGAAAAGTCTCGTGGTTCCCAACGTTTCTCTGGTGACCTAGTCTTATCGCTAATTGTAAACAAACCGTATAGTATTCCTTTTTTAAAAGCATCATGTGATCGTGTTACAGTCTAAATTCCTCTGTAAAAGGGAATTGAAAGCACTTTTAAGTTAATTTTTAATTATTCTAGAACGTTCACAATTTAAGCGTAAATGAGCGCAAGTATGGCTTTAAGAGAAATGACACTATACGTTGCCACATCTGCTACAGAAATCTAAAAGAAAACTACCGTGACAAACGGATCAATGGCTCCTAAAGAGCAATTTATTCTTTTATCAAAATGGTTTCAACCTAACACCATTGGGAACATGTGTTTTTCCAGCGACATTGAGTATGTATCTATGTCTCTAGGTTTTCTTTTTGTTTGTGTCGTCTGCTGCTATTTTCAATTTTGGAAAAGTCAAGTGGTCATTTAAGGAGGAAATGGCCCAACGAAAAGAAACGCGGCATAAACATTACACCGACTACAACAAATAATTGATCAGACGTTTATTTTTTTACTTATTAAAATGTTCGCTTAATTGCCGAGGAATCATAATTTTACTTTAACTTGTGAGGGCGTATCCTCTCGATTAACACGATGTGAGACCGCCATCAATATGGAGAACCGTTCCGTTGATCATTTTAGCCATATCACTTAACAGGAACACTGTGCCGTCGGCAACGTCCTTCGGATCTGAGGATAATACATAACATAACATAACATAACATAATTTTATTTCAACATTAAGCACATAGGCTCATAGTTATTACATTTATATTTTTACATGCATGCTATGAAAATGACATGTACATTTACAACTTATACATATGCATAAAAAGCAAAATTTGATATACATACAGGATGAGAGTGACGACTTAGATAAACTTAATACAATTCCTGAAACTACTTTCTATTCTATAGAATAGTAACTTCTTCTTATCATAAATGCATGTTTGTAGTAACTAGAAAGTTTAATGAGTAATGGTTTTTTATCAGTGTTAAGCAGACTGATGAACTTGTACATACTGGGGTGTTTGATGTAATACTTCGGTAAGTATATGGATCTTAAGTCTTTAAAATAAGGGCAGATTAATGTAAAATGGTACTCATCTTCAATATCACCTAATGGGCATAAATCACAATATCTTTCGTTTCTTGAAATATTACTATGTCGCCCCTTTTCAATTTTTAGATCATGTGATGACAATCTTAATTTGCTTAACATACTTCGTTGTGATCTACTCTCTAAAATATAAATGTATCCGGATTTTTCATACCTTGGTTTAAGACTATAAAAAAGTTGCATTGATGTTGAAAGTGAAATTTGTTCATGCCAATTACTGATATGAATATCTTTCATTCGAGATGAGAAAATAGGTATAAATTTATCTATCTGCACTGATTCTGGAAATAACCAAATAGCAGCAAATCCGGATGACTCTAGTAAGTGCTTTACATTATTACACCAATTTTTAGTTTCTTGATTATCGTGTATTTCTTTACTTTGATAGGCAATAATAGATGAAAGAATACAATTATCTTTCTTTCTATTGAATAGTTTTAACCAGTATTTTATAATGCGGGTGTATCTCCCTATAATGAGTGGGAACCGCCCAAGTTCGGAAAGTAAAGCTAGGGAGTTAGTTGACTGTTTAACATTAAGGATTCGTTTACAAAATTTCCTGTGTACTCTTTCTAAATTTTCTGCTTTACAAAATCCCCAGACCTCACAGTTGTAACTAAGAATTGAGTTTACGTAACTATCAAATAGGTTAAATATTATATTTATTGGAACATCATACCCGTTTATTAGACTAAAAAGTGACCCCATTGCTCTTAAGGCTTTACCTGCTAATGTATTCGTTGCCTGCTGAAAGGAACCTCCACAGGTGAAAACAATCCCTAAGTAATTAAAACTGTTAACCATTTCTAAAACTTCACCTGCATATAACCATTTCCAATCCGCTTTTACTTGACCCCCTTTTCTAAAGACCATGACCTTTGTTTTATCCCCGTTAACCGTAAGTTTCCATTTGGTGCAATAATTTTCTAATTTATCTAAAAGTTCTTGTAACCCTTCTTTCGTTTCTGAAATAAGAACAGCATCATCTGCAAATAAGATGAGATATATGACAATCTGCTCTAATGTAAAACCTTCTAATAAATTATTTTGGAAATGCATTTCAATATCATTTAAAAAAAGAGAAAACATGATCGGTGAAGTTATCTCCCCTTGAAACAACCCAATGTCGCTATCAAAAAACTCCGACAGAGTGTCCATATGTTTCACACACATTTTAACATTAGAATACATAGACCGTAAAATATCAAAAAGTTTTCCGTCTATCCCGGACTTCAATAACTTGTGCCATAACGAAGATCTATCGATGCTGTCATACGCCTTTTTAAAATCAATAAAACATGAAAAAAGTTTACATTTACATTTCATTTGTTTTTCTATTAAAGCATTTAAAATAAAAACTGCATCAACTGTGCTGTAACCCGCTTTAAACCCAAACTGAGCATCCGTTAAAATGTCACATTGCTCAGCCCATTCTTTCAATCTAGTATTGAGTATAACAGTAAAGAGCTTAGCAAAACAACTTGTCAATGTTACTCCACGATAATTATTGGGATCGGACGATTCACCTTTTTTTGTAAATGGGTATAATCAACCCTTTGCACCAAGATGTCGGGAAAATGCTTGTTTCGAGAATATGATTAAACAAAATCAACAATGCTTTACCTGTTATCTCAATACTTTCTTTAAAATACTCATAAATTATATCATCGAAAGCACATGCTTTATTTAAACCCAAATGTTTACAAGCTGACTGTATTTCCTGCAATGTTATTGGCTGATCAAGTTCCTGAAAAGTGCAAGTACGTTCAGCAGGTATAAAATAATCATCAATAGGTTCTGAGTTTAAAGCAGACGACAGGTTTTTAAAATGTTTAAGAAATTGTTCCGTTGAAATATTTGTATTATCTAAAGTGACTTTCCCCTTTTTAAACATTTTCCAGAAATCCCGGGGCTTGGTTCGTCTCATATTATTCATTTTATGAGCAATTTCTTTATTATACTGTAAACGTTTCAATCTGCAGCAATATTTATAATCTTTACGTTTAGAATACATTGATTTACGTGTCTCCTCAGATAGAACTCTATTCAGTATGTGAACTGCTTCTTTATATTCCTCCCGCTTAGTTTTACATTCTTCATCAAACCAATGTTTTTGATGATTATCTTTATCATTGAAGCTTAAGTTTGATGAATGTAAGGTTTTAGTCAAATATTTATTTCCAAATGAGTTAAAATAGTTGGTAAATGAGGAGACAAGCTGATCAGAGTCACACCGCCCCTCGATCTGTTGTAACAATACATTCTCTAGTTCATCGATACCTGAGTATAAATCTTGTAAAAACATATCCTTGTACTGTGGATCCCATTTAGTTACCCTTTTCACAGTTTTAAACTCTTTATTGTTAAATGAACTATGTGTTATATAGGTACAGGTATAGTTTAAATTCAAATCTGTCTTACGTCACGTGTGATAAATAAATTCCAACAACCAACGGCTAAGTTCACGTTACTTCCTTTGAACAAGGTCTTGTTGATTTGTCCTTTACACTAAGTTTAGCAAAATAATTAAGGTACAAATTTGAAAGTCAAAATAAAATGTAATTGAAACAACACAGTTTTTGATATACAATCAAAAGTAGCAATTGAAAGTAGTATTTATTTAGGAAGCGTCAATTGATCTAAGTATGTACAGTTTATATGCTGTAGATTTCGAAAACGATGTCACGTTCGATTGAAAAATTATCTATTTTCTTTTTCTTCAAAAGCGTATTGATTAGAGTGTATCATATAACAGAACAGATGCCAGGCAGTTTTAAAGAAATCAAATTTTAACTTCAAATTTACCTCACATCTGTGACGAAGCACCTTTAAAAAGAAATGCGATATGAAGAGAAGTTGCTCTTAAAAATTCCAAAAAGTGTTATGTTTTGTATTGATATATATATAATTCTTATCTATAAACCCTTTAAATATGGACATATTCCAAAGAAGAATATAAAGAAACGAAAAAAAGGAAGAATTTGATATTCATGAATTTATACAATTTACAAGCTGTCATTAAAGCCTTTATGATACCTACCAGCCAGATGTCCCATGGGTGTTCGAACCAGGTACTGTGCGTGCTTTTTCGGATCTTCCCATGCAATTTTACCCATCGTTGTCAGTACTATGGTTGGATGAACAGCATTCACTCGTATCTAATAACAAATAAGGTAAAACTAAATTGTCTCAGTCAGTGATAAGAAGTGGGTATTTTCACACAAGAGTATCTCTAATCCCTTTATCTAATTTAATTGTTAAAAAAGAGAATAGACGAAAACATATTAGGATAATCCATCAAAACACCATCGTTGTTGGAGATGACTAAAGACTTTTTTCTATGATAAAGTGAAAGACAGAAGATTAAAAATAAAGTTTTCATTATATTCTTTTGGGGAGGGGGGGGAATGGGGCTGGGGGATGGGGGAAGGGGCGGGGGGGAGGGAATGGGGGGGGGGTAATGGGGCTGGGGGATGGGGGAAGGGGCGGGGGGAGGGTAATGGGGCGGAGGGGGTGTCGATGGAAAGCTTTATGTTTCCAAATCAAGTTAACTATCTACAAGCTTCCTGGGACCATTTGAGACATCATCGTTAGGTCAAAACAATTCTTATGATTATTTACGAAATAGGCTTCAAAGGTGCTTGTTCACAAACGGGGAAAATTGAACGTCGAAATAAAATGCCGTTGAATCAATACTGTTTAAGTTATGTTGTATGATTTACAATAAAGAGTAACTATTGAAAGCATGGCTTATTCAGGAAACGGCAATTTTTCTAGATGTGTCAAGTTTATATGCAGTACATCTCAAAAGTGTTGTCACGCTTTTGGTCTAAAATACATGTTAAATGAATGTATATACATTTAAGGGAATGAAAACGTTCTAATCTGCCCCCAATAACTTTCCTTCAGTGCGTATCTTATAACAGTACAGCTATTGAGCAGTTATAAAGAAATTGATTCCAAATTTCTTCACATCTTTGAGCAAGTCCCTTTAATCAAACTATGACAAATATATTTAAATTTATCATGCATCGAATTTAGAGTCCTGTGTTATTGAAATTGAAAAGAATATCTATTACATTCAAGAAATAAAAGAAGCGGGAGGTTAAGCCTCGGATTAGATACCTGATGGGGTCCCAATTCAAGGGCCATTACTCGTGTGAGTGAGTCGGCCGCGCCCTTTGAGGAGGTATAGGACGTGTGGTTCTTGAAGGCCACCTGTGTCGTCATGCTGGTAATGTTAACGATCGACCCACCCTCGCCTCGCTCCACCATACCTTTAGCAACAACCTGCACAAGGGTTTAACCGATTACCAAAAAGTAACGACATTTTACCGCGTTTTTGTAGACGACTCTAGAAAACACTGTTGGAAAAGGAGAAATTGCTCGTAACGAGCAATACCTCCCTTCCACATTGTTTTCTACTCTATCAGAAAATTACTTTCCAATTCCATTACATTTGGCAGGTCGTCTGCAAACTCTTTCAATTTTGGGCAGTCGAAAATTTGGCTTTTGGTAAAGGATTAACTGTGATTGGTTTGGATTAATGTCGTGGTAACTAATTACAATTATTTCGCAACGACGAGCTTGTACAAGATTGGAAAAGGTTCCAAGCTTACAAGCCAAATTCGACAACATCGCAAGAAAATCCAAATCAATCGGTTTCTTGGAACAAACCGTTGTGGCGCGGGACCGTGAAAAAGTAATTTTGTGGCTTATTGGGTTAAAATTGCGTCAAAAGTAATTCAGTTATAATGCAATGCCCGGCTCATTATCAATGAAAGAAGACCCTAAGCTTAACATTGGCCTATCACGGATATAACTATCAACATTTCGTAAAACAGTCAATACAACACATTGTTTTATTGCTTATTAAGGCGTTCAACCCATTACAGGTTACATACAAATACAAAAGCACGTGGGATGTCGATGAAATGCATCCCTAATTGCAAAAGCTTTTTCTAAATACACATACCAAGAGATATTATAACAACTTTATTTTTTACAAGACATGATGTTAATAAAAGTCTGAACAGAGGCATTCCGTAGATTATTCGTGTCAATTTGCCATAAGCGTAAGTCATTTTAAAGTGGACAAACAAAAAGAAAATGAATTTCATCCTCTAGTATACTTTCACAATATACATACTGTTGGGAGACGACATCTCATGACAAATCAGAAGTACCTTCAACGTGATATCCACCATAGAAAGAGGCTTGGTG
Source organism: Cerastoderma edule (assembly GCA_947846245.1). Taxonomy (NCBI): domain Eukaryota; kingdom Metazoa; phylum Mollusca; class Bivalvia; order Cardiida; family Cardiidae; genus Cerastoderma; species Cerastoderma edule. The sequence goes on from OX401406.1 coordinate 52,815,238, forward strand.
ACTTTATTTGAATTGTATAACCATTTAGCAACATACATGTATGTCTGTTTTGTCTTCTTGAGAAACTATCCTTAGGAACTACATATATAATTCGTAAGAGAGTCAATGGCAAGTTATCTAAAAAGTATCTTCATATAAACCAAAATAATTGAGCTTGCGTCTTTTGAATGGTTTGTATATTTAAAAAGAATCAATGAATGATTGGTTTTTCACTTCTTCCACTGTCAATCGTCAAAACGATACATACGATACATATACAAATGGTAGTTGACACATATGTACGCTGTTTGAGCAGAAGAAAACAATTGTGACAAGCGAAAAAGATCTCGAAGTGATCCCTTTCTTCTGTCACAATTGGTTTCTCTTCCATTTTTAAAAGATGATTTTAATGTAATATGGAGGAATTTTAAACATACCTGTGAGACACTCACTATTGCCGTAAAGTTGACACTGAAAACTCTAAAAAAAAGCAAGAAAGCAAAACGAACATTTTTTATCAATATTCATATACCTGCATGTTTCTACTCTAATGTAGCAAGCGGAATTAAAACGATGATACAAGCTTCTTTGGAAAAAAAGAGTTGAACTACATTTTGATCAAGTTTTCGATTAATCGTAAGTTAACACTAAATTGTGCAATAAATCGGATAGTGAATCAGACATTTCATCCTTGATAATCAGGATTAAACATTAGAAATTTAAGCGGCTTCGAAATAATGTGCATTTTTATTCTCGGAGGAAATCCAGATTACGCATGCATCTTATAGATTGGACGAATTTTATTACAGCCGTTAAAGAGGTAAGGCTTTTTCCGTCTTTCAACAATGAACAATGATAGAAAAAAATCTAACTAAAAGCAGCTGTTGTTTTAGATGGCATATTGTGCAGGTAGGGGAATATCAGGAGTATGAATAGCTGAACTAACTGTTGTAATATGACTGCAGTACAGTTAACAACGGCCTCAAAATATAATCATAACCAATTATTCAACTCGTCTGCAAATATTTATCGTAACGAATAATAACTAATCAAAAATAAATTGTAAACCAAACGGACTGTTCAATAGCTAAACACAAATGAATATCTTTGGGTTCATTTCAAGACTTGAAGTTTCTCAAAGTATTATTATAACGGAATCTAGTCTATTTATAAATGTTTTTCTTCTGTCATTTGCATCACTCTGTTATTTGAATTTCGAAAATAGTTAACACCTCACAATAATCTTCCCTTGCTACGCTATCTACGGAAGCCCACTAGGGCCATTTTGAGTTAGAACTTAGAAGACAGTAGTTAGAACTTAGAACTTACATCTTAGGACTTCGAAGTTAGATCATAGAAATGAAGTGGTCTGCAAAGGCGGACAATGTATATAAAGAGTGTCACTAGTGTCTGTAGTGTGTTTTCATTAGTTCTTAGAACTTTGTTCTGAAACGCATATACTGTGTTTTGATAATTTTATATAACTTAGAACTTCAATCATAGAATTTCGAACTTAGAACTTAGATCTTAGATGTTAGAACTTAGATCTTAGACCTTAGAATTTATATCTTAGAACTTAGAACTTAACTCAAATGACACTCGATAAGCTAGTAGTTGGTTTGATACACGGATACTGGTAAAACCATGAAAATAGTTTGAATTGTTGAAGCTTTTTTCCCCATATAATCACACCTTATTTAAGTTTGTATAAGTGATCGGAAATATATAATTTTCTATGGCGTTAAGTCATTTGACGCCGCTCATATTGAAAGGTCTCAATAAAAATGGCGTTTTCCCGCCTTTCCGGGCTATCTTTTTTCTAGGATCTAATTTCGAAGTCCTAAGGCGTAAGTTCTAAGTACGAATTTCTACCTTCTAAGTTCTAACTCAAAATGGCCCTAATGGGCTTCCGTAGCTATCACTGCCACCAACAAGATTTTCACCCAGGTTTGGATGAAATTTAGATGATCCAGTTTCTATCGGCGTGTTAGTTAATTTAGTCATATGTCTTCTTGTGTTAATATCTGGCCAGTTAGATTGAACAATCTTTCGTTTTCTTCACAAACAAAGCACAAAAGGATAAGTTTTTCTTTAGGGTGTCTCCGTCGTCTCTAAACGCCATTTTCATTTCTGAAGGTAAAACGGTAAAGGTAGGGGTTTATAGTATCATATTTGTGCTAGGCATATTCAGGCGACTCTTACAATTACCTCCCCGATCACTGGGTGACCTTAACATATGGCGCAAGTGCAGCCACGGATTATTGGTTTATTCCCTTACAGGTACCCATTTATACACCTGGGTGGAGAGGAGCAATGTGGGATGCATTTTCTGGCTCAGGAAAATTCCGATGATCCGGCCGGATCTAAGCAATTGGTCAAGTGGCATTTGTGGTGGCAGTGATCAATCCCATAAAAGGAAGTCACGGCGATAAGTTTGTAGGTAATGGCGATATTTAGAAACATCCCCATGTGCACATACCTGTCCAATTCTTCCTTGGTAGTCTCCAAGAATGGTGATAGTTCAGCGACCCCGGCGTTGTTCACGAGAAGGTGAATCGGACCGACCGCTGCGACCGCCTTTTTGGTTGCATCCCAATCTGACAGGTTCACACAGACGGGTACAATACTCGGCTCCTGACGGGACACAATGCTAAATATTATTGTAAATCGCATGAAAACATTGCAGGACACAATCTTAAATCATTAAAAACTGTATAGCTCATGTTTTCCATATAACCTTTTGATTGTCGCGTAGTTTCACATTCCCTACTTTACATTCGCAGCAATGCTATTCTTAATCTTGATCGTTTCGTTGTTGCCGTTTTATTTTATTGTTTCTTTCTCTTTAAACAAACAAACAACTTTGAGACAGATGAAGAAATTGCTTGCATACGTTTTTTTTCTACTGTCATAAAACGTTCCATTCAGCTGCATGACTTACTTGATACTGCTGATATCGCTGCACCACTTTCTTGATATTGAGCAAATGTTGCCAGCAAATATGCCAATAGTTTCTGGACCAAGGGTGCGTCAGCACCTAAGTCCATTGAATTTACATACCACTTTTTGAGGGACGGTACTTTATCAATACACAAACAGCGGTCTGACCCCAATTACTCATTAAACATCCGCCTACTGTGCAGACTATAACCTCCTTGGAACTAGGAATGTAGTCCGGATTTAATCGCGTTGTTTTGCTCTATATTATTATAACTGTTGCCTCATGGGACATCGTAAAATGTCCAGATGTTCGAAAAATAGACTGTCGTTCACAGAAATAATAATTATAGCAATGGTGGTAAAAGGAGCAGCTGTTTTCCTCGAGATGTTGCCCAAAGAAATTTTCAAATGTATCCTCAATCAACTTGCTTTAAACGCACCTTTGTCCTTCAGCGCTATCAGCGCTTTGATTATTCTAGAATGACCACAAAAGTCTTCAAGAAGATTCTATATAGATTATCAATAGATCACTGTATGTTGGGATTACTATCGGTAGGTGTTATCATAAAAAATCATCAGCACCAAATTATAAAGTAATTTATACTTTAATAGAAGTATTCCGCATTCGTCATTGAACCGAGCTTGTTACTGGTCACGTGACAAGGATGCTAATCTAGAGCTGGGAGTTGACACAATGCTTGAATTCTTCTGTCGTGATGCAAATGTTCGAAGCACATCTTCCATATCATCATTGGCAAAACTTACGTGTACTATACCCACACATTTCACCAAAACGAGTCTATTAAAGCTGAACCGTGCATTTTTATGTACGTGTAGTACATTTGTTTAGTGACAAATAGGTAAAAAGATTGGCAATTTTTTTCAAAGAAGGTTACCTCTTCCTTGAACTTTTTCAGTTCATCTTCCAGTCTGTCACAAACCACCACCTCGGCACCACACTTTATGAGCGCTTCGGAAATCGCTCGCCCGATTCCTGTGGTATAGGATGAAATAAAACAGGTTTAGGTAAGGGTTGAATGCATACATGTATATGGGGTAAGATATGTGGTACTTAAATAAATAAACGGATTCCGCTGTACCTATTCGAAATATGTTGAACAAGATGAAAGAACCATAACATTGATGTCAATTTACTTTATCTTTTTAGATACAGAAAATTCCGTCTTAATAACTCTCCATAGAATTCAGGTGGCCTGACTCGAGGATTTTTTATGAAGCTTTATGTTGATATCGATGTTTTCGACAGTTTTGAGGAAAACTCCAATCGAAACAAAGTCACGATTGAAATCTTTGAGTTGTCACCGGCTGCTATCGGTTCAGTTTTGAGAGCATCATAGTTAATTTAACTGTTTTCACGTAACGATGTATTTCTAGTTATTAGAGGGTGACCTTCCTGCAACAAAATATGCCATTCTGCAACCAACGAACATCCGTTACAGTGTACTACCTCAATTGAAGGATATGTTTGTTACTCAGTTGACACACATCCAGGCAAGCGGTCAACACACATGTATATTTACAATGATGAATACCTTCGACACTTAGATACGACATTATTCCCCACCGATCAAGAGAAGATACCTTATCTACTTATTCCCACATGTAAACCGCATTAAAGACAATATCAAAAGACACTGTTATGGGCGACAGTGGTACAGTGGTAGACTGATGGCCTCTGTTACAAAGGGTTCTGAGTTACAAAGGGTGAAAATACCTGAACTAGCCGACAAAATGGCGCTAGTACTGGTTATCTATCAAGGTAGCAGAATCAAGGGTGATGAATCTAATATCGAAGAATCTTTTCACAATCGATGCATAATGAATAAGTTTAAACTACCAGGGGAAAATTTTGAACGATTTAAGAACATAATATTGTGAATCATTGAGCCAAAATTTAATTTCGTAAGATACATATTTCTTAAACAAAGATAGAACTTCTTGTTGAATAGATAAACTATTCAGTTTGGAATTGGAATTTTATTCTACTTAACCAAAGATGCCTTTTGTATAATGTTTCTTCGACCTTTTGAATTTTGAGTTTCTTTGAGCAGTTTACCATTCTTTGATTCAAGATGTCGCCAAGGTTTTATACTTGATATTATTCCGCGTGCAGTTGAATGTAAAAGTCGTGCCACGCCTTCCGCTTACCATAAATATGAACGTAAGAAAAGCAACAAAAAAACATGACAAACACATAACTTTCCGACCTTATTCTTTTTTATATTATTGGTGGAGATCAAAGTAGCTTTCTCTTTTACCAGATAAAAATGGTCTTTCTCCAATTGGAGGGGCGAAAAGAAAAATAAACGACATTGTATCAAAAACCAAAATATATGAACATAAAATATATCATTTTCAGTTCAATTCAAATTTCATTGTGTCATGAGGCCATTGGCCCCTATACAAATAGACATAAATACAAAAGGTTTATAAACATATATATCTATATTTTTGTACTATACTATTGTTATAGATAATAAAATAGAGAAAATGACAGAAAGATACACTAGAGAAAGAGCAAATATTATTAAAACATATATGACTACCTGCAGTACGGAAGGTTGTTGGTAGTCATGGTTTGGACTGACTGACATAATGTACCTCTAAATTCGTTTTAAACAATAGTTCAGTCATATTGCAAAGGTATGCGCATGTGTTAATGCTCCTGGTATATCATCATAAAAACTGTATAATATTCTCTCCAAACAGTTAATCGCTTTCAAACATTAACACCATTGATCAGTGGTGAGAGACGAATAGATCATGCCACATTACTATATAAAACATCGGAAAGAATTTTGGCCGCTTCTGTTCTCAAAGGCAAGACCCTTGTTTGTTTAGTTTTAATTATTAACCCTTATAGTGCTGGACCCGACTTCATGCTTATGTAAACAGGTTAGATCCAGGCCAGACGCCAAGTAATTTGGCGAAGGCCTGTGATCTAACCTGTTTGCTTCTCATGGTGTATGTGTAAAGTTATTTATTTTACTTCGATTTTGAATCAAGTTCTTACAATTAAGATTGATAACTCTCGAGCCTGCTTCCTGGATACATAACTACTACTCGCGCCGAATGTGGATTGATGAAAGTTCGCAAGGCAGATCCTGCTTTTCACGGGATTCGAACACACGACCCTCGTGTCCAGAAGCCGACGGTCTACCCCTGGACCACTGTCCCCCTGCTACTCTTGGCATCTTTCCTCATCAAAATTAAGAAAACATTTAAGGTTTTGGAAGGCAGACGACATACAAATCTTACCTCTTGCACCTCCTGTAACCAGCGCTCTTTTCCCTTTAAAGTCAATCTCCATTACTACTGCTTACACGTATGACAATGGATTGAATCGGAGAGTCTATCTAGAGTCAAGCGATACTGAAACCCAGATATGTCTCTCTGTTTACCGAATTACTGAGTTGGTGTGATCTAGATAAACGTGAATCTTCCTGAGAAACACTGGTATTAAACACTTCCCGTGTAGGGACGATTTACTTTATACATCTGTATACAACAGATCACAACTGAAATAACTGTGACAAAATTAGACTTTGCCCATAATGAGCAAGTTCTCATTTTGTCACAGTTATTTCGGCATCAAACGATCAACGTTTTCATGTATACTCTATCACTTCAATAAATGTTATGATGGTCGTTTCATGCGAAACTGTATATATAGGATAGGGGGTAAAACTAAGAAGTAATCGACTTTTATAACCAAACTTCACCGACACCATGGTTATTCTTTTTAGTTTATTATCACTCTATCATAACAAACAATTTATATCGTACGGGATCTTACCCCCAAAAGTGTTTTTGGGACATACGTTTATTTAGGGGAGGCAGGGGTTTGTCCAGAGGTCCCAAATAATCCTTAATTTCTAGATGGTCAATGGTTTGATATTATGGCTCTTTCAAATTCAACATTTAAAAATAGGCAGAATACTAACATAATCTTTTGTAAGATTTGATACAATAAACATTGTACCATGAATTGATTATATGTGAATACATTGGATTTGCATTTACCTTTTTTTACTCAAAGGTTAGAACCAGTCCTTAAATGCAACCATTAATGTCACTCTAAGGCTTTGCAGAGTCGAATTAAAAAGGCAAACGAGAGTTTCATCAATGGACAGAAACCATCTCACAAAGTTCTGCACGGTAGATTTCCACGTAAACATTAAAATAGATAAGCGTTTAGCTTAGGCTTGAATGAGTCCTGCATGTGACATCTTTATCGTTCCTTTAAACACGTGTCTATTTTTCATTCACTAAACTAAAGTGACCTTTGAGATTCAAGAGTTACGACAATTCTTTAAACAAAGTCTTATTTTTGCCTATCTTTTGGAGACGTGCCCTGCAATGTTTACGTCTGGTCGAGATAACATTGTTGGTGTGATATCTAGGGCAGACAGTTAGAATAAGTAGGGAATAATTGCTTATGTTCCGCGTTTTAATGCAAGTCTGCGTTTCTTGAGCTCACTCTAAGAGCTCATATTATGGTCTTGTTCGGGCTTGGGCCTACTATGGAAATGATGATAGATTATCATTCTAATACATACTCTTTCAACGTTTCTAGTTCTGTTCGCAGCCCTTGGAAAAAATGACGAAATTCGTAGTACAATAATAACGTGTAGCGCATACAGGACAAATAAAAGCGGCTATACTCGTATTACGAGTAATTGCAAATGATTTGACGAAGCTCTCCTTTTGATATTCGAAGTCCAACTCACTGGTTAATGTCATGTCTTACTATGTTACTGATGACAGATCAGAGGTGAAGAAAACGAGTATATTGAAACAGCTTTGCGCATGTGTTGCAGACAGAACGGGTTTGTTGTGCATTGACGCCATCTTTTATGACGAATTGTATGTATTTTATTTACCTGAAGCATTGATATTAATATGTCGCATTGCTTTTACAACTTGGTCATTTCGGCGGCTAGGGAAGACGTCTGTGATCGGATATATAAATTGTATCAGCACCCTTCGGTGTGACGTCATATAATGATATCAAATACTCATTATTAGTTAAAAATATCATTGTAACGCTTCATTTTAACAATTGAATGGGGGGGGGGGCATAGATATGCATATTTTTTCATTTCGTGTAAAGTTTAATCTTGCGCAATATATTACATGCTCTCACTATTCTACTCCATTTATAAGCTAAATCCTATGCCAAAATTGCTAAAATCCTCACTATCAGTTGATACATTTCGCCTAAAACAACTTGCTAATAATAAGTAATTTCCTTTTAATATGATATCGACTATATGTATATATAACATCCAACTACAGACATTAGTTACATTGTGAAGCATTTTTTAAAAGAACACATTTTTTTTTATATTTTGCCTGCTTTAAGTCACAAAAGGTCAACATCAGTTATAGCAGGATAAATGACCAATCTTCCTCAGTCAGAACATGCATTTACGAATGCAATACTACTTATATTTAAGCAACGCTTTAGAAAAGGAACTCATTTTTACAAAGGTATCTCCTATTTACGGGTTACTATTTAGACGACATTTCATAGACAGTTCACGATACAAGTTGAACGCCGAGATTGCAATTAAAATGCCGTCTGTTTAGTTAATTATCAAAATAGGACATACAATCTGATGTAAATATACAAATACGAATTAATCGTACGATATCAATCCTTCAGAACGTGCAGAAGCAATTCTGACATATTCGAAAGTCTCGTGTGACAGTACAATTCTCTATGTAAGGATGATATATATTGATCAATTCTTTAAGCGTTTTTGTAGAGAGCTAGATCACACTCAATATTGTATAATATTTATTTGAATGTAGGATTATACATTATTGAGCCCAAGGACACAGAGTTCAAAGTCTAGTTGGATGTAAGACCGCCATCAATATGGAGAACCGTCCCGTTGATCATTTTAGCCATATCACTCAACAGGAACACTGTGCCGTCGGCAACGTCCTTCGGATCTGCAGAGATATGGATATACACTGTAGTTAACTAGTTCGTTCTTATCATAGGTGACCTGGTGACGAAGAAAATGATGATAACTGGAACAGTTTGTCATCTTATTCTTGCAGTAGAGAAACTGCTCCATAATGTGCATGAACCCGTTTTTCTTATACAACATAGTATCTTCATTCGACATACACAAAAGGCGTGCCACGTTTTTGAAAAATTCGTCATACGAACTAGCACTAGCATGTCCTGAAAAGTTTTTTCGGGTAAAGATAATATTTTTTCTTAAGAAGAATCTGCTTTGCAATTTAAAAGTTAAAAGGGACAATAGAATATAAATTTATGTTAATGACCATGTTTACAGTAGACGATTCGCTTCTGTTTTCTACCATCATCTCCCGCCTTTATCGCAATAGAGAGTTAATGTTTATGCATTATGTGTACTCACCGGCAAAATGTCCCATTGGCGTCCTGACTAGATATTTATTGTGCTTCTTAGGATCTTCCCAGGCCCTCTTCCCCATCTCTGTCATCACTATTGTCGGATGAATAGCGTTTACTCGTATCTAATAATATATGAAGATGATAACGTTTGAGTAAAATGATTTCAATTAGCATTCTGTGGCCCATTTTCAACAATCTCTCAGTTTTCTGGCGGTGATCCCTAATTCTAAGCCAGTATTTTATTTTCTGTCTGAGTCTGGTGGTAATAAATTAGTTCCCTTTCATCATCGAAACAGGGACAAAGTTCTGAAAAAAAATATTTTGTTGATTTATTGAAGTGATGTTAACCGTCGTTTAAACAATATGTAGGTCATATCACGGTCAGCGCACATACCCATTCTCTTCGTACTTCCATACCAGTGCTGCACAATATTCTTCCCAGGTAGTCTTTGCTTCTTCACATGAACATATGGCAACGGTGGTAAATGATCAATAGACATGTCATTCAAAGTTCTATATACACAAAAATGTTATAACGAAGCTCCTAGTACTTCCTCATCAGTTCTGCACAATCTTTTTTTCAAATCAGTCGCTGCTTCTAAGCATTGAACACAAGGCATTAGTGCCAAAACACGGTTTCATCCCAAGTCGGACAACCTGCCTACTGAGTTAACTTCAACTTTAGCTAACATCATTCATATTCTATATATCTTTAAAACTATGTCCATCATGCAAAATGTAACCAAGGGGGTCTTTCCGTTTGTTACCTGATGTGGTCCCAGTTCAAGGGCCATAACTCGTGTAAGGGAGTCGGCCGCACCCTTGGAGGAACAGTAAGATGTGTGTTCAGGGAAGGCAACTTGTGTCGTCATGCTGGTGATGTTAACAATGGACCCACCTTCACCTCGCTCCACCATACCTCTAGCAACAACCTGCAGAAAAGTCATAAATCAACGAAGACTGAAACGTACGCCGATTTTGAGTTTAAAATGGTCGATTGGTAAGATACAAACAGCAAATTGGTTTGACCGGAAGAATTTGGGTAGATCATGAATTGTCATGTGTTGAACAAGTGTTTTTTCTTTACACCCTAGCAACTTTGCAAATGGTCGCAAGAGTTCGTACGTTGAAAGCCTGTTTAACCGACGTAACAGTACAGAATCGTTTGTGTTTAGGATATATGCTGCACGAATGCGGTCGGCTAGTGTAACAGAGACTTATTGCACACAAGTACAATTATGCATGTCAACTTTTGGCGGTCGTTTTTTCTGTAGATAAAATTTACTCTAGGGATGGTGAACCAACCACAAAACGTTATTCAATATTCGTGTTTAAGAACGCAGAGCTGGTCTATTAAACGTGACTTTTGTAAATCGTTCACATAATGCACTTCGATGTTAAAACCCATTAGAATTTGTTCATAAGGTAAAAGATCTTGATTCAGTAAAAGTGATTTAAATTTAAATTTAAATTACACATTTTGATCCTTATTTCTTTGAAAAAAAATATATACATACTTGTGAAATACTAACGATTGCTTGAAAGTTAACGCTGAATATTCTGAAAAATAAAGAAAGGTGGGTAGTTAACGCTTACTACCATCATGCAAACTAAAGAGGAAACAATCCAACCCTTCCCCAGTTCTTGATTGTTTACAATAATCTACCAGAGTAACAAAAGTATCCATGAAAAACTGAGTAATCTTATTTTTCAACAATGAAATCACTGTAAAAATAAAGAAATAATGTTTATACCGGAGATCAAAGGCTGAAGTAACAATGTTCCCCTGTGTCCCTTTCTGTCTCCCTCTGCGGGACTACAATAATCGTCAGGATTGTGAATTCCTTGCAGTCTTTTGTCTATGTTCATGTTTCCTCGTTAACGTTTTGAGTAGATGGGGTGCATGCCACAATGAAAGCCAGAGAAGAAAAACTACAAAACTGGTTCTAGATCCAAGGACAGAGAGTGACAACAATCCTCTACCACCAGAATAATTTTGAATTTGTTTTAAATACAGAGTTGGAACACTATACAAACAAAACCAAAGATTTGCGCTATGAATATGTCAGATTACCGACATTATAATATTTGAAATAACGTCTCAGTGCTACCAAAATATTAAACCTCATTCTTTCATCAGAATGAAGGGGACAAAACAGTTTGGTTGATCATCATCAATAAAAGGTAAAAGGTAAAGGTTAGTTTAATATAGTGTCACCCCTACTGAAAGGGCGAGTCAGTTTTGAGTTATGAGACACTTTTCACTGATTAAACAAAGTACCTCCCAACTACTATCACTATGCCATCAATATCATCAATAACAAATTACCGGTCTAGTTCTTCCTTAGTGACATCCAGGAACGGTGTGATTGCAGCGACCCCTGCGTTGTTCACAAGCAGGTGAATCGGACCGACAGAAGTGACCGCCTTTTTAGTGGCATCCCAATCTGAGAGGTCCACACAGACGGGTATAATACTCGGCTCCTGAAGAAACAAACCATTCGAGTGTGTTTGAGTGTCGTCTGCTGTTGCTTTCGTAATGGACAATGTGAAGTTTCCATTTGAAATAAGAATAGGATAAAGTTCACAAATAAAGTTTTCGATATTCCTATTTGCTAAAGTTTTCGATATTCCTATTTGCATGTTTAACAAATATATGCATTAATAATGTTAAGTGTAAAACACATATGATATATGCAGTATGACGATTTCATGGAATGAATAATACAAAACAAAGTCATTATAACAAATGCATCTGGTTCATCGATGTATTAAAGACATTTCTATACTTTTATGGTCCCTTCTTGAAAAGACAATTGCACAAAGCGATATTTTCTTGTGGTTTATTTATTGTGTGTCCCGTGACAATGTTAACATTTGTGACAATTGTGAACCCTTAAAAATTGATAAAATGACGAGAGCTACTATCGACTATCACTTAACACCCAGTTCACTCGAGTTCACTTCCTTTGCAACATTGTAAACATTGTGACAAATATATCGTTTACGACCGTCATTATTGAACTAATATTTGATCCTAGACTTCTCTTTTATCCCAAAGTTTCTGCGTATAATGTGTTGACCGAGCATAAGATTGTTTGTGAAGGAAAATGTGAACATGTGTTGTTAAGTTTTACCTCTTCCTTAAATTGCTTTAGATCGGCTTCCAGTCTATCACAAACCACCACCTCCGCACCGCACTTCACTAAAGCTAGGGCGATAGATTTACCGATTCCTGTAAACAGAAGTAAATACCCAGGTATTAATCAGATGTGTTTGTTGTTAATACAACATTTTAATTGTTATAATTGGATTTTTTATCAAAATTAGAGTACACATTGATTAACTTTAAATGTGCCTTTCTGTTACCAAGTGACGAATTTGCCTCTTACTTGGGACTACTAGTATCCCAAAGTTGTAAATTCGTCGCTTTATGATTAAGGGTAAAACGACAACAGGGGTAAGGATAACTGGATTGGTAATTCTTATAAACATGCATAAATGAAAAACAATCATAGCGGCATTAAATGCAATCCAAAACTCAGCTTAAAACAGCTTAATTTCCTGGCGGATTATTTACCTTTAGCGTGAATGATTATTATCACTAGTTATACATGTACATGTTTACGAGAAATCGAAAGTGGCTTACCCCTCCCAGCTCCCGTCACAAGGGCTCGCTTGCCTTTGAAATTAATCTCCATTATTACTGCTACCGCTAGCAAGTATGACAGTCTTCCTCTATTGGCGAGTAAACTTTATGTAAAGCGTCTGAATGCGAAACAAGTGTACCGAATTGTTTGGTTGATGTGTACATGTATATGATAAAACAAGACATAATCCCTGGGAACGTCGGCATTAACCCTTACAGTGCTGGAACAGACTTCATGCTTATGCAAACAGGTAAGATCAAGGCCAGCCGCAAAGTAAATTGGCGACTGGTCTGAGATCTAGCCTGTTTGCTACTCTGAGTACTTTTTCTCATCAAAATTAAGCAGATGTTTAAGGTTTTGGAAAGCAGACAGACGACACAAAAATTAATTTCTAGAAAATTACCCAGCATTCTAAGGGTTAATAAGGTCCCTGGATGCAACCCTTTTTTAACTCAGTTCGGCACACAAGCGGCAAAAGCTTTAGAAAAGACTGTGATACTTTGATAGATTGCTCCTGATTAGCAGTTTATCCTTTTATTAAAATGTTTCAAAAGAGTTATTGGTCATGCCTTTCTTATCGTTTGTCTTGTTTCAAATATCGACCAGTCGAAAATTATCTTCTTATTCCCTTTAACCTTTAAAGGTTTACGAAAAGATCAAAATCAATCTCATGAGGAAGAAGGGATGAAATATATTTGCTGAATGCCACATGAGAAACTGCTGCTTAGAATGAGCAAATTCTCCTTTTTGTCGCTGTGATTTTACTATCATTTTAATATTCATTTATCAACGCTGCAGTTGAATTATTGTGATGATCTATTTTGTCGTGTTGATAATTGGTTTCAATACCGCCTACAATAAATAACTAGGAAAACGGTACGTGTTCATTTAAAATTACAGTGTACAGTCGGTCCTGCCTGGCTCAGTTGTTAAGGTGGTGAACACGGGGGTACCGGGTTCGGGCCCCATCGAGACCTCTGGTTTCGTGGGAGTGGCCTTTGGCAATTCACATCAGAGCCCTAGCCTAGTACTGGTGGATCCCGGAAAGCCGTTCCAGACCTGAAAAATGTAGAAACTGCACTGACGAATAGGACCCATATGGGACATGTGTCATTAAATGACTAATCTAAGGTAATAACTTACACGTATTTGGTCATTACGAAGTTTTAGTCGGATCTGTTTGGCAAATTCCGTCGGGACGGATTAGTGTGACCTATAAATACGACTACGCCGAGGGACTTCGATTGATAAAATTGCAGAGCGTCTGCATATTTTCAGCATTTAAAAATCATTGTTTTAGGCCCATTTATTCAGCTGTATGAAAGAAACAAAAGGTTTACAGTGGGGTTTTTTTGGAAAAAATGTACAGGTTGATGGTTTAAGTTGGTTTAAATGTACTTTTGAGAAATGATAAGCTACCGTGCAAGACAGTACTTGTCCGTTGTATCTGCATTGTATGTCACTCCGGGTTGTACTTAACGAGTCTGTAATATACTGCTCTTCTACTTATCATTATATAAATGTAAACATAGATAGTCAGGTCATGAATCATGGTCAATCTTACCGATTCAAAAGACAGGTTATAAATGCGGCAATCCATTAAGAAGTTCAACGCTAAGTCAAAATGTGTATGAGATTCATACTATTGTTGGCTTGTCAAACGTATGTAATCCATCCTTTCATTTGCAGCCAATCTTTATATGTGCAGCCCCTCCTTTAATTTGCAAATCGTCCTTGTATTTGCAGCCCATCCTTAAATGTTATACATTTACAGCCGTCATTACCTTTTCAACCCCTCCTTAGATTTTCACATCCTTACATTTGCAATCTGCCATTGCATTTGCGATCGTCACATTCGCAGTCCGTCCTAACATTTGTACCCCATCCTTACATTTGTAACATGTCCTTACATTCGAAAACCGATCATCCATATACTGTACACCCCATCCTTACGTTTGCAATCACTTCTTACATCTGGAACCTGTCTTAAATTTGCAATACATCCTTACATTTCAAAAGAAAATATACTCGTTATATTTAGAGCCCATCCTTTCAACTGCAACCCCCTCTTTACATTTGAAAGGCTAATTACATTTGCAGTCCGTCCTTTTATTTACAGTTCAACGATACATTTGGAGTCCAATTTCACATTTTAACTTCTCCTTACATATACATCCAGTCCTTTCATATGCAGTCCGTCCTTTTATTTACAGTTCGTCCTTTCTTATACTCCCTTCCCCGTGGATTCAATACAATACAATAGTAAGTGATTCTCGATTGTGAAGCACTAACTATAATTTTGTATTAAACCTTTGATTGTGGTCTATGATTTAAGCGTCAAAGTTGTCGACTCGTGTCACTATACGTATTAACCTTCCTCTGCTACACTGTTTTCTATTTCTTTCAATAATATAATACAATTAATCTGCACTCTTTAGTCTCTAATTCAATATGATTAATCGATTTATTTCAGGGAGTAATTGGTAAATTAGGCCTACCCATTATAAAAATAGTTTTACCCATCAGTAACAAAGTATTTTATTGCTTAGACTGTCATCAATTAAGACTCATACTAAGTTGTGTTTTATATTTATAAAGTGACATATAGGCCCAACATGGCCAAGTGTTGTATTACAAAATAACTTTACTGTTTGACCATAGCACTTCCGACTGTATTAAATTATTTGTTTGTTCCCATGACACAAACTTATCATCAGGGACAGACGTCCATTGCAAGTCATGCAACAGAGCCACTGGTTCGAGGATCAACGTTGTACCCGTGTATTGGTTCCTCAGTATTTTGGTCCATGTTCTTTGCAAAAAGACCCGAAATAGACCAAGAGCTATTCATAAGACAGTGTACTTTTCGATTATGTCGGAGAGGGGTATAGCTCAGTCAAATAATTTGTTTCTGAAAGTCCCGGGACGTCAAAATATTTTTTTTCGCAACTTAAGAAAGGAATACACATTTATTTAATATTTCAGCAGAGAAAACAATTTTCCAAAAAAGTACCAATGACAAAGAAAACGAATATGTTCACCTTAAATTAATGCAGTCCCCTGCTGCTTTCTAATACAAATCAGTCACAAATTCTAGTATGGACGGACGAGTAAAGGAATAAAAAATACACAATTCACTCAACTGAACGAAATGACATTTTAATACTAGATAAATATGATGTTTTGACAACAATCGAATTGTACATAATGAAAACGTATGAAATATAAATAACAAAACTGTCTTGTTTCCATGTCTTTTAACTAAATCACACAGATATAATTGTATTACTTTGGATGTTCACCATTACTCCACAAATGCATAGTCATTTAAACGTGATTGCTTGTGTGTATTATTAATAATCATTAGACCAAAACAAACCTGTAAACTTTACAGTTTCTAGTCATTATAAATCATGAAATGTAGTAATTCTTTTAACTCGTTAATTTACATGTTGGTGTTTTATGGAGAGGTTTATGTTAAGGTGCTACTATACTATAACACAACAAAGCTTAAAAGGTGTCTTATAGTAAATACAGACTTAATCCATCAGGATGTAATGCTGTTTCAAACAATTACTCAGTCACTGCAACATGTATTAACTAATTGTTTCAACTCATTATTGTTTGCTGGTGGTTTTCATGTTGACATTTCAAGTGTTTTATAGAAAGGTTAAAGTTTCAGTTCTGTTTAACTTCATCATGACATAGCACAACACATTTCTTTTAGAAGATTAATCCATACAGACTTAATCTGTTAAGATTAAATTTTCAACTAGCTCTACAACTTTCGTTTCTTCTAATCTGAATAAACCCATCAAAACAACATAAATAACTGTCACAATCAGTTGACAACCCTTTTTTATGTCAAATGGATGATATTTCACTGGTAAATATGAGTATCTATGGAAAATGTAATAAATCAGCAATAATTTTATAGCTTAATAGCTTAAACATGATTCTTCTATGTGATTGTCCATTAAGTTATAGCTATACAACCCACTAAATGTTGACAGTAAATGTGACAGGTTTGGAGGAGCTGTTTGAGCCTGTTTTAAACAGGGCTTTATGTAACACACCCAACTCTACTCCCTGTTTCTCAGACACCTTGGCCATCCCAGCTGGCTTCTTGTTCAGCCTGAAAATACAACAGATCAAGATATTGTTAAGCATGTAAATAAAACAGATAGATATTGTTCAGCCTGTAAATAAAACATATAAAGATATTGGGATATGTCAGATAGACCATTAGCCCTTACAGCAAAAAAGATTCTTGTACAATGTGATAGAAAGATAAATCTCGTAACAAGCTATTCTTTTATAATGCTTTCTTATGATTAGCACACTATGAGGAATAGGTTATAAATCTTTCTTCTTGTTCAAATCAGCATTTGATAAGTGCAAACGCGTTTAGACGAATTAATGAGAACTGCAGGCTGTTTTCAACAATATTTCAGTAATATCAAAGTTGTAATTACATCTATAAATACTCCAGGAATTTCCTCATCAGTACTACACAATATACTTCCAAAACTTCCACTGCTTTCCCACATAAACAAACTTTCTTTAGTTGTGAGGGACAAATCAAACTTGACAATTATCCTTTAGAAAGGGTTTCTCTCTTTTTTTCTTTATTAATTCTTACTTTTGTCACGATATCCCGTTGAAGGTACATGGATTGTATGTTGGTTTGAAAAATGACATTTTTCTGAAGACATGCAGTGTCTAGGTTGTACATGCAACATACAAACTTAAAATATTACCACCTTACGCCTCATTTTTGCGTCTTACAGCAGACGACTTTCAAAGACAACCTCACAAGCAATTTCAAATTTTGCCACAATGCTTTTTTATCTTTTCACATATCACAACAACAGAACTGAAAGGTTTTTCACATGTCTACAAAGCTTTTCTAAAGTTATCTGCTTCAAGTGAAAAAATGTCATCTACAGGTGGTAAAGAGTTAAAGTATAGCACTTAAAATATCTTTGAACCCAATATTCTCTATATTATACTGCTTTGAAATTTGACTTCTCAAGTTTGGGGGGGAAAACATTTCCATTTAATGAAATCCCTAATATAAGCTACTTTTAATATCTTAATGGTGAAAAAGATATTTAGAAAATAAATAATAAGAGTAATTATAAAGTTTGCTCACTATAAGCAAGTTCTCCTTTTGTCAAAATGACATTAATAAACTATGAACCAATAATGCAATTCATCACCGGTATTTTGCTGTCCAAGTGATCAATGGTTTTCAAGAGAAAGAGTAAAAAAAGCATTTAAACATTATTCATCAAACACATGAAAACAATGTTGGTTCATTACTTTAGTGGTGCTGTGGCCAGTGGTTTGGTATTGGGAGGTAACTTTTCTGGGACTTGTTTCACCCTGGCACTCATGGAGGTAACCATCTTCACCGCCATGGGCTGACCTGTATCAACATACAGCATACTCATTAATCGCGTCACACATATGGAATAATGTGACTGATGCAAATCACAACCAACAACAGGTGGTGAATATAAAGCATGAAAAATTATATTTTTTTATGTTAAATGGTAGTAATGCTTGACAAAAGTTTAATTTTGTTCATTACAAACAATTCATCCTTTTGTCACAGCACTTTCAAAAGGATTTGCTGATGATACATCAAAGAGTCATCGTGGATCAGTTTTCAATCATAGGAGATACCACATCAATGTGCTCACTTTATCATTGAACAAATCGATGCTCCATCTGACCAAATGTTATCTACTAAGTTTTGCATAAGCTGACCAAAAGTCACTATTAAAGGCATTTTCAGAGAATAATTTATACAATACAGCTTTTCGCAAAAAACATTTAACAAAGAATCTTATGTTGTGGGTTCTAATTAATGTGATATTGGTGAGATGATTCTAACAAAAATTATTAAGTAAAACTAATAAAAGTTATATGACGAAATTTGGAATCACCTGTCTCTGTCTAGACTGGACTGATTGAGCCACTTTTTTTTCAAATAAAGTTCTAACCTTAATTGATGTGGTAATAAATTGAACTCTAAAAGCACAAATTTAAATGCTAAAGTAATAAAACAGTTCAAATGATCATTTTTACACCTAATGTAACTCATGATTAATGTTGTTGTCAGAGAGAAGCTGAATTTCTTCAAATGGGAAATTCCTCAATGCAATCAATTTTTACAAAAAAAGGTAAGCTTTTCATTAGCTAGTGAGTCATTTTTATTTTTTCTGTGAATCTATACTACACCAGAGCACTATGGTTCAATGCAAGACTATAGTAAGTGCTTCACAAACATGAAGCACTTTGAGGGTTTATTGCAATACTATAGTAAGTGCTTCATATCAATGAAGCACTTGCTATAGTCTTGCATTGAACCCTAGACTATAGCACATGTATTACAATGATCCCTCAAGTAATTGATGAGCAGTAAGTTTCAAACGATTTTCATTTAGAAGCTACTATACCATCCAGTTCCCTCTCATGGTATGTCTTAGTGGCTTCCATGGCATCTTCCTTCTTCACATAACTAACTTCAGCTGTCCCCGGCTTTATCAATCGGACTTTCTTCACAGCACCTATTGCTCCAAATAACTCCTGTAACATCAATAGCAAAACGATGACATCCAAAATAGTATCAGTAATTTGATGAATAAAAGTTACATATTCATTTACATCATTATACATTACTGATGCATCTGCTGGAAATAACATAATAGACACTGTGTGAATAAAAAGTAATAATTTATAATGAGTAATTTATCCTTTCGTCAAAATACCTCTCCCTTAAACAACTAGGTAAATGTCCCAAAGTCCCATATGTACATACACCCTAGAATATGTACATACACCCTTGAATATGTACATACACCCTTGAATATGTACATACACCCTTGAATATGTACATACACCCTAGAATATGTACATACACCCTTGAATATGTACATACACCCTAGAATATGTACATACACCCTTGAATATGTACATACACCCTTGAATATGTACATACACCCTTGAATATGTACATACACCCTAGAATATGTACATACACCCTAGAATATGTACATACACCCTTGAATATGTACATACACCCTAGAATATGTACATACACCCTTGAATATGTACATACACCCTTGAATATGCACATACACCCTTGAATATGTACATACACCCTTGAATATGTACATACACCCTTGAATATGCAATCTAAAGAAACCCACAGGGAATGTCTGCAGGAAATAATGACCTATCATAAACAGGGTGTAATATTGGTTTCCTTTTCTTTATATTGTGTCTCATTCTCTGATCATACAAGAACACAATAACTGTGCTTTACCATAAAATCATTTTTGGATTTATTAAATGAAAACTGTTGCTAAGCTAAATTAGCAAAGGTGTGAGAATTTTTTTTTCTAAATTGATCTATTTGCAGTGCTCAAATATTATTCATGATTCTTCCAAGAAAAAAAGCATACAGATCTATAAATCAATTCACTGGAGACTTTTCCCCAGACTTTCTCTGATATTTTTCCTGTTGAGGGCTTTCTTGAAACAGGCAACACAAATTCACAATACTAAACCTTTGAGTTGTGAATGTTATAGCTATAACACTCACTAAGAGAAATGCTCTTACTGTCATCTATTGCCAGTTACAGCTAAGAACATGGTACAGGAAATATGATAGTATAGGCTTCATATATGGTACTAATTATGATCTAGTTTTTTTTATATGAGTCTTTACGTCACATCAACATTATTTCAGTTATGTAGCGATGCTTGACTCTTAATGATGGAGGAAGACCCCATATTCAACTGCCCATAAGGGCTGGTCAAGGCAGGTAGAATCATTGGCATTCCGTTAGTCAGTCAGGAGACTGCATCTCATGATAATTATGATCTAATTATGCTATCTTATCATGAGTAGGAGAGCTTACTTACAATAACGTCATCTTGCGTAACTGTTACATGTAAGTTGGTGATCAATATCTTGTATCCTTGAAGCGGACTTATGACTTCACCCTCGTCTCCAGTCTGGAAATAATGTTAAATCATTGGAGACTTTTCCTCAAAACAGGAACAATTAACCCTACTATCCCAAATGGATTTGAAAATTCACACAATTGAAAACAAACTAACAATAATACAAGCAATTACCACTGTCACAATGCTTATATATTTTGTATATGAAGTGATGGGTTACCAAATTACTCAGGATCAAATAATGTTTGTGTAGAAAGATTTTTTTTCAGCAAGTCATTGGATAAAGTAGTACAACTTTGAAATGAACCTTTTCCCTTTGTCACCTATTAATTCCAATAAGATTCATTAAACCTATATCCTCACAATTCCAGAGTTCAATGCAAGACTAAAGTAAGTGGTTCATGTTCATGAAGCACTTACTATAGTCTTGCATTGAACCCTTGTATTGTTTTAAATATTTGTCCTTTGTTGATTTATTCTAATTTGGTTTTATTCTAGTATCAAATACATGTGTCACACCTTTATTACCTTTAACACTGCTTTTTAACTGATTCATAATACAAGCAACAGCATTCACAAATTATATGATATGTAAAATAATGAATAATGGTGTTTAGAGGCACATCAACACCTAATGTAATTCAGCACATATTATGATGATGTGGATTAATGTATATTGAATTATTTACAAGCTAAAATGTATTTTGTATATGAAAAAAGAAAGAATTTGCAATGAATGAATGAATGAAAGAATGAATGAATAATTTGTAATGAGTAGATTAAGTAAATGAATATTTTGTGACGAGTAAATGATAGTAAATAGCTTGTAATGAGTGAATGATAAAAATAAAATAAGAGTATTTTAAATGAGTGAGGAATCTCAATCTATTGTAAATTCCAATCTTTTTAAAAATGAAAGAATTAATTCAATCCTGAGTCTCAAAAAGCTGGTGAAGAGAGTTATCATTAAAATATTAAAAATGAATTCTTTAAAAATCAATGCAGTCAAGTAATATATGTTTGATAGTAAAGGATAAATTGCAGGGGCATGTTCCTTAGCCATGAGTGTGTATTGCTCGAATGACACATTGGATTTCGGTTTCTTCTTTACATAAATACATAAAATAACATTTTCTTTGTTGAATTGAGAAGAAACCATTGAGACAAAATAAGAAACTGTTCTTCATGAGCAATGTCTCCGTATGTCACAGTAATTTCTTGACTCCTTTACTGCATAGACGTTACTGATAGAATCTCACCTCAGATTTAGCCTTTTTAATCACAGGTTCTTCAGACAACTGGGCGACAGGTTTGGTGCTTCTACTTGCACTACCTCTAGAGCTTCCTTCTCTGACATCTGGTCTAGATAACACAGGGTGAGTATTGGTGCTAGATAACCGGAGAGGGCCCCCTGGGGACTTTCTCTTTACTGCCGACACATCAACAAGAGGGGTGGAATAATCAGCAGTCTCGTTTACAATAGTCTTTCTAAAGGTGTCCGCTCGTGCTGGCTCTATGTTTGGTACAGTTCTCTGTATACTTGTGTCTGTGGATGTGTAGTAAGGCTGTTGCTGGGGAACCATCTGGGGTACCTGCTCCTGGTATGGGTACTGTTGAGGAGGGGCGGAGTACACCTGAGGGGGAGGGGTGTAATGGGCGTATTGTTGCTGCGGTGGGCGGTACTGATCATTCTCTATCTGTATGACTGGAACAGGCGGCCTTTGGATCTGTAAGCAGAATATAAATTAATCTGAGACATAAAGTCAAGTACATATAAAGAATCTTCACACTTACCTTATTGCACATGATTTGAGAGAGACAAGATTAAAGCCAATAATTTTTAGAGAGCAATTTCTTCTTTTGTCAAAGTGGTTTCTTTCAACATCTGCTGAATGAGTGAATGTGCATAAAACAAGTATGAAGGAAAAAGTTATATTGGTCAATGCATACCATACACAACTTACGATATTTGTTGATTCATATTGAAGGTTTTTAACACTTCCTCATGTACTCTCTACAGTAGACTTTTACAGAATGCAACCTTATCATGTCAGTCACCTTATACAGATATTACCAAACAATAATGCACCATTGTGACAAATGGAATATTATCATAAAATAAATTCATTACCACACAAAATCCTCCCTTGTGTAACAAAGACATTGCCAGACGATATTCTGTATATTCAACCTCTAATATAACATATATTGCCCTTTCATACTATCTATTTTAACAGTATCAAACAATTATAAAGAAATTGGTTAAAACCTTCTAACACAAAAAAGGAACAGCTCATAAGGAGCAACTCTATGTGAATCCTCATTAAGTTGATAGTCTGTTTGGTTCCTTTTCAAGGTACAGTGGATCAAGTATCAAATGATCATGTTAAGTCATAAACATGCCATATTACAGAAATGACAGCTTTTTACAGGATACCAATCATGTAGAAACATCCAGACAGGAGCTTTCTGCATGACTTGTGCCCTGTATTTAGATGACCTCAGGTTTTAAAACATTTCATACACTGTTTAAGGGTGCTTACTTAATTCAAGAGTTACTGTACATGTATTCATAATATTCAACTCCACTTTTCAGCATTGACTGAGCAACATTTATCAGGAAAAATAAAACATTGTTTCATACAGCCAATAGACACAAGATCTTTCTTACAAAAAAGACAATTAGCATTTCACATTTTGTTTGGGAAATTTTACAAACTGATGATCCATTTTAGTTAGTAGATAATTGTTGTTTACACAAAAATGTATCAAGCAAAAACCAGGCAACAAGGTTATATTACAATAAACATGCTACAGTCAGATGCAAACTCAACAATCCAGACCACTTATTGGTCCATATTCAACATTGAAAATTTAGCAATGTTATTCACCATTATGTATACTGACAAGGGTAGAATATTCTCCTGTTAGCAGCAAGAGTTGATGAGTTTGTACCCGATGTTACCATGCATAATGATATATAACCCAAACACCAGGCCTCACCTCCTGTCCCACTGTTTGTTTCAATGGAATGTTATCATCCACTGGGTATGGTGGTCCTTCTACACGAGGTGGGTGCTGATTTTGTATTGTCATTATCATTCTAGGGGGAGGGGAGTGACCACGTGGGGGAGGGCCTTGTTGAGGGGGAGTGACATATTGATGGGGCGGGGCATGTGAAGGGGGTGGGGCATGTTGAGGGGGCACTGCATTTTGAAGGGGATAACCATGTTGTGGGGGAGGCTGGTAATGAGGGGGAGGGGCTTGTTGAGACAGTACATTATGATGTAGAGGTGGGCCTGTGGGATAATCAGGCTGTGAGACATACTGCATGTGTGGAGGGGGAGGAGCAGCTCCTGCATAATTAACTGGAGGCGGGGCATATCTTACAGGGGCGGGATAAGGGGGGAAATGGTGTAGCTGAGATTGCCCCATGGGATGTTGGGGTGGAGCGTAACTCTGTGGAGCAGCTGGTCTCTGATCTACAAATTGAGGCTGCTGAGGGTCATGACCTTGAACTGGTAAGTTTCCAGGGACTGTTCGAGTAAGATTGACCACTCCCTTCATGCCCTGTCCTTGCTTGGGCCCCAATCTATGTTTGACACTTGGGCGTACTTGTTGTTTGGGAACTAGAGGGGGTGGTGCAGTCGGCCCGTCCACTAATCCCTCGTAACCAGGTGGCATGATTTTTGTCAACTGTTTAAATAGACAAAAATAAGTATTCATTTAGAGTTTAGAGAAACAGCTGCTCATTTATTATGTATATGGTGTATGGTCTGATAAAGCAATGTGTATGCTAGACGTAACAGCAGGCAGGAAAGATTTAATGATGATCTAATAAGCATGCTGTTTAACCCTGGGCCTTTTCAAAGTTATGAAAATTAGCATTTGTCACCTGGTTTTGCTAAATACTGTTTCTATAGAAGATTTAAAAAATGTATATAATTTAACAATTATATCACACTTGAGTTTCAATTATTTCACTCATTCTCATATTAAAACATTGAAAGGAGAAATCTACTTGTAATCTCTCGTCATTTGCCAGTTTTTTTTAAACAAAAACATATTGTAAATTCATACCATCAAAATTCAAAAGGAATCATGAAAGAGAAAACATTGTATGTTGCAATCAAAATTATTTCTCCTTTTTACAGTTTTCATTTTCAAAATAACCAACACTCAGAGCAATAGTGATAGTGATAGGCTGGCTTAAGATAAACCAAAATGCTCTCAAACAGGTATTTTAAAATACATTTGCAAGATGAACTTACTGTTTTTGTAATTTGGAAATTTCCTGGGGGCCCATGTGGTGTTACTTGGACTTGGTTATTGTTTGATACCTGGAACAACAAAATGGTTTTCATTTAAACACTATTAACTTCTGTATATCAAAACATAACTTTGCATATACTCATTTTAAGACATACCAGCCAAGGAGTTAAGAAACCACCGAGACAAATTAAGAAATTTTGTAATCTTATCACATTTATATAGCAATGAAATTCCTTTTCTTGTACTAGTTGAAATGTACACAATGAAAATCCACAGTCTCAGTTCACCTCATACCTAATTTAATAACCTTAATATTTCATTATTGAGGCATTAGCAACTTAAGATTTGAAGGAAAATGACAGCCTATGAAATTTGGGGCAATGACTGAACATAAAAGAACTAGTCCATGCTTGACATTTTTTTTTCTTTAGACACATTGTATTTCCCCTCAGGTCATAAACATTCAGTTGAATTATGTCCAATAAGAGTGACAAATAAATGTTAACTTATAAGAGGTTATGGAAATGATTATATTCATGTTTAATTATCGGACTTCAACAATAATTACACCTACCGAGTCAACGTTAGATTCCTCTGATTTAAAACATGTCCATACCATTCACTCTACTTAGAATTACTGTTTCCAAGACCCTTCAAGCAGAACGATTTACCCTAATCTGACTTTGCAACGCCAATCAAAATATGATTCCGTCATTATATAGCAACCAATGGCATGCCTCGAAGCCATAAAACACACAACTATGTGTCAACGAAACATGATGTGATGCGCGCCTGTGTATTTCGGCAAGCTTCAAAAGATACATATCTTTCATGTCGAGGGTTTTATTGCTTCTTTTATTGGTCAACTGCATAACGTAGGAAATAACATATACAATCTTTTTTTACCATCTATATTAGACCAAATACGCATCAACCCTTTATGAGTTAATTCCCTATGTTACTGAGTGTCAGGTCGTTTTGTTATGTACAAGGTTTATTCCCATTTTGTCTAAAGTCTATTTTACCAATTTTCACACCATTTCAGACAGAAGTTCCATCTCACCTACACGGAAAAATTTGGTTGTTTTTGACACTGAGTAGAAAATCAATCCAACCTATAATCACTTTTTCTATGGAGGGTTGGTGGGAAAGAAAAATATGTATAAAGTGTAGATCCAGAAAAGAAATTTTTCTTATGTTGGTCTACACTATTTCTCGTAATATGCTTCTAACAAATTATGCAGATTCAGAATAATCTAAATCTTTTAAAGATATTTTAATCAATTAAAAATGAAATGAAAATATTTCTTTAAACTGTAGATTTTTTGGCAATTTAATCTATAGACAACGTAGGAATTGAAACCTTTATGGGATGTAGACTAAATGGGAAGTCCTTATGTAGAAAATTCATTTGCCAATGTACTATGTGTCATATTTGTTGAACCCGTATGTCTTGATCTGCCAACATGTATGTTTAGTTTGTTCTGTTTTACCCCAAAAAGTTATGACTTTATGGTTCATGCGATGTAATACAGAATTACATTATGTAAAATGAGGCTTCTTTTAAGCAACGAAAAAAAAAACCTTTGGACCACCCCTGGTCTTTGAAGTAAACTTTTAAACAGACTTAAGAGCCAGATTCGGCAATAAGGGTTTATTTGGACCATTTCACTTACTTTGTTGACGACTTTTTGCCTTGTAATCATATTGATAAATAGTTCAAAGATTTGCTAGAAAATATTGTTTCTCTTACTTACTTAATTAATTGCGTAGTAATCTTTTGATTAAACGTCTCTTATAATTGTTGTTTAACAAGAACGATTGTGTTTTTGTTTGAGTTTGTTTTGTAATTATATATCATTAAAATGATAATTTACACATTTGTTATCTCTTTTCAATTCAATGGATTGTTGCCAGTTTTCCTTCTTAATTACATTCAAAGGGTCAATTAACAAACTTTGGCTATCACAGGGATTAAGAGTGTTGATGCAAATTAACACCAATCTGCCACGTTTGCACCATATGTTCTAGTCACACCCTTTATTGTTAAGCCAATCGAGAGATAGAGTAATTAACCATCGGCAATCTGAGGTCCTTTAAACATATGAAAGATCTCCACAACCCTGTGTCCCTCGTTATTTAGTAAGCGTTATTTGAATGTAGTTTCAACAGGTGGAAAAAATGGACTGGGACTGTTTTCATAGCCCGTAATATTTGGATACGATATATCATCAAAGGTAGGCTGACAGAGAACCTCATATAACAACTAATTCTCTATTTTAGGTACAAATTTCAATTTTAAGAAAAAATATATACTTATTGGAGAAACATAACCTCTATACATTATTGACAAAAATGCTGATTTTTGTTCTATCTTATTTAAAATCCTTAATCGAACTTAATGCAAATTTGTAATAACATTCTAGAAATATGTGTTCCATTCATTCATTCTTTCCGTCCATCAACCAGCCGATTAACACATTTTTGATCTGTCAAAGCATTTCATTCAGACAAAAACATATACTTATTTGCCTTTTTTTCACATGGAATGTCATGTTTTAACTGAACTGCGGTGCGCTATTCGGGTCTCATTAAATTCAATTTAATCTAATTTCCTTTTATAACGAGGCTTGGCAACAGCCAACAACAAATCTTTCTGTTGATGTTTTCGTATGTAAATCTCTGATTTTGGTACATGAAGCTTATAAATTTCAAAATCCGATCGATAGCGATCGTTTTCTTTGCCTTTGCCCACATTCTTCTTTCGAAATTAATACCCGGAAGTGAAGGTATTCCGAATGTGGCCCGATTTTTCAAAGGGAGACAAACCACGTTTCTGAAAAGGCCTATAGAAAGGGGTAGAAGGGCAAGACTTTTCTACCCAAAATCTTAAGGTAAAAAGTATTTTTCAACTTCCAATTGTATTGAACTTATGGAATAACAAAAGTTACCTGCTCCACAAAGTTATTGCAAAGTGCCTACAAATAGAGAAGCTTGATTTGTCATTACAGACAGTACTTACTGTTCTAGTCAGCATAAACCCATCAGGACCAGTAACCGCTTGTTTATTCTGTTGTTTCTTGGCCTGCAGCTTTGCCCTGGCATCCATTGGACCTTTATGTGATCGTATCATTGTAAGTTTCTGCCTGGCATCATTACCCTGTACATTGCTCTGTATCTTCTGTCTCGCATCCTGCGGCTTACCCTTCGTCAATATTCTCTCCCTTGCGTCCCTAATCTGATTGGTCTTGTTGACATTTCCAGCAGTTTTCTGCACTCCTGCTGGTATTGTGACTGATACATTTAGAAGTGGTGTTATTTGTGAGGTAGCAGGGCCTTTCTTTGTCTGGAGTCCAAAACTTCTTTTGTTGCCTGGGGTGTTTTTATTTCCTTTGAAAGTTGGGTTCCTTTAAGTATGAATAAGATGAATTTTAAGTTTGAAGGTGTACAAGTAAGAAAATGGTCAAAAATGTCTATTAAAACTCTCTCCAAGATTGCGTTGTCCATGAATCTTCCCAACTACCAAGACTAGGGACAAATTTTCTTGGAGGTGGTTGTAATGTAAATCTTGTTGAACAATGACAAAAATTTAAGAGTCTGATGCAGTGTTATACAAAGTATGCAAGTATATAGATACACAGTCAAATTATGGTTATTCCAAGTCAACAGGAATGTACAAATACTTCGGAAAAGGCATGATTTCAAGGCATGAATATGGATGATCCCAAATCAAGAAATAACACTACAAAGTTAAACTTAAGATGACTTCTCTCATACCCCACCCATCAGTGCTTGTAATGTTGTGGGTGTTTCTTGAATACATGATTTGACTGAGGGAAAAAAGTAAAGAAAAACTGAAATTGTTATTGCTAATCAGAAGAGAAAGTGAAACTAAGTATTTCCAATAAATCATTTATTTAAGAAAAAGATATCATAATAAAGTAACACATACACTAACACATCCTTTTTTCAAACACATTGACCAAGACTAAAAAAAAAATCAGTATTACCATAACACAGGGGTATAAAAGCATTGGAAAAATGTGTTTACAAATCTTTGATAACCACCATTAGAGTGACTCGATGGGCTATAAAGCCTGCTTCACAATCGATGTAAAACAAATTGGAAAACAAACAAACAAACAAACAAACAAACAATTCATCAAAAGTCGAATCAAGCCCAAGAAACACACTGCCTATGATCATTTCATATCCACATTTTTTATGCTTACAATACATTATAATTTTTCTGATGAATTAAAACATTCGAAACGACCAAACTACTGATCATTAGCTGACAGTGTTTTTTACTGATCAGATGTGATTGTGTCTTGAGTAGTCTCTGCTCAGTTATATCGGGTGAAAATTAATTCCTAGTTCTGCCTCATTATAAACATACTGATTGCCAACTGTCTTCCAATTTAAATCACAAATAATTTGTGCATTTCTAGAATTGTTTTGACTCACATTTCTACAAATTAATGTTTATTAACCCGTTTATTAACCTAAATCCATCCAGTCTTTGCTCCATTTATATCAATTATAGGACAATAAATGTTTCTCTCCCATTTGACATCAACCATCGTTTAGACATTCATGAATATGAAAAAAATTAGTGTGTTTATCGTGATACACGGTTTAGAGAGTCTATATTTGAGAAACAATCAATATTAATCGTGACACGAACGTTGTGCCACTGTTGTTTGTATTTTGATGTCTAAATTGACTTGGGTTTTCGTGTAATTAATACACATTTTACAAATCATATTAAGCCCGATATATGAAAAAAAATGTCACTTGAATCCAATTCAAGTCAAAGCTTCTTTTCAAAAATGATAAATAAGCCCGTTTAGTTACCCAACTTGTACTTTGAAATTAGACTTCGAGATGTAATCATCCAGCGACTCGTCCATTTTTATCTTGTCTAAAGCTCCAGTCGCTTCAGATCACCGTCGTCTAAAAGAAAAAGAAGGAAGGTTAAATCTTCTTCCAACGAGACAAACCCGCTGGCAAACCCCTCACAGTGATTTCCCTTTATTTAAGATTATTTAGCAGACAGAAAATCTAATCCGGGACGTCACTTTCTGCATCTTTTCTTTATGCACAAAACAAACTGATATGTAACAGAAAATATAAAACAGAAAGAGCCGTTTTATTCTACACACATCATTAGTTCGAATGAGATGTCCGTCAATTAGCTGATATACTTGCACGAGTCTAATACTCACATAGTTCACATAATGCACGAGCCATACATGAACATTGTTCACGACTGGCTCAAGAACTACGTGAACTATGTTTTACATGGTTCAATCATTAGGATTCTTTAGGCCCTTAATTGTGTTTTCCCTCGTTTATTTTGTGATAGACATAAAAGACATTGTGTATACAGTAACTTACACTCACTAGCACTAATCCATAGGCGCAGGAGCAGGGGGGCAGCCCCCCCCCCCATATCCAGACTGGGGCAGAGTATACGTTGGCCCCCCCAATATTCACAGTGGCAAATGAAGAAAAATGAAAGAAACGAAATTTAACAGCAGAATAAAAATAAATGTATATTTTTGTGCTTTATGTAATAACCAATTCGCCTTTTGTTACGAACAATAACCAAAATCTTTTTGACGTCATCATCGCAAATGGCAATCTGAACACATCGGGTTTATCCAATGAAAACTCAGCTCACAAAAATACCCGGGAAGTTTTGATCGACGAAAACAGTGGTGTAAAACGTGTTCTTTAAAAGGTGTCAGACTCTGTATTGTCTTCAATTGTTAGCTAAAGCTTAAAGAATAATGTAATTGTTTCACTATTTCAAAAAGTTGTAACCGTGGCTGTGACAGTCTGGGCGCTGCCACTTTTTGTTTAGATCAATACAATTGATTTCCGCGTGAAATCGAGACCTGGCATATCCTTTTTTTTTATTATTATTAAAGATACATGTTTTCATACGCTTTCTTTTAATTCTTATAATGTTATTGAATTTGTACATGCATGAATAGTCATGAAAAAGTTTAGGAACATTTATTCTTAGACCGGTCCTCATCTGAAGTTGCCCCCCCAATGTTGAAAACGCTCCTACGCCTATGTAATCAGCATCTCTTTTTCATATTATACTTAAAATACACAGGTAGATCTAATGAGATGTTACCGATTTGTGTTGTTATTTATTCCAATGCATTTTATCTTATTTTGTTAGCTTCTTATTCGTCTTTTTATTCCATTGTGTTAAGTGTTATGGTATACTTATCAACATAATGCATTTAGGGTGTAAGGCTTTAGAACGAGAGGACAGCCCCTACACAGTTTTAAACCCTAACATAGTCCCCTACATTTTGCTTCCTACGGGCCTGTATCAGTTAACTGGTTACCAACATAGTGAATCATCACTGCATTTGCCCGGGCTCGCTGTTCTCGGAGTGAGGTCTATCTAAGACGAGTCAGCATGGTAATAACACTGCTGGTGGTCTGAAAACACCATAATTAGGACTGCCCTTCGCTGTAGCGTTTCTATCAACTGGGTGATGCATGCAGTGTGAAGATCACATATTACGATTAATTCCCTCTCTAGGGCGACGTTACACAAAGCCTTGGTTTTCATTGGACGATGGTCAACAGAAGGGTTCTAGCTGTCCAGTATGTAGGGGACTACATGAGGCTGGAGTGAATGCAAGGCGTTCTTTCCGCGGCGTCATCGTGTCAAGGCTGAACAGATGGAATCGTTTACGGTGGTGCCAGCAACATTAGGGCTGGCCAATAAGTCGGTGGCGACATGTGGTCTTTTTAGATATTCGTGGTCTGGGGAGATGATTCTTAGGGTAGACAAACCAAAACTTGTTAATGTTCCTTGAAATCTGAATAGACAGCGATATGTTGATGACATTTTGTGCGCTGTTGTTGTCAAATTGGCACGTAGGATTTGTCGAAACTTTGTCTTCCAAGATGACAACAGCCGACCCACGTTTACGTATAGTGGTTGATAGAACGGGGTCCTGTCACAGCAGATTCTAAAGCCTTTAAGGAAGATAAATGTACATGGATTTCAATCTTTTGAAAATAAAGTGAGTTCTCTAAACAAAATGACATCACACATCTATAAAGTTACACAAAACTGGGTTATTGTACACTGCTCATATCTTTTTGTAACCGTGCACTAGAGGTAAAGCATTTTCATGTACGTATTTAGCAAATCGTTTAAACGGTTTATTTTGTTAACACTGATCTTTTATTCCGTGCTGCGAAATAATAGAAATGGATAAGAGTGTCCTTGACCCATATTATGCAATGGGTCAACACTCTATTCACATGCCATTAGCAAGGTGCGTCTGAGAGTCACTAATTAATACATATAAACCAGGGTTTTCAATTAATGCACTGTAGGCACAAATGTTTTGTTTCACAATCATTTTTTGAAAGCACATTGTTTCAGCATCTTTTAAATGTAGATACTGGTAATAGTCACTTGTTGAATACTGAGGATTAATTCAGATATTTTATTTTTATTTTTCATTCACAAAACACGTTCAATGTGATAGTCCTTTTAAACAGTGAATTACAATTTTCATTAAAACACAACCATCATGAGCTTTACATCAATCCCGCAATCAGCCTATTTACTAAGCATTCACTCTCCTCTTGGTCAAATATGGTTCTCCCTTGCATGTCTTCAATTGACTAAGTCATAGAACAATTTACATGCTTTCAAAGACCTACAACATGTTTATCAGATCATTCAATGATAAACACCTAGGTCGATCATTCTGTTACTGATAACTCATTAACTGAGTCTGTCCACATTTATCATTTTCCGCAGGTTAACTTAAGGATTAGCCTCAGAAGTGTAAAGGGTTAGGAAAATGCAACAAATAGATTGTGAAATTCTGATGAGCAAGTGAAATTTGACGGCAGACTACCTGAACAAAACAAACGTGTATGTGCCATGATTCTTAACAGGTGACCACGCCTTGTAATTGTCCGCTTTTGGTCTAACTCATGCCATTTTCTCCAGCATATTGAGAGGCAAGAACAGTTCAACCAGATATGTTCGTATCTAGGGAATGCAGGTTTGGTACTTTGTGCTGTTTTGGTGTATGGGCTACCCTTCCTAAGAAGGGTTACAGAAATAAGTCTATAGACTCATTGATTGTTCCACTGCACGGAAATCTTTAGTAAAAGGCGAAAGATTTATAAGTGACTGTAGTGAAACCAGAGTACATCAGAAACGTTTACCTGAATATATGATAATTCTGCAAAAATGTTTGCAATAGTTTAAATATTTCTTTTATTTGAATATCTTCCATTAGAAGTACATTGAGATACATATTGTAAAACGATGATAATATCATAGTTCTACATATCTAGAACTATGAATTATCAATTAGAGGTTTCGGATCAAGTTTGTTAGCTGAATATCATCATTCTAGAAACAACTTTATTAAAGGGAAGTAATGCACCGAACGTTTTGGTTGAATGTTGTTT
Source organism: Cerastoderma edule (assembly GCA_947846245.1). Taxonomy (NCBI): domain Eukaryota; kingdom Metazoa; phylum Mollusca; class Bivalvia; order Cardiida; family Cardiidae; genus Cerastoderma; species Cerastoderma edule. Next base: position 52,848,952 of record OX401406.1, read on the forward strand.
GTTTGAAGGCACATTGGGTTATCTTAAAATGACTTTCTCAGAGATGACGATTTTCTTGTTTTGAAAATAAAGTGACTTCTGTCAACAAAATGACATCACTCATCTATAAAGTTACACAAAACTGGGTTATTGTACACTGCTCATATCTTTTTGTAACCGTGCACTAGAGGTAAAGCATTTTCATGTACGTATTAAGCAAATCGTTTAAACGGTTTATTTTGTTAACACTGATCTTTTATTCGGTGCTGCGAAATAAATGAATGGATAAGAGTGTCCTTGACCCATATTATGAAATGGGTCAACACTCTATTCACATGCCATTAGCAAGGTGCGTCTGAGAGTCACTAATTAATACATATAAACCAGGGTTTTCAATTAATGCACTGTAGGCACAAATGTTTTGTTTCACAATCATTTATTGAAAGCTCATTGTTTCAGCATCTTTTAAATGTAGATACTGGTAATAGTCACTTGTTGAATACTGAGGATTAATTCAGATATTTTATTTTTATTTTTCATTCACAAAACACATTCAATGTGATAGTCCTTTTTAACAGTGAATTACAATTTTCATTAAAACACAACCATCATGAGCTTTACATCAATCCCGCAATCAGCCTATTTACTAAGCATTGACTCTCATCTTGGTCAAATATTGTGCTCCCTTGCATGTCTTCAATTAACTAAGTCATAGAACAATTTACATCCTTTCAAAGACCTACAACATGTTTATCAGATCATTCAGTTGATAAACACCTAGGTCGATCATTCTGTTACTGATAACTCATTAACTGAGTCTGTCCACATTTATCATTTTCCGCAGGTTAACTTAAAGATTAGCCTCAGAAGTGTAAAGGGTTAGGAAAATGCAACAAATAGATTGTGAAATTCTGATGAGCAAGCGAAATTTTACGGCAGACTACCTGAACAAAACAAACGTGTAAATGCCATGATTTTTAACAGGTGACCACGCATTGTAATTGTCCGCTTTCAGTCTAACTCATGCCATTTTCTCCAGTATCTTGAGAGGCAAGAACAGTTCAACCAGATATGTTCGTATCTAGGGAATGCAGGTTTGGTACTTTGTGCTGTTTAGGTGTATGGGCTACCCTTCCTAAGAAGGGTTACAGAAATAAGTCTATAGACTCATTGATTGTTCCACTGCACGGAAATCTTTAGTAAAAGGCGAAAGATTTATACGTGACTGTAGTGAAACAAGAGTAAATTGATAACGTTTACCTGAATATATTATAACTCTGCGAAAAGGTTTGCAATAGTTTAAATATTTCTGTTATTTGAATATCTTCCATTAGAAGTACATTGAGATACATATTGTAAAACGATGGAAATATCATAGTTCTACATATCTAGAACTATGAATTATCAATTAGAGGTTTCGGATCAAGTTTGTTAGTTGAATATCATCATTTTAGAAACAACTTTATTAAAGGGAAGTAATGCACCAAACGTTTTGGTTTAATGTTGTTTGTTTGAAGGCACATTGGGTTATTTTAAAAGGACTTTCTCAGAGATGACGATTTTATTGTTTTGAAAATAAAGTGACTTCTGTCAACAAAATGACATCACTCATCTATAAAGTTACACAAAACTGGGTTATTGTACACTGCTCATATCTTTTTGTAACCGTGCACTAGATGTAAAGCATTTTCATGTACGTATTTAGCAAATCGTTTAAACGGTTTATTTTGTTAACACTGATCTTTTATTCCGTGCTGCAAAATAAAAGAAATGGATAAGAGTGTCCTTGACCCATATTATGAAATGGGTCAACACTCTATTCACATGCCATTAGCAAGGTGCGTCTGAGAGTCACTAATTAATACATACAAACCAGGGTTTTCAATTAATGCACTGTAGGCACAAATGTTTTGTTTCACAATCATTTATTGAAAGCACATTGTTTCAGCATCTTTTAAATGTAGATACTGGTAATAGTCACTTGTTGAATACTGAGGATTAATTCAGATATTTTATTTTTATTGTTCATTCACAAAACACATTCAATGTGATAGTCCTTTTAAACAGTGAATTACAATTTGCATTAAAACACAACCATCATGAGCTTTACATCAATCCAGCAATCAGCCTATTTATTAAGCATTCACTCTCCTCTTGGTCAAATATGGTGCTCCCTTGCATGTCTTCAATTGACTAAGTCATAGAACAATTTACATCCTTTCAAAGACCTACAACATGTTTATCAGATCATTCAATTATAAACTCCTAGGTCGATCATTCTGTTACTGATAACTCATTGACTGAGTCTGTCCACATTTATCATTTTCCGCAGGTTAACTTAAAGATTAGGCTCAGAAGTGTAAAGGGTTAGGAAAATGCAACAAATAGATTGTGAAATTCTGATGAGCAAGCGAAATTTGACGGCAGACTACCTGAACAAAACAAACGTGTATGTGCCATGATTCTTAACAGGTGACCACGCCTTGTAATTGTCCGCTTTTGGTCTAACTCATGCCATTTTCTCCAGCATATTGAGAGGCAAGAACAGTTCAACCAGATATGTTCGTATCTAGGGAATGCAGGTTTGGTACTTTGTGCTGTTTTGGTGTATGGGCTACCCTTCCTAAGGGTTACAGAAATAAGTCTATAGACTCATTGATTGTTCCACTGCACGGAAATCTTTAGTAAAAGGCGAAAGATTTAAACGTGACTGTAGTGAAACCAGAGTACATCAGAAACGTTTACCTGAATATATGATAATTCTGCGTAAATGTTTGCAATAGTTTAAATATTTCTTTTATTTGAATATCTTCCATTAGAAGTACATTCAGATACATATTGTAAAACGATGATAATATCATAGTTTTACATATCTAGAACTATGAATTATCAATTAGAGGTTTCGGATCAAGTTTGTTAGCTGAATATCATCATTCTAGAAACAACTTTATTAAAGGGAAGTAATGCACCGAACGTTTTGGTTGAATGTTGTTTGTTTGAAGGCACATTGGGTTATTTTAAAATGACTTTCTCAGAGTTGACGATTTTATTGTTTTGATAATAAAGTGACTTCTGTCAACAAAATGACATCGCTCATCTATAAAGTTACACAAAACTGGGTTATTGTACACTGCTCATATCTTTTTGTAACCGTGCACTAGAGGTAAAGCATTTTCATGTACGTATTTAGCAAATCGTTTAAACGGTTTATTTTGTTAACACTGATCTTTTGTTCCGTGCTGCGAAATAAAAGAAATGGATAAGAGTGTCCTTGACCCATATTATGAAATGGGTCAACACTCTATTCACATGCCATTAGCAAGGTGCGTCTGAGAGTCACTAATTAATACATATAAACCTGGGTTTTCAATTAATGCACTGTAGGCACAAATGTTTTGTTTCACAATCATTTATTGAAAGCACATTGTTTCAGCATCTTTTAAATGTAGATACTGGTAATAGTCACTTGTTGAATACTGAGGATTAATTCAGATATTTTATTTTTATTTTTCATTCACAAAACACATTCAATGTGATAGTCCTTTTAAACAGTGAATTACAATTTTCATTAAAACACAACCATCATGAGCTTTACATCAATCCCGCAATCAGCCTATTTACTAAGCATTCACTCTCCTCTTGGTCAAATATGGTGCTCCCTTGCATGTCTTCAATTGACTAAGTCATAGAACAATTTACATCCTTTCAAAGACCTACAACATGTTTATCAGATCATTCAGTTGATAAACACCTAGGTCGATCATTCTGTTACTGATAACTCATTAACTGAGTCTGTCCACATTTATCATTTTCCGCAGGTTAACTTAAAGATTAGCCTCAGAAGTGTAAAGGGTTAGGAAAATGTAACAAAAGATTGTGAAATTCTGATGAGCAAGTGAAATTTGACGGCAGACTACCTGAACAAAACAAACGTGTATGTGCCATGATTCTAACAGGTGACCACGCCTTGTAATTGTCCGCTTTTGGTCTAACTCATGCCATTTTCTCCAGCATATTGAGAGGCAAGAACAGTTCAACCAGATATGTTCGTATCTAGGGAGTGTTGGTACTTTAAATGCTGTTTGGTTGTGCCACTGCCGAAAAGAAGTAAAAGGCGAAAGATTTATACGTGACTGTAGTGAAACCAGAGTACATCAAAAACGTTTACCTGAATATATGATAATTCTGCGTTTATTTGAATTAAATAGTTTAAAGTACATTGAGAAGTAGAAGATACGAGATACGACACGATCATATATCATCATATCTAGAACGGAATTATCAATTAGAGGCGGTTCAAGTTTGTTATTGAATATCATCATTCTAGAAACAACTTTATTAAAGGGAAGTAATGCTGAACGTTTTGTTGAATGTTGTTTGTTTGAAGGATGGGTTATCTTAAAATGACTTCTCAGAGTTGACGATTCTATTGTTTTGATAATAAAGTGACTTCACAAACAATCATGACATCGCTTTACTCATGCACAAGCCTATTTACACTAAGCATACTCTTCTGTGCACTATGGGCGCATTTTCATGTTTTGTTGACACAATCTTTTGGTTCCAAAGCGAAACCGTGCTGGAAATAAAAGACAATGGATAAATGGGTCACTACCTATTATGATGCCAAGCAAGGTCACATGCCATTAGCACTAATTAAGACTATGTCCAATTTACATTAAAACACTGTGGTTTTCACAATGCACTTAGGCACAAAAGCACGTTTTGTTTCACATCATTTTTTGTAGATACATTGTTTCAGCTGTCAACAAAATGACATCACTCATCTATAAAGTTACACAAAACTGGGTTATTGTACACTGCTCATATCTTTTTGTAACCGTGCACTAGAGGTAAAGCATTTTCATGTACGTATTTAGCAAATCGTTTAAACGGTTTATTTTGTTAACACTGATCTTTTATTCCGTGCTGCGAAATAAAAGAAATGGATAAGAGTGTCCTTGACCCATATTATGAATGGGTCAACACTCTATTCACATGCCATTAGCAAGGTGCGTCTGAGAGTCACTAATTAATACATATAAACCTGGGTTTTCAATTAATGCACTGTAGGCACAAATGTTTTGTTTCACAATCATTTCACATTGTTTCAGCATCTTTTAAATGTAGATACTGGTAATAGTCACTTGTTGAATACTGAGGATTAATTCAGATATTTTATTTTTATTTTTCATTCACAAAACACATTCAATGTGATAGTCCTTTTAAACAGTGAATTACAATTTTCATTAAAACACAACCATCATGAGCTTTACATCAATCCCGCAATCAGCCTATTTACTAAGCATTCACTCTCCTCTTGGTCAAATATGGTGCTCCCTTGCATGTCTTCAATTGACTAAGTCATAGAACAATTTACATGCTTTCAAAGACCTACAACATGTTTATCAGATCATTCAATGATAAACACCTAGGTCGATCATTCTGTTACTGATAACTCATTGACTGAGTCTGTCCACATTTATCATTTTCCGCAGGTTAACTTAAGGATTAGCCTCAGAAGTGTAAAGGGTTAGGAAAATGCAACAAATAGATTGTGAAATTCTGATGAGCAAGTGAAATTTGACGGCAGACTACCTGAACAAAACAAACGTGTATGTGCCATGATTCTTAACAGGTGACCACGCCTTGTAATTGTCCGCTTTTGGTCTAACTCATGCCATTTTCTCCAGCATATTGAGAGGCAAGAACAGTTCAACCAGATATGTTCGTATCTAGGGAATGCAGGTTTGGTACTTTGTGCTGTTTTGGTGTATGGGCTACCCTTCCTAAGAAGGGTTACAGAAATAAGTCTATAGACTCATTGATTGTTCCACTGCACGGAAATCTTTAGTAAAAGGCGAAAGATTTATAACGTGACTGTAGTGAAACCAGAGTACATCAAAAACGTTTACCTGAATATATGATAATTCTGCGTAAATGTTTGCAATAGTTTAAATATTTCTTTTATTTGAATATCTTCCATTAGAAGTACATTGAGATACATATTGTAAAACGATGATAATATCATAGTTCTACATATCTAGAACTATGAATTATCAATTAGAGGTTTCGGATCAAGTTTGTTAGCTGAATATCATCATTCTAGAAACAACTTTATTAAAGGGAAGTAATGCACCGAACGTTTTGGTTGAATGTTGTTTGTTTGAAGGCACATTGGGTTATCTTAAAATGACTTTCTCAGAGATGACGATTTTATTGTTTTGAAAATAAAGTGACTTCTGTCAACAAAATGACATCACTCATCTATAAAGTTACACAAAACTGGGTTATTGTACACTGCTCATATCTTTTTGTAACCGTGCACTAGAGGTAAAGCATTTTCATGTACGTATTTAGCAAATCGTTTAAACGGTTTATTTTGTTAACACTGATCTTTTATTCCGTGCTGCGAAATAAATGAAATGGATAAGAGTGTCCTTGACCCATATTATGAAATGGGTCAACACTCTATTCACATGCCATTAGCAAGGTGCGTCTGAGAGTCACTAATTAATACATATAAACCAGGGTTTTCAATTAATGCACTGTAGGCACAAATGTTTTGTTTCACAATCATTTATTGAAAGCACATTGTTTCAGCATCTTTTAAATGTAGATACTGGTAATAGTCACTTGTTGAATACTGAGGATTAATTCAGATATTTTATTTTTATTTTTCATTCACAAAACACATTCAATGTGATAGTCCTTTTAAACAGTGAATTACAATTTTCATTAAAACACAACCATCATGAGCTTTACATCAATCCCGCAATCAGCCTATTTACTAAGCATTCACTCTCATCTTGGTCAAATATGGTGCTCCCTTGCATGTCTTCAATTGACTAAGTCATAGAACAATTTACATCCTTTCAAAGACCTACGACATGTTTATCAGATCATTCAGTTGATAAACACCTAGGTCGATCATTCTGTTACTGATAACTCATTAACTGAGTCTGTCCACATTTATCATTTTCCGCAGGTTAACTTAAAGATTAGCCTAAGAAGTGTAAAGGGTTAGGAAAATGCAACAAATAGATTGTGAAATTCTGATGAGCAAGTGAAATTTGACGGCAGACTACCTGTCCAAAACAAACGTGTATGTGCCATGATTCTTAACAGGTGACCACGCCTTGTAATTGTCCGCTTTTGGTCTAACTCATGCCATTTTCTCCAGTAGAGAGGCATATTGAGAGGCAAGAACAGTTCATCCAGATATGTTCGTATCTAGGGAGTGTTTGGTACTTTGTGCTGTTTTGGTGTATGGGCTACCCTTCCTAAGAAGGGTTACAGAAATAAGTCTATAGACTCATTGATTGTTCCACTGCACGGAAATCTTTAGTAAAAGGCGAAAGATTTATACGTGACTGTAGTGAAACCAGAGTACATCAAAAACGTTTACCTGAATATATGATAATTCTGCGTAAATGTTTGCAATAGTTTAAATATTTCTTTTATTTGAATATCTTCCATTAGGAGTACATTGAGATACATATTGTAAAACGATGATAATATCATAGTTCTACATATCTAGAACTATGAATTATCAATTAGAGGTTTCGGATCACGTTTGTTACTGAATATCATCATTCTAGAAACAACTTTATTAAAGGGAAGTAATGCACCAAACGTTTTGGTTGAATGTTGTTTGTTTGAAGGCACATTGGGTTATCTTAAAAGGACTTTCTCAGACATGACGATTTTATTGTTTTGAAAATAAAGTGACTTCTGTCAACAAAATGACATCACTCATCTATAAAGTTACACAAAACTGGGTTATTGTACACTGCTCATATCTTTTTGTAACCGTGCACTAGAGGTAAAGCATGTTCATGTACGTATTTAGCAAATCGTTTAAACGGTTTATTTTGTTAACACTGATCTTTTATTCTGTGCTGCGAAATAAAAGAAATGGATAAGAGTGCCCTTGACTCATATTATGAAATGGGTCAACACTCTATTCACATGCCATTAGCAAGGTGCGTCTGAGAGTCACTAATTAATACATATAAACCTGGGTTTTCAATTAATGCACTGTAGTCACAAATGTTTTGTTTCACAATCATTTATTGAAAGCACATTGTTTCAGCATCTTTTAAATGTAGATACTGGTAATAGTCACTTGTTAAATACTGAGGATTAATTCAGATATTTTATTTTTATTTTTCATTCACAAAACACATTCAATGTGATAGTCCTTTTATACAGTGAATTACAATTTTCATTAAAACACAACCACCATGAGCTTTACATCAATCCCGCAATCAGCCTATTTACTAAGCATTCACTCTTCATCTTGGTCAAATATGGTGCTCCCTTGCATGTCTTCAATTGACTAAGTCATAGAACAATTTACATCCTTTCAAAGACCTACGACATGTTTATCAGATCATTCAGCTGATAAACACCTAGGTCGATCATTCTGTTGCTGATAACTCATTAACTGAGTCTGTCCACATTTATCATTTTCCGCAGGTTAACTTAAAGATTAGCCTCAGAAGTGTAAAGAGGTTAGGAAAATGTAACAAAAAGATTGTGAAATTCTGATGAGCAAGTGTAATTTGACGGCAGACTACCTGAACAAAACAAACGTGTATGTGCCATGATTCCTAATAGGTGACCACACCTTGTAGTTGTCCGCTTTTGGTCTAACTCATGCCATTTTCTCCAGCATATTGAGAGGCAAGAACAGTTCAACCAGATATGTTTGTATCTAGGGAGTGCAGGTTTGGTACTTTGTGCTGTTTTGGTGTATGGGCTACCCTTCCTAAGAAGGGTTACAGAAATAAGTCTATAGACTCATTGATTGTTCCACTGCACGGAAATCTTTAGTAAAAGGCGAAAGATTTATACGTGACTGTAGTGAAACCAGAGTACATCAAGAACGTTTACCTGAATATATGATAATTCTGCGTAAATGTTTGCAATAGTTTAAATATTTCTTTTATTTGAATATCTTCCATTAGAAGTACATTGAGATACATATTGTAAAACGATGATAATATCATAGTTCTACATATCTAGAACTATGAATTATCAATTAGAGGTTTCGGATCACGTTTGTTAGCTGAATATCATCATTCTAGAAACAACTTTATTAAAGGGGAGTAATGCACCAAACGTTTTGGTTGAATGTTGTTTGTTTGAAGGCACATTGGGTTATCTTAAAAGGACTTTCTCAGAGATGACGATTTTATTGTTTTGAAAATAAAGTGACTTCTGTCAACAAAATGACATCACTCATCTATAAAGTTACACAAAACTGGGTTATTGTACACTGCTCATATCTTTTTGTAACTGTGCACTAGAGGTAAAGCATGTTCATGTACGTATTTAGCAAATCATTTAAACGGTTTATTTTGTTAACACTGATCTTTTATTCCGTGCTGCGAAATAAATGAAATGGATAAGGGTGTCCTTGACCCATATTATGAAATGGGTCAACACTCTATTCACATGCAATTAGCAAGGTGCGTCTGAGAGTCACTAATTAATACATATAAACCAGGGTTTTCAATTAATGCACTGTAGGCACAAATGTTTTGTTTCACAATCATTTATTGAAAGCACATTGTTTCAGAATCTTTTAAATGTAGATACTGGTAATAGTCACGTGTTGAATACTGAGGATTCATTCAGATATTTTATTTTTATTTTTCATTCACAAAACACATTCAATGTGCTGGTCCTTTTAAACAATGAATTACAATTTTCATTAAAACACAACCATCATGAGCTCTACATCAATCCCGCAATCAGCTCATTTACTAAGCATTCACTCTCCTCTTGGTCAAATATGGTGCTCCCTTGCATGTCTTCAATTGACTAAGTCATAGAACAATTTACATCCTTTCAAAGACCTACAACATGTTTATCAGATCATTCAGTTGATAAACACCTAGGTCGATCATTCTGTTACTGATAACTCATTAACTGAGTCTGTCCACATTTATCATTTTCCGCAGGTTAACTTAAAGATTAGCCTAAGAAGTGTAAAGGGTTAGGAAAATGCAACAAATAGATTGTAAAATTCTGATGAGCAAGTGAAATTTGACGGCAGACTACCTGTCCAAAACAAACGTGTATGTGCCATGATTCTTAACAGGTGACCACGCCTTGTAATTGTCCGCTTTTGGTCTAACTCATGCCATTTTCTCCAGCATATTGAGAGTCAAGCACAGTTCATCCAGATGTGTTCGTATCTAGGGAGTGCAGGTTTGGTACTTTGTGCTGTTTTGGTGTATGGGCTACCCTTCCTAAGAAGGGTTACAGAAATAAGTCTATAGACTCATTGATTGTTCCACTGCACGGAAATCTTTAGTAAAAGGCGAAAGATTTATACGTGACTGTAGTGAAACCAGAGTACATCAGAAACGTTTACCTGAATATATGATAATTCTGCAAAAATGTTTGCAATAGTTTAAATATTTCTTTTATTTGAATATCTTCCATTAGAAGTACATTGAGATACATATTGTAAAACGATGATAATATCATAGTTCTACATATCTAGAACTATGAATTATCAATTAGAGGTTTCGGATCACGTTTGTTACTGAATATCATCATTCTAGAAACAACTTTATTAAAGGGAAGTAATGCACCAAACGTTTTGGTTGAATGTTGTTTGTTTGAAGGCACATTGGGTTATCTTAAAAGGACTTTCTCAGACATGACGATTTTATTGTTTTGAAAATAAAGTGACTTCTGTCAACAAAATGACATCACTCATCTATAAAGTTACACAAAACTGGGTTATTGTACACTGCTCATATCTTTTTGTAACCGTGCACTAGAGGTAAAGCATTTTCATGAACGTATTTAGCAAATCGTTTAAACGGTTTATTTTGTTAACAGTGATCTTTTATTCCGTGCTGCGAAATAAAAGAAATGGATAAGAGTGCCCTTGACTCATATTATGAAATGGGTCAACACTCTATTCACATGCCATTAGCAAGGTGCGTCTGAGAGTCACTAATTAATACATATAAACTTGGGTTTTCAATTAATGCACTGTAGGCACAAATGTTTTGTTTCACAATCATTTATTGAAAGCACATTGTTTCAGCATCTTTTAAATGTAGATACTGGTAATAGTCACTTGTTGAATACTGAGGATTAATTCAGATATTTTATTTTTATTTTTCATTCACAAAACACATTCAATGTGATAGTCCTTTTAAACAGTGAATTACAATTTTCATTAAAACACGACCATCATGAGCTTTACATCAATCCCGCAATCAGCCTATTTACTAAGCATTCACTCTCATCTTGGTCAAATATGGTGCTCCCTTGCATGTCTTCAATTGACTAAGTCATAGAACAATTTACATCCTTTCAAAGACCTACGACATGTTTATCAGATCATTCAGTTGATAAACACCTAGGTCGATCATTCTGTTACTGATAACTCATTAACTGAGTCTGTCCACATTTATCATTTTCCACAGGTTGACTTAAAGATTAGCCTCAGAAGTGTAAAGGGTTAGGAAAATGCAACAAATAGATTGTGAAATTCTGATGAGCAAGTGAAATTTGACGGCAGACTACTTGTCCAAAACAAACGTGTATGTGCCATGATTCTTAACAGGTGACCACGCCTTGTAACTGTCCCCTTTTGGTCTAACCCATGCCCTTTTCTCCAGCATATTGAGAGGCAAGAACAGTTCAACCTGATATGTTCGTATCTAGGTAGTGCAGGTTTGGTACTTTGTGCTGTTTTGGTGTATGGGCTACCCTTCCTAAGAAGGGTTACAGAAATAAGTCTATAGACTAATTGATTGTTCCACTGCACGGAAATCTTTAGTAAAAGGCGAAAGATTTATACGTGACTGTAGTGAAACCAGAGTACATCGAGAACGTTTACCTGAATATATGATAATTCTGCGTAAATGTTTGCAATAGTTTAAATATTTCTTTTATTTGAATATCTTCCATTAGAAGTACATTGAGATACATATTGTAAAACGATGATAATATTATAGTTCTACATATGTAGAACTATGAATTATCAATTAGAGGTTTCGGATCACGTTTGTTACTGAATATCATCATTCTAGAAACAACTTTATTAAAGGGGAGTAATGCACCAAACGTTTTGGTTGAATGTTGTTTGTTTGAAGGCACATTGGGTTATCTTAAAAGGACTTTCTCAGAGATGACGATTTTATTGTTTTGAAAATAAAGTGACTTCTGTCAACAAAATGACATCACTCATCTATAAAGTTACACAAAACTGGGTTATTGTACACTGTTCATATCTTTTTGTAACCGTGCACTAGAGGTAAAGCATTTTCATGTACGTATTTAGCAAATCGTTTAAACGGTTTATTTTGTTAACAGTGATCTTTTATTCTGTGCTGCGAAATAAAAGAAATGGATAAGAGTGCCCTTGACTCATATTATGAAATGGGTCAACACTCTATTCACATGCCATTAGCAAGGTGCGTCTGAGAGTCACTAATTAATACATATAAACCAGGGTTTTCAATTAATGCACTGTAGGCACAAATGTTTTGTTTCACAATCATTTATTGAAAGCACATTGTTTCAGCACCTTTTAAATGTAGATACTGGTAATAGTCACTTGTTGAATACTGAGGATTAATTCAGATATCTTATTTTTATTTTTCATTCACAAAACACATTCAATGTGATAGTCCTTTTAAACAGTGAATTACAATTTTCATTAAAACACAACCATCATGAGCTTTACATCAATCCAGCAATCAGCCTATTTACTAAGCATTCACTCTCATCTTGGTCAAATATGGTGCTCCCTTGCATGTCTTCAATTGACTAAGTCATAGAATAATTTACATCCTTTCAAAGACCTACGACATGTTTATCAGATCATTCAGTTGATAAACACCTAGGTCGATCATTCTGTTACTGATAACTCATTAACTGAGTCTGTCCACATTTATCATTTTCCACAGGTTGACTTAAAGATTAGCCTTAGAAGTGTAAAGGGTTAGGAAAATGCAACAAATAGATTGTGAAATTCTGATGAGCAAGTGAAATTTGACGGCAGACTACTTGTCCAAAACAAACGTGTATGTGCCATGATTCTTAACAGGTGACCACGCCTTGTAACTGTCCCCTTTTGGTCTAACCCATGCCCTTTTCTCCAGCATATTGAGAGGCAAGAACAGTTCAACCAGATATGTTTGTATCTAGAGAGTGCAAGTTTGGTACTTTGTGCTGTTTCGGTGTATGGGCTACCCTTCCTAAAAAGGGTTACAGAAATAAGTCTATAGACTCATTGATTGTTCCACTGCACGGAAATCTTTAGTAAAAGGCGAAAGATTTATACGTGAGTGTAGTGAAACCAGAGTACATCAAAAACGTTTACCTGAATATATGATAATTCTGCGAAAAGGTTTGCAATAGTTTAAATATTTCTTTTATTTGAATATCTTCCATTAGAAGTACATTGAGATACATATTGTAAAACGATGATAATATCATAGTTCTACATATCTAGAACTATGAATTATCAATTAGAGGTTTCGGATCAAGTTTGTTAGCTGAATATCATCATTTTAGAAACAACTTTATTAAAGGGAAGTAATGCACCAAACGTTTTGGTTGAATGCTGTTTGTTTGAAGGCACATTGGGTTATCTTAAAAGGACTTTCTCAGAGATGACGATTTTATTGTTTTGAAAATAAAGTGACTTCTGTCATCAAAATGACATCATCCATCTATAAAATTACACAAAACTGGGTTATTGTACACTGCTCATATCTTTTTGTAACCGTGCAGTAGAGGTAAAGCATTTTCAGTACGTATTTAGCAAATCGTTTAAACGGTTTATTTTGTTAACACTGATCTTTTATTCTGTGCTGCGAAATAAATGAAATGGATAAGAGTGTCCTTGACCAATGTTATGAAATGGGTCGACACTCCATCCACATGACATTAGCAAGGTGCATCTGAGAGTCACTTATTAAAACATATAAACCAGGGTTTTCAATTAATGCACTCTAGGCACAAATGTTTTGTTTCACAATCATTTATTGAAAGCACATGGTTTCAGCATGTTTTAAATGTAGATATTGGTCATGGTCATTTGTTGAATACTGAGGATGTATTCAGATATTTTCTTTATATTTTTCATTCACAAAACAAATTTTATGTGATAGTTCGTTATAACTGTCTATTACAATTTTCATTAAAACACAACCATCATGAGCTTTATATTAATCCCGCAATCAGCCTATTTACTAAGCATTCACTCTCCTCTTGGTCAAATATTGTGCTCCCGTGAATGTCTTCAGTTGACTAAGTCATAGAACAATTTACATCCTTTCAAAGACCTACAACATGTTTATCAGATCATTCAGTTGATAAACACCTAGGTCGATCATTCTGTTACTGATAGCTCATTAACTGAGTCTCTCCACATTTATCATTTTCCCCAGGTTAACTTAAACATTAGCTCTCTGAGAGTCACAAAGAACAAATATAATCTATGATCCGGAACCGTCAATGATCCGAACCTGTGGAATTAACTGTACTCGCCTATGCGGAACATCGTCAAAGGCTTTAGAAAAGTACAAAAGTATGAAACCTGGTTGACCACCTTCGTCTAGTTTACGTGAGATCCTCAGCAGTCCAGACAAGATATCCCTCACTTAAGCAACGTTTTCGAAATGCTATTTTACAACTACATTGTTATGTCAAACAGTCAAACTTGACATTTCTTTCAATATGCTTAAACATCTTACGTTTGTCGGATTACTGATTTATTCAAGGTCAGAAACTTAGTCCGGGTCAAGAAATGTTACAGATATCGAAAAGGGAAAAGGAAAAAGAACTAAGAATAGAAATATTCAGATACTTTTACATCCACCATGACGAGGCCGATTCGGCTTACCTGCGGTACCAGGGCACATCGCATTGTCGAAATAGTAATTCATATCCAGTTTAGAGACTTTGCCGGAGCCACAGACGCCCCTGGAAGGCACAGTAATTGCTCTCGTGATCTATTTCATTGTCACCTATGTGTTTATTGCCGTTTTGTGGTCAGGTCCTCCAATTAACCAATTATCTCTGACAGCGTCACAGTGGTCGGTGGCTTATCAGTTCATAAACTCAGAACTAAAGTGTGGCATCAGCTAGTATGGGAAATGAGTTGTTGGTACTGTAATGCAACAGTTGTTGTGCTGAATGCTTTACACACTGGATGTGTAATAGGTAAATGTGGTATGGTCAGTTTGAAAAGATTGGTCGCGTGAGGAAAGACACTTCATCGATTTGATACTGTGACATGCTTAACTTACAAGAAGATAAAGCATTCAAAATTGCTTCTTACTTAGATATCTAGCTCTTATTCTCTTTCTTTGCTAACCAGTGATTTTACTAAACTCTAATTTTTCATTAAGAATGGGGTTCTATACAATAATAGTTATGTACAGGGCCTTTTGAAATCACTAATATCTCTTGATTGTAGACGCATGTGAATGGTTTATTTTTGACTTAAAGACAGATTCCAGCTCAGATCATTTTCGATCAAAGTCAAACTTATGTACATGTATATAAAAAAAACACACACATTTGAGACATTAATGAGACACTGAGTGTACACTAAGTTTTGATTAAAGGATTGGCTATAAATTCTGACTCTTGAGTTATACTTTTTGCTTTCAAAATGGACAGTAATTAAACATAAAATTATATTTGATATATGCATGGTATCAGTCAACTGAGGCGTTATAAGATAACATACCTATATGTATATTATAACACACATTTCATTTGAAAAATAGCTACATATACTGTCACAATCAATTTGAATATATTATATAAAGTTATTTAATGTTGCCAAACGTTATGTGAAATACAAAAATACCAAACTATATTTGCAAACAATATACATTGCAAAATAAACAATAAAACTACAATTCAGTTTACTCTCAATTTCTCGAACTCTATTATCTCCAGTTCCATGGATATCTCTGATGTTTTATCTTAACAAAACAATCATTGATTTCATTATTGTATGTGTAATATGTAATGGATAACTAGTCTTTCGTGTCCAAATTATTAGAATTGCCAATACAGTTGTAGCTCAAGCAATAACATAATTATGTGTAACATTGTCAAATACAACTCCAACGTAATAAGAGTAGACTGCATAATATAAATTTAAAATATCTTTTGTTCACTGGAAATTAAACAAGTTTTTGTAATGTGAAAATTCTTCAACTCTTTAATCCCTAAACATTAACCCAAAAGATATGATGCCTTCATAAGTATTTATGAGCTAAAGTGCCACAATATACCTTGAGATTTTATATTTTGTTTGTCTTGACTCAAAGGAGATTGATTGTTCTTAGGGCAAACATGGGCAAAATTGAGTCTTCTCTGATTAGACCGATACTGGAGGTCTATCCTTTGGATACAAAAAGGAAAATTATTAAGTCTTCCATGAGGAACTGTCTAATCAGGGTCGACTATTCACCATGGCTGAATGGGTTACTAAGTTGAAGATAATCAGCATTTATGTTGCAGTATTTATATATCATATATGTACAATATAGAAGATAAATGAGAGTTTGTCAACTGTAGAATGGTAATAAATCCTCAGCCTGTATTGATTTTCATGTAATTCTAACACATCCCAATACGATGTTGAATTTTAAACAATTCTTAAACACCTTTTTTTAAGAAAGGGTTATAAATTAAATTTGGTCAGCAGCTATTCATTGACAGGAAAACCAACCTTTGTAGTAAACATATAACCAGCAGATATACTTAAGCATACACATTGAACTTTAGGTTGCACCAAATGTTAAATGCACATGTTTATAGTAACATCTTTATATTTTTAAACATAAATTTCCTAAATCTACTGCAAGCATGTGTATTGTTTGTTATTAAAAACGTCAGATGTACAAAGACACCAGACAACAAATGGCATAATGAATTAAGGACTCTGAAATTCAAAGTTGACAAATCAATTTTGAATAGTTGTACCTATCTTAAATTCAGAAAAGTAATGCAATCTTAGTGATTATTTCTCGTAATAATGTGGTTATCATTTATTGTTTTTATGATATAATTCATCATACTATATATAGTATAGATTCTGACCAAATGACTCTCAAAGGACGGAATTGACCAGAATTCATTGAATGACATTTCAAAACAATTGCCTTCAGAGATGTGTTTGTCATTTCAATACTGTTGAGCCTGATTAGTTGCCACGTTTTAAGCACAGCGGCTTATCAGGCGCCACACTTCGAAAAATGTTATCGGTATGAAATCAATTGTTGTCTAAGCAAGTAGAATACTAATGAATCTTTAATGAAACAAACACTGCCTACATATGTAAGAATGATTGCAGGCAATGTGTACATGTACATATTAATGTATATATGGGGTCCATAGGTGCAGTAGGAAACCATGCGACTCTCAATTCAGACTTTTCTTCTGCTATGTCTGTATCAAATGTGTTTAAACTAGCTTCTGCAAATTGTGAATAGGAAGGCATCCCATCACTCATTCCATTTTTCTGGTGCTGATCTGGATTGTCTACAATCTCTTCTGAGTTACTGATGGAGTCTAGTATGAAGGTTTTGAAGCTTCCCAAACTGGTCATTCCCCATGTAACTTGAGCCTGAAACTTTTCCCATGTTTTTGTTTCAGTTTCGCTATTTTCAGCCAAATTAGATAGGTCTACATTCTTTAGTGTGTCAGCATCCATACAAGCACAGAACTGGTCGAATATTTTTTCTATGCAGTCTTCCCCATGCCATGACTTTAACAATATTTCTCTCAGGACACCCTTGAAAGTATTAGGGAAGTCGCACAATGGATTTGGGTGTTCATGAACTTTGAGTCGTACCAAGTTGTCCATAAGGAGAACAACAAAGCACTGCTGGAGGTTGACACTGCACTGGCTTGTAAAAAGGGTGGTTTTGCTTGATGTATGTTTCGAACTGTTTTCTATCTGGATCGGTAGCACTATTCACTGCACTGCCACTTTTAGACTTTTTGTAATGCCGGATTTTGGTGTATTATTAGATAATGTTGATAGAGCATGGTTAGAGTAGTATTTTACCAGTTCTTGCGTATTGAGTTGCTGAATGACACCCTGTAACGTTTGTTGTATACTGCTTGAGCGAATTAAAACAAGCATTAGAGTCAAGATAATTTTTTTGCTAACGTTGACTGTACGACTTCTGTAACGTATCTCTGTTGATGAATAGGGTAAGAAAAAGATTCTGAATTTTCTGGGGAACATTAAGGAGCCATTTCTTTTCGATAATTACATTACGTCAGTCAATCATATTGTTCACCCAAGGTATTACAAGAAACACGCAGCTACTGTTGATCATAACACTGATAATTGAGATTGTTGCCTTTGTCGATCTCAGTTATTTTCACTCTATGCTTGACAAATGAATATAATTGTTATGACATGTTCGAGTTTTGTATCTCAAATTGATGCAAGCACATGCTCTGAACACATAGTTTTCTATAGTTCCTCCTTGGAGAAAAACAATTTCTGTGTACGTTAAACTATGGTCTTTCAGTAACATACTTTTCACAACTGCTGTTATTCCATCCTTCAAAGGCAAATCTATTTCCTTGACGCCAATGAAAACATTAACATCACCATGGGGATCAATACAGCACTGTCTACAGCTTATAGTCAAACATTTGACATCACTTGATACATTTTATTTTAAGCTACTAGTAACACTATTGTCACGTTTTATGTATTATTTAGAGGCTAGATAGTGAAATTTAAACGATATAGAAACCCCAAGGAAGGAGCGAAAGCGACTGACGGGGTTTCTATATCGTTTGAATTTCACTATCTAGACTCTAAATAACTTAGTGTTTAACCTACATTTCCATAGAGCGCTCTATCTTGCACTGGTAAACCACGCCCCTCCGGGTATGATCGGCGAATGGCATAAAACTGCTGCTCAGTATTTTGAAATTCGAAATAAACCACGCTTTTCGCGGCTGTCAATTGCATGCCAACAATCTGCCATGCCATATTTGGAAGAAGAAATCTGCACTACCATGTGATGTAGATTAAAACGTCATTTTTTTTACGTCGCATATTAGCTTGCTTTCAATTTGTACCCGTCATATTATTCCTAATGGGGTAAAAGGTTAATATAGTTTAGTTTCTTTTTTCACTACGATGTTAGGATAAAGGATTAAACCCTATAACCCAGTTAATTGTAATTCTTTTTTATTTATTTCTGTGTCATAAAGCTTTTTAAAGCATTGTGACGAAAGGGGAAATTGTCTGCGACAAACGGGATCTCCTTTTATCACATTGTTTAAACATTTCACATGTCATAAGGAGTTCAAGTAACCCTTTATTCTCCCCCGCGACGTCTCAGCGATCTTTCAAACGCAATCGTAGGCTAGGCTTACACGTGTCAGTGATTTGGAGGTGGGGCCTAAAACTACCTATTTATGCGCATGCGTGATACCAGAGTAATAGTCTCATAGAGCCCAGATAGAACACTCGAATAGTAGTTTATGGAAAATAAACCAACACAAAATTTCAAATTGACACATTCTCATTGGATGAAAATGTAGGTTAAACACTAAATATGAGTGGGTAACGCCATTGTTGGCAAAGTTAATAGCATCAGTTTTAAAAGCAGCAGCTTTACCGATGTTGTTCTCAATTATGGTATTTTGATAGTTTGTCAATGTTCTTTCAGATAATCGCTGTATTCTTTCAAGGTTATTCAGATAATCCAGCTATTCTTTCAATTCAAACTGCAGCGGGGTTTCAATGTATCTTGAAAAATGGTCCGTAAATAAACATGTTCTCTTCCATTCTATTGTAAAAAGCTTTGTTTTATGATCAACATATAATGTTTCACTTGTGTCCATTCTACTAGTTCCAAAACATCACCACACCAACTTTGAGCTATCTACATGTATAATATATATATAAAAAAAAACGGAGTAAGAATCTGTCTGAAAAGCTGGCTTTATCTGTATGATTTCAACAATTCCCTTTAAGATTTGCTGGCATGTCAAATATTGGCACTGAGACTAGATAGTCACTAGTCTTTGGCCTTCCTTCTCAAGAAATTCATCTTTATGAAATATAGTTCTGTGTTTTTATCAATTCTTTCAAAAATTTGCTTCCAAACACATAAGGCTCATCAGACTCTATATTGCCGTGAACGTAGCTTAAAAACTGTCCGAATTTATTTAAGTAACTCGTTATTTCTGAAGAAGAAATGCAGTGACTTCAGTGCTTTGATTCTTTGTAAAGTTTGCTCTATCAAACAGACAGAATACCCAGACACTGGATATCAGCTCGCTATGGACTAATGTGTAATACTAAAGCCTTATCCTTGTGTGTTGAAGAAAAATCAGGGGCAGGAGATATATTGCTCTATAACGACCCAGGGGTGAGAGTGACCCAAGTGGTCAACTCTAATACTTCTCATTAGCACCTTTAGAGGTGTGAAAGTCGAAACTACTCAGGTTTGGGGGTAAAGTCTCTAGACTGTATTGATGCTTAATTCGTAACTGATAGGGATGTTCTGTTAGAAACTCAGGTTTGAGAGTCCACTCTTAAAGAATGCCAGAGTGAGCCGCAGAAACTTTCGCTGGTTGATCATTCAAAATTAGTACGAGAAATGAACTTATAGATGAAACTATACTGATAGCTGTTGGTGGATGCAGTGTATGACAGAAATCGGTTACCATGCTTATGTCATGACCTCACCTATCTTGGTTTCAAATTTTGGTTTGCATTAATGTGTATAAGGAAGTTTACAGAAGAGCTTTGTTGATTGGTATTTCTGGCATCGTGATTCAAGAGGTTCCTAGTTTAGCTCTTCTAATATATCATCACACGACTTGTATTATGATATCTGCTGGCGGTGCAACATGCTACTCATATTGTATCATTTAGGTTAAGTGGATCAGTGATCTGTGTTGTGGGTTCCATATAGCATGGGGTCCTGGTTCCTGAGTATACAGTCCCACTAGGGTAATCACTAGAATAATCAATCAAGTATAGCTCGCCAATGGTACAAAACGCGACGCCAATGGTACAAAAAGCGACGGCATCTCGATTTAATTCCTTTATGGTTAGTTTAAACATATTTATTAACTTCCTATTTAGGATATAGTACACAATACAGGACATTGGTGGATAGTCATATACCGTGTCCCAGACCACTAGGGACCAAATTTATCTTTAATCTGATTAAGCAATCACTTAGTTGAAAAGTTTGCATAAACACAGTGACATTCCCAACCAAATGTCGATTGTACTACATTCAATAATAATCTAGTAATGATGGACAAAGAAAGCATAACACAAGGAATCAAACAAATGGTTTTATTGTTCATAGAGCATTGGTGTGATCCAGTCAGAGAAATAATTCAACCCATCATCTCATCATTCCCCAGATTGCCCCACATGCCAAAGTCTTTTGAAACACTGTGACAAAGGATAATTTGCTTTTTGTGAGAATTTATCTCATTGTCACACCGATTTATAACCAATATCATAAATGTTCATGCTTTTCTTTGGTCATCTCATTTGGAAACCTGTTAATGCCTTAAACGTAGCTATGGCAAGAAATAAGTCATTCTTTCTCAGATATGAAGTTGCCCACAAAACATCAAGATTGTCAAAGAACAGAAAGGTTTGTACTTTCCTTACAATCTAGTCCAGAGTTATGGCAATATGGTCAGTAACTTAACATCATGACCCAAAGTACATGTGTTATGTTTCTACTCATTCCTTTCAGTAGCTTGAGATTAAACAATCTTTGACACGGTCAGCAGGGTGATATAGATATCACAATAGTCAAGCTTAAGTAACAATGCCATTCCTAAATATTCCAGCAAAAGCAAGCTAACAGCTAAAAAAGGGCAAATTTTCTCAAAATCGCTGCTCTGTGTTCATAAATATGATCAATTCCATTGGGAAAAAAACAACTAAGGTATGATTCCATGTTATTGTTCAATCCACTGATACAAATTAATTCACACACAAAAGCAGATAAAGAGATCAACTCTGATTCCACAAGTCCAGAAACAAAACTTGATGTGTTATCTGGAGTCTACTGCAGGTCTTTTATTTTTGTTCATTTCAAAACTTTATATAGAGAAGTGGTTACTCATGTAATTTGAGTATAGGCCTTCAGAAGTTTTTTTTGTAAAATACAATTCAATGAGAATCCCTAACTGAATCATACCAATATCCAACTGTTCAGTGAAATCAGCACTATTATAACAAATGCACGTGGAGAGAGGGACATTCACAATGGCCTTGATCACAAACATGCACATCACAAATAGCTGGGTCTAAAACAGTTGCCACTTTCCTAGAACAGTGTCCTTGATTGCGTCAACATATTGCGCTGGAACCCAGTATATCCAATACCGTGATGCTTCCGTTGGGCCTAGTTGTAAGGCCTGCAAGAATTTAAACAACATGTTTATGGTTAGTCACTTAAACAAAAATAAAAAAATGAGTTCTGAAACACAAAATTCAATATTATCAAATCATAAACAATAATATCATATGTTCCACACATTTCTTTGTATGCTTCTGATTTACTTTATAAACATCTGAGGTTGATAACCAGTATTTTTCAAAACCATGTCCGTATTTGTCTTTTACGAAAAATGGAGGCATATCAGACAACAAAAATTAAAGGAAACAAATATGTAGTTTTTATGGCATTAGTTATAAACTAGTCACATAGTGTGACAAAAGGATAAATTGCTAGCCAATGCTGTACAGAGGGAAGGGGAGGATTTCAAAGAAAATAGGAAGTCTGGAGAACTCTGTATCAAACTCAATACCACTATTTGATGAAAGCTTTGGTAATGGGTAATAGATATATTATGACAAAGATTTATGTTAATTTATGACAATATTATTTAACCAATACAGGCTTTTTCTGTTCTTTTAAACCATAAATAAAGTTGAAGATATTCCCCCAAATATTATAAAACAAGACGATTCCACCTTTTGATGCCATACAGAGTACTGCAGTTGAATTCATTTGGATTCCTTTCTTAGTCAGAAAACTAGCGTTGAGTTCGCAGATGGTCGGCTTACCATTTGGATGGGTGTATTTAATCTTTTTCTTCGGGTTTTCTTTAAACCTTAGACCAAGTGATAGCTTTCAATACACCAATGTCAAAAATGTTATAAATAACAAAAAGGTGAGTCATCATGCATATGAAAAAAATCCAAATTATCAATCAAGTTGATTCTTTTAAAAATCATGTCATACAAAGAAGCTCTCAATTTTGTGTTGGGTGTCATTTTGGTTCAATGACTCAAATGATTTTGTGCATCAACAAACTCTGAAAGGGTATAATACTATTACCAGTAAATGATAATCTTCATGGCCACTAATTGGTTCACTGACTACAGCCTTGATGGAATTCATAGGGAGTTTTTCTGTTCTTTCTGAAAAAGACAAGGCAAAGATCACTGTATAACTGTGCCCGACCGTTGATGCAAGTGCACACAATTTACAATAAAACGGGCTGTTTACAATGCTTGTTTTGTATTTCTATGAAAAATAAGAGATAATTTGGTTCTTTACAGATATGCAATCTTGAGTATTGAATGAGTATTTGCTTGGTATGTATGAACACAAATACTGTTGCCTTGAACACATTTGACAGGCAGGTTGTGTACTGATTGTTGGACAGTACACACAGGTACAGGTACACATTGCACTGTAGAAAAAAATTGAGATAATTCAGATGCCTATTCAATCACAGTTTATGAGAGTTTAACAGACCAACTTGGATATTTTAGCATAGAACTAAGGGGAGAAAACACTATTCTGAATTCAGCAGACCCTTGAAAATACATGATTAAGCATAAAAGTCAATTGAAATTCAAGATCTTGAAAGTCACAGGTGTATGACCATGTGAAATCTTTCATTATTACTATATACACTGAATGTTTTCTCTGACCAAGTAAAGTCTTTGATCACTTTCTTTTATATCAACTTTTATATAAGATACCTTTTTGGTACCTTACCTATAATCAATTCTCCTTCTATATACATGTACCATACCTTTTGTTCCTAACCACAACTGGTCTAGCTCCAGTTTGAATGTGAGGCGTACTTTTCCTCCAGATTTGTTATACATTCCTGATAATGGATGTGGTGGGAGTGGTAATTTCGTATTCTTGATGCCTGGAGTGACATCTTCAGGTTTACCGTACTTATCTAGTACTTTCTTATGGAGCTGTCAACAAAAAACACCACAAATTAATTGAAATGAGAAAAACAATGGTTCTCTTATAAAAAAAAAACTTTCTTATGAGCTTTGACTCTCAACAAGTCCCAAAGTTTGAGGTTTTCAATTATAGGCAGTCAGAATAAAACTGTTGTATACTTAAGATAAAAAATCATAATGGACATGTTGTCCATGCAGACCAGTAGATTTAACCTTAGCCCCATGTATGAAATATCACTTTTCTTTGTATTATGTTCATTATATCAATTTATGGCCAAATAACCTCAAATGAAAATTGAAGACTTTCAAAGGTATTTTTGACCGGAAAAGGTTAAATGTTTTTAAGTTGGGAATTCATCTTTTAAAATGTTCTCTAAAAACATGGAATTTTCAACAAAAGGAAATCTCTTGTATTAACCAGTGATCAGACAAAGAAAATTAACAACACCTTACAATGAAATTAATATGAGATGACAGATAAATACAAAGCTCATGTATGCAAAAGTCAGACCTTCTATTTATTTCCCAAGAAATAACACCTGTCTTGATATTGGTCAAATACTATTCATGTTTAACCTTTATAGTGCTGGAACTGACTTCATGCTTATGCAAACAGGTAAGAGCCAGGCCAAGTAAATTGGCGGCTGGCCTGTGATCTTACCTGTTTGCTACTCTGAGTATCTTTCCTCATCAAAATTAAGCAGATTTAAGGTTTTGGAAAGCAGTTGACATGAAAATTTATTTTTAGAAAATACCAAGCAATTTAAGGGTTGACTGTGATCATTCATTAATGATAAAACGTTATACTGTACACAACCCACACTCACTTTTTGTTGACTAAGAGGTTCTTTGGACGCTTCCGCTTTTGCGTCCTCTTCTAGTTCCTTTTGAGTGGGTTTACTTGCCACTTGTAGAACATCATTCATCGTTGAGCCAACAACCATTACCTTCGCACCTTTATTTACTTTCAGATCTCGCAATGTAGATTCATTTTTAGCCAGTCCTGAAAGAGAGTTGTATGTTTTCGTTAAGTTCTCTAAAATGGTGTCATACAAATGGATCTGTGGTGGTGAAATGGTAAACATCCGGAAATTGAGACCCACCAGTGCTACAGAATATGTACTCTCACACTCAAGACTGAGCCCTGTATATTATTAGTTATTAAGACATCGAAGTAGCATAAAGCAATTCCTTGAATTTTGAAAATAGAATTATCGCCCAGCCCTTAACTCTCTTAATAATTCACATTAAAGACAAGATTGATCCTAATTGAGATTGAAAACAAACAGGAAAAGTGACACTTGTTCACCTGACTATAAAAACAACACTATCTTCCAAAAGTCTTATACACTCTTACTGTATACATCATTTTCTGACTAGTTTAAATTCAAAGCAACTATCAAATTTGACAAAAATGGTGTTTCCAATGGTCAAAATGAATGAATGGGACTAACTATGGGGTGAGAGTGAGGGGTTAACACACAATATAAAACAAAATTATAGAATATTGTGACAAAACCCAATGGTGCAAGCCTGATAAAATCAATTGTTCATGTTGCCCAGCTTGTCCAAAAGCCTGAATGGACAAATGAATTTTTACTGAAATTTACTTTATAACCATTATACGACAAGTGCAGAAAAAGATTTGCTTTTATGAACAAGTAATTCAAAATCAGATTTTGCAACTCCTGGTGATTATATCTATGTTTATTAAGCCTCAATATCTCCTCTGGCTTTCATAAAATCCAATATTCTAATTTAATTGAACAAAGAAATAGTTAAAATTTTGTAAAGTATAATAAATAATGGAATGATATTGAAAACCGCAGGTCCAAACAAGAAAAATTATTTCCTTGCTAACTGGTTTAAAAACCTTCACTGTCAGTATCAATCAGAAAAGTTCACTTATTCATATAGGGTTTACATGGCATCGACATTATTCCAGTTATGTTGTGATGCCCAACTCATAATGATGGAGGAAAACATCATACTTAACAGCAAATACGGGCTGGTTAAGCCATGTAGAACCATCAGCATTGCCTTAATCAGTCGGGAGCCTCCCTCTTCTGAAAATCCAAATGCAGTCACCGGGATTTGAACTCACAAAGAGAGGAGCCATGCAAAATTGTTTCGCAAAGATGATTCAAAAGGTATTTAAGAATATGACTTAAATTAATGGCTTTTGAAACACCTTGATACACTCCCTAATCTGGGTCAAAGGCCTTAAAAATAATTCTTAAATAACATTCAAACTCTACAAATGACCTACCTTTAAACATTATTTTCTGCATTGAAGAAGGCACACCTAAAAGAGATAAAACATAGACTTATCATTTTAATTACATAAATATCTTTCCATGGATATGTCCTCTATAACTGTTTACAAACATAAATATCTTTAGGACTCGCATGTATGGGGAATGAACCACTATATGCAATAAGGTTCAAGCAATGTTTGTGCATTTAACTACTTAAAGGTTTATTTAAAAATGAACCAGTTTTACAAAAAGTAACTCAAATACAACAATCCATGTTCAAGTAAGATCAGACAGTGCAAAAATTAGCTTTACTATGATAACAAAAAAGAAAACAAATTCAAGCCAACAGATGGCATTGAATCAATTCTTGAAAACTATTGAAAACCTTTTGTTTACTGCTGTCCCATTCTTTCTCTGAATATAAATTTAATCTTATCACAACAATATTATTAAAATTGTAAATTATATTTTGAAAATCATGCATATTACTTATCTTCACTTCGTAGAAAAATTAAATGATTAAAAACCATTATTACCAAAATTGTAATAAAACTTAAGCCATGTTATAGTGTGAAGAGTGTTCACTACAAATTACCCACATGGCCTTGACCTCTCTATAGGGCTTTATTCAAATTCAGTTCTTCACAGTCATTTAATTGCAATTTGAAACACTTAACCAAAGTTATAGAAATTAAAACTGAAAAAATTGTATTCAGGTGAAAATCCAGAGATATCAAAATGAGCAATATATATCTTTAAAATTCCCTTTGCTGGAACATAGGAGTAACCAGATTCATATTCAAAACCATAGCATACAACAGACAATAGTATACAAAGGACTTTACAAAGTTGATTAGAAACACTGTACTTAAAGGATGAATTGCTCATTGTGGGCAGTTTATCCTTTAGTTGCAGCGATTATTTCTCAGCACTTCTGCAGGAGAATCTTCAAAGTCAGCTATTATGGAGTATGGGGGTATAAAACGCAAACCTGTACCATACATGGACATTCACTTTCAAGAATACCAATGGTTTACTTTACCTGTTAAATTATGTACATGATCTTTTAACTTAGAAATAGTTTTATCCAATGGGAATGTCACATCATATTTCTGTTTATTATATATCACTTTAAATGTCACAGTTTCTTCGCTTTCTGAATCACAGTTTCCTTCTGAAAATAGAAAAAAATAAAATAAATCAATATATTTGTTGAACCACATAAAATGAAGATTGAATACCAAATAACAAAAAGATACATATTTTCATTAGAAGAAATAATCTTTAATTATCAACAGCAGGAAGTGTAGGAAACATTTGTGACAAAAGGAAATCCCTTCTGTCACAGTGTTTTATATCGAATTCCACAAAGGAAGTGTAATCTTTCATCCTCTATAATAATTGTCTGTTATTGATTTTATTTAGAACCTTTCATAAAAAATGCCATGAGAGACCATTGGTTAATACATGTATTATACATGGGAAGAACAGAAACCATTACTTGAAAAGAGGAAACAGAGAAAAAAAATTGTTTGATCAAGACTCATGCTATTCCCCAAAATAATCAATAGTCCTCAAACAAAATCCATACAAAGTATTTTATTTTGATAAAATATAACATTTCACCTTGCAATCAGACATTAACATACAATCAAAATGGAATCTCATAAACTTATTTAAAATATAATAATCTATGACATTTCTATAGCATCGATAAAATACAAATGTATGCTTAAGAGAAATAGGTCTCAAAGGTTTTGATTATAATCTCTATGATGAATCTTTTCGACATTTAAAACTTGTTTCTAAATCATTTTCTGAAAGATTAAAACTTTTGCTATTGCATCACTGGTAAAGGAAACAAACAAAACTGTCTGCAATTACTTTATCTAGTAATAATCTTACAGAAACAGTAAAGTGATTTAATTAATATCTCCAAAATACCTCAATTTTTTGTATTTGTCATAGAAACTTTAGAAAGAAATGTGACAAAGGAAGAAGTTGCTCTATTTGAGCATTTTCTCCATTTGCCACCATGCTTTAACCCAACAACTTGAGGAAAAGATAAGTTTTCACAATTCATAATTGTCATAACAATACCATGTTGTTTTCAATTTGGACCAGGCACAAGTAACTAGGAGAATTGAGCAAAATGTTTAATCAAAAGCCTACCAGTTTCTTGTATCCCATATTTAAGTCCTCCTGAATCAGCTGGCAAGTTTGCTTTGACCTCCTCTGTTTGTGTTAGAATACTTGTTTCATTTTTCTGTTCTTCCATTGGTTTAGTGTTATCGGATGAAGTACATGATGGTGGTTCTGTTTCTGTAGACTGTGCTGAAGCATTATTTGATGAGTCTGGCCCATCTGAGCTTGTAGATATCTCCATCACTTTTGCTTCTTCTTCACTGCTCTCTAAACAAAATACAATAAGTATGACTTTATAATGTGGCTTTACATTGGATAGATTATTGTGACAGTTTTCCTATTCCTATTAATTAGATGCAAAGACCACTCAGAAAATGAAAGCAATTTTTATGTTGAAAAACATGAGCTAAAAAGAATTGTGGACAGAAGCCTTCATGATCTCAAAAAAAAGGGGTCAAATCAATTTGGCATGAACCAGGAAATATTGAAACATTTTTGTTTTATGTTTTATCTCCGGACATGTTTAACATTTAAATGACCAAATAGGCGATGGCATTTCTGATAAAATACCACTTAGCTAATTATTGCACTCATTAAAAATCTCAGTTTATATTAATGCATAATTTTTCCATAAGAAATATCATATATTGCAGTGAAACTAGAGTTTCATCAACACATGGTATATTTCATTTTTACATCGAAAGCAACTTCTGGCTGTAAAGCGAATTTTTCCACATTCATCACCATGAATTACGTCAGGCATTTTGTTCACTCTGAAGGAAAACTTGATACCTTTTTTTGTATAGTATAATTGGGTAACAAGGGGGAAAAATCATGCGGGCCATACCAAAGGGGAAAGAAAATCCCTGAGGGAATAAAAAAAACCTAAGGTGAACTCAATTTAAATCCCTGTATGTACTGTATTAAACTAAGGCTGCATCTGCTTTTTTTTTGTTTTTTTTTGGGGGGGGGGGGTTCGACAGAGTAGGAAAAACTCAGCATAAAACCTTTGGAGACAAAGTAAAGTTCAAAACTGAAAGTGTACTTTTGTTTCATGGCAATACTTTGAAACCGAATTTTAATTGATGATCAAAAGACAGCACCTATTAACAACTTTGGTTTACAGAGATTCTTATTAACAGGAGTATGGTGGATCCTACAAAAATGGCTGTCTAATGTGTATGGCATTAAGATTGCACATCAGAAATTTGATTACTAAAAGCATTCCCAATTTCTGTATGTTGGATTACTTAAGACTAAAAATAGGCTCGCTCAAATTTTATCAAAGCTTTAAATAGATATTTTCTTTTTCCAAACTCGGTTTTGATTGTTACGTCACGATGTAAATGCAAATGGCAGGTGAAAAAATGTTGAGTTCCGAATGATAGTTGCGCAATTTTCGGTTTCGACAGGCCTGGTCAGAAAACCAGTTTGGTTATTTTAACCAGATGTGGCAAAGCCATACAATCTCTTTTGAAATTTGTCGCCACGCAATCTTAGAGAAACCGCGTAAACACATGCTTCAAACATTACTGATTTACATGACACGATGGTATTGAGAAGTAAGACACTTGTGTAAATGAAAAATACGTCAGCAAAAAAAGAACCTTTAGACGCCATGTTTCTTGTTGACAAAGTTATTGTACTCCGCCAACGGAAAGTAGCAATGGGAGGTTATTTACAGACTACAACAATCTCGTTTGCAGAGTTATCGTCCGTTCCCCACATAAATGTGGAAGCGAAGCGAACATGACTCTGGTAGAGATCGAACTTAGACAAGCATAATATATTTTCTTATTGAAATATTCGATTTAAAAGTCAAAGCAACTCTAACATAGGTGCTGTAAACTAAATACTAAAGCGAATAGATCCCAAATAATACGCAAATGCATGAGTATATAGGCCTGTATGTTTACTAAGTTTTGACAAGTGGAGTAAGCATACGTTTAGGTTTACACCCAGTAAATGAATTATCCAAGAAAATCTATTATTTCATAACTATTTTGTCATGTGTTGTAATAGAACACACACAAATGTTTTTATCAAGTTTAATTGGGTTGAGGGGTGAAGGTAGGTGGAAACCATTGTTCAGGAGGGACACCGCATA
Source organism: Cerastoderma edule (assembly GCA_947846245.1). Taxonomy (NCBI): domain Eukaryota; kingdom Metazoa; phylum Mollusca; class Bivalvia; order Cardiida; family Cardiidae; genus Cerastoderma; species Cerastoderma edule. Next base: position 52,879,682 of record OX401406.1, read on the forward strand.
GTTCAACCTTGCTCTACAAAGCACTTGACAAAAGAGTCAAGAACGTGTTCTGTCCTCTCTTTTTATGATAAAACGAATTCGTCATTGAATTAATGTTATGAACATTAGATATGAACAACGAAATATGACATTAGCTGATACATAAAAAGATTGTAAGGTGTAAAATAAGAATAAAGTCACTTCAGATCCCTGGCCTTAGAACTAGTGAATCAAAGAAAGCTGAAACATAACTGAAATATTGTTGACACAGCGTAAAACACCATTATAATATAAGAGTTAAAATTTCTATCTGGTGTTAAACTTTCACTCTATATAAGGTATTTGAACAAAAAAGGCAAACAGACTATTTTATAACCCAATGCTGTGACAAAATTACAAGTATAAAAGTTAAGTGGTTCTGGGTTTTTTAACGTCGAAGCCATGGTGTCGTGGTTTCGAATCCAACGTGTAACAGTGTGGAAACCCTCTAATTTATTTAAAACCGGCTCAAGTTATAATCTTGTACTTGTTAAAAATAACAATTGCAGAGTGAATTGATTTGTTAATCTTAATAAATGCACTTGATATAAAGAAACTGCATTTTTTTAAGAAGCGGGAAATATCTGCTTCAGTTAAGCTGATGTCTCAAAATAAATATTTCATACTTTTTGTTCGTTACTGCTTTCAATTACGACCAGAAAGTCCCACAGATAAAGGTAAATGTTAAAGGTTGGCCAATGAGGCATTTTGGAATTGGAAATATCCTGTAGTGTTTCTATGGTAGGTGACAGAAGGCCCTTGTCATCTGCTGTTTACGTAGTTTAGGTTTTATGATCACATAAATTGTAGAACAAATTCGTACAATTTAGACCAATTAAACACTCTCGGTTCAGCTTCCTGTATACAGCAAACCCAGCACCCGTCCTGAACGTTATTAATTCGCTTGGTGGACCCTGCGACCCACGTGATTCGAACCAACGACCTCGTGTCCTGAGATCTATCGCTTGACAAGTCCTCCACGTTGAATCTAATGACAAATGTATGCAATAGCATTGGTTGAATAACATGTCTGTATTTTAGTTCTAGCTCCACTGACCTGTCATGTTAAGGTCATGTCACATATTCTCCTATTCTACAACTCCATTTGGTTCTTCGCCATCGTAACGCACAAAAATACATTATATCGTTCTATAATTAACCTATCTCGTTTGGTATATGCATGTACCATAAAAAGAGTTAACCATTTACCAAACAATAACGACGTTTGACCGCTTTGTTGCAGACGACTCTGGAAAACATTGTGGGAAAAGGAGGCTCGTGACGAGTAATTTCTCCTTTTCCCACATTTTTTGCCTTATTAGAAGATTAATTTCCATTTTCATCACATCTTAAAATGAGGTCTGCAAACTCTTTCAACTTGGGACAGTCAAAATTTTGGTGTTTGGTAAAGGGTTAAGCCCTTTTCGCCAAGTAGCGACGCATGTTTTACTCCCAACTTCTTCATTGCTTGACCCGAAACACTCCCAATATTGCCTTTACACCATAACGTTAATGCCCTCGAACGAAATTCAATTACGGGAAGCATGGGGGTGAGCATTACTGGTTTGACAAAGTTGGGGCTGGCACAATAATGTTAAAGCCACATTTGCTGTCAAAGTCGGCTCTTAGCAATCACACCTTTATATCTGAAAGGATTTATTTTCATAGCTGTACAAAATAGTAGGCAACCACATAAAGAAGCATGAAAAATAACTTAGTTGATTGAATTGTGATTGAAACCATCGTGACAAAAAAAAAACATTTTGACAACAACTTTTTCTAGGGTTGTCGTTTTCAGTTATATGCAAAGAAGAGTACGCAAAGGATCCGCGGCAGTAAAGTGGTTAGTGTCGGGTCCACAAACCAGCTTTATTTATCTACTTCATATTGGTTTAACATTGCTGACAACATTATTTCAACTATATTGCGATGCTCGGCTCATACTGATGGAGGAAGACCCGAAATTTGACTGCTCATTAGATTAGATCCGATTTTAACTTCCGATAGTGACCCAATTTTTTTATTCGTGAAGTCTCATTGGGCATGACAGAGTTCTAAGGCAAGTACTAACAGGATTTTCTGAATACAAGTACGGGGTATAATGCATGTACAAAAAAAAACCGTCGTTACTAAATAAAGAAATCAAGGAGAACGTCGGAATTTCAGATAGACATTGTCTTGTAGGCCTATCCTACCCATAAGCAAGGTAACTGGAGGACCATGTCTTGTCAAGCCAATTTCCTGGATGCAGCAGAAAATACTACTCATCCTGACTCGAGTCTCGACTTGCAGCTCTATACCTGCAGCATCATACCAACACCAAACAAGAGGACCATAATGGCCCCATATCACTCACACGAGTTCTAACCCTTTACCAAACAATAACGACATTTGTTGCAGACGACTTTTGAAAACACTGTTGGATAAGGGGAAATTGCATACGATGTGCAATTACTCCTTTCCCCACATTGTTTTCTACTCTATCAGAGGATCACTTTCCAATGTCATCACATTTTGATATGTCGTCTGCAAACTCCTTCAATTTGGAACAGTCGAAAAATTTTGCGTTTAGGAAAGGGTTAACCAACTCTAATAACCATAAATTTGTAAATGAAGCCTATTCAAATTTCAGCTAAAATACCACAAGGGAACAAGTGCGTTCCCGTTTCAATCCATTTATTCTGATCGTAACTCCTACTAATCGTAACTCCTACTTATCGTAACTCCTACGCACGGCTGGTGATCGCATCGCTCTGCTGCACCACCATGGTGCCGACGACGAAATGTTTGGCGCAACCTGTTTAGTGTTTTTATGGTAGATTATTTTTGGTTTCTTCTGCACTTTCATACAAGAAATCAAAAATTTAAAGACATGATTCAACCCTTATTGAATCAAACCACGTAAAGATAAAGTTTCCGTTTTGAACTGTGGAATTGGTTGAGATCTTGTAATTTTTCCTGTCAATGCAATTCAAAACAGCACCACTAGCTAAGGGCCTTGTGGTTAGAGAACTGAACTCGAAATCACATGGCCCCTCTCCGCCTGGGTTCAAATCCGGAGAGGGATATGGATTTTCATGAGAGGCAGTCTCCCGACTGACTTACGGAATGCCTATGGTTCTACATGCATTGACCAGCCCCTATGGGCAGTTGAGTATGGGGTCTTCCTCCATCATTAAGAGTAGGGCATGCTACTTAACTGAAATAATGTTGATGTGATGTAAAATCCATATAAAAAAACACTAGCTAAAAATTGCTATCATCTACTATCCTAAAAAACGGATTATGCAACCAATTCTACCACTGGGTAGTTTTGAGAATCATTATGTATCGGTACATCTATTACCCGGACATAAAATGGCAAATTGCATGCTATTTTAATGGTTTTTAACACCGTATATAGAGGATGGATAATCATATATATTTTTATAACTGAGTATGAAGAAAAATAGCAAAACGAAGCAACCGATTAAGTTGTCAGCACCACTATAACGATGCGATCACCAGCCGTTCTACCAATACAATCAAAGCATACCTTTTAATATTATATATTGATTCAGAGAAATAAAAGGCCAACCAAAAGTGACACTTGCTATCAGCCAAGTTTCAATTAATTTCTACAGTAATACCAGCTGCAATTTATTTCTTACAGTAATTATACATGTATAGTGTCACAAATGATCCAGGTTAAGGTAAATGAGAGATCTAATGGTTTGGTTTGCCAAAATAAATCAAGTATCTAAATGGGTATGCAGCTTTGCTGCTCAAAGTCAAAAGTTAAATGAAATAAGTGAATAAACAAAATTGTTAGGGCAAAGCACAAAACCTTTATTTCCTGAATTATTTCTTTTGAACATTTACCAAAGTCTTTTACAACAAATCAGAACATGTTGCTGTATTTTATGACTGAATGAGTACCTTATCCTTTCTGTTTGGAAAGAAATGCTGTCAAAATATATGCCAAAATGTTTGCTGGTTGTTTTTTTCTTCAACATTTTATTTTTAAGCTACAACAGACTAATTTAACATTTCCCCTCTAATATAGTAGACATGTCTTGAGAAATAAAATAACAAAGTAATGAAAGAAATTGCTTTAAATGAACAATTTCTTTTATAGCCTCAGATGTTTCTATCAAACTTCATTTTTGTGGAAATTCCTTTATAACTAGCCTCTGGTTTTGTAGGATATAGGATAATTCTCATAGGGAACTGGTTTTTTTTCTTTCAGAGGAAAGTATATCCCTACTCATACATTGTGTTATTAAGACATCAAGCAAATTAGAAAAAGATCTTAATAAGACTTCACCATTCTTCATGATCTTTGGGCATGTTTTTTATGAGTCCTTGGATTTTACCCAGAATTATCTCGTTGGTACTAATACAGTTCTCAGGCTCATATGGTGGCTGAATGATCAGTGCTCCTGCCACAGTTATTATCTCCTCCTCACTCCCACCCGTCTCCACTGGTAATCGATTCTTTAATAGCCATGACTTCACTAACGAAAGTTTCTGCTTCAGCTCCTCTGCAGTTAGTTTACACAGGGATTCAGGCCTAAATAGAGAATCAAGGAGAGATTTATTTATCTCTGTTTGGTCACTGAGCACAGTCACTGATGTAACAGCATGGCCCATCACTAGCTCCACCTTGGTCTGATCATTGACAATGTTTACGAGGACGAAGGATTCAGACACTGGATCCACTGTGTACACCAGACCTGCGTGCTCCATGCCATCCTCAGTCACTACACTCACCTGAAATTTAATCATACCCTGAAATTCATATTCTTAGTCATTATAAGTTAATCACATAATCATTATGGTATATTTGAGAAACCTTTTAACTTCATCTGGTATGACTTTCATTTCAAAATAAGCAAAAGAAATCCCAAATAAGGGACCATGTTTTCATCATCTCCTGCTTTGAACTTTACAAACACATGATCTTATGTTAGACTTATCTCAGACACAACACAAGAAGCTTAATAAGTTATATTGCTGCATGCTTAAAGCATTATAAAAAGGTAATTTATCCTTTTGCCAGTAATCAGACCTATATCAATTACAACTATATGATAAAGGCATTTTTAATTGAGCATTTGTTAAAAAAAACTCCTAAAATGAAATCATTTTCAATTAACAATACAGCAGATGACTTTATCTTCAAAAAGATAGTCATACTGGTTTCAAAGTTCATTCAATGATTCCATGTAATGAATGATCTCAATTAGTTCTTGTTGCTGTACATGTTATATATTGACTATTGTATTTAATTAAGAGTAGCAATACATGTACTTGTTATTGCACCTTGTATAAACTGTATACTGTTCTTTTCAATTTAACTGGACAACTGATGAAAACAATCAATTAACTGCTAAAACATTTAAGAAAATGTACATCAATAAAAGGAAATTAAACATTATCAGATGACACCATTAAATTCCCTCACTTGTAAGACATGACAACATCAATGATGTTGTTTTCTTTTCAAACTATATGATTAAATCCGTGCCTCAAGAAATATGAATCATACAGTTAAAATCACATTGACTTGTCAGACTAGTCAGTGCTAAGTAAAGCTGGTTCAAACCAAATATTCACTTGTCCTACAACAACAGTCAATGTTGAATGTTGATAATGCATTATCTTGGACTTTTAATAGATTTTTCTGATTTGGTGAAATTGATAGGGGGAAATGATGTCTCTTTGGTGAAGGGAAAACACAGACTATACCTTGAGTGTAACAGAAAACCTTAGAATCAATGGCTTCAAGCCTATGAAATGGAGATACTAACCTTCTTGTACACATATTGCATCCACTCTTCAGGATCCTTGTTAAAAATAGGATGAATGTTTTCTTCCTCACTCATCTTTACTGGCTGGAGAAAGTACAGGATAGAAAATCTTTATGAAGAAAAATATCCTCTATGTCTTTAATTTTCTAAACACCCAATTATAAGCACCAGTTTTATTATAGTACTTTACTTCAGGCTCAGTTTTTGAAGATACTCTACTGCTGCATGGGTTTATTGGAAGAAAGATCCAAACCTTCCATGGATTTGTACTTCTGAATGAGTTGAGTTTTCGTAGCAAGCTGCTGCTGTAGTATCTCTATTTGCTTCAACTGGTCTTTTCTGCTATACTGTACACCTGGCATGTTCTCAATACATTCCCTTGCTTTTAATAACTGGTTACGAAAGTCTGCAATCTTCTGTGGAACATCCCGTGAATCTCTTTCAGTACTGAAAAATATTAAAGTTCATACGATATCATGAATTTGATCTATCACTCAATGGCTCTGTCAACCTACTCCTGCATACATATGTACGAGGGTTGTTCGGAAAGTTCGTAAATTTTGTTATAAAAAATCCTATAAACGTTTTTAAATCAAACAAAATAGATCATCATATATTTTAACATATATGCTACTAATTCTGAAGAAATCATTGAGATATTCAAACAATTGAATTGTTCCTGCATAATACAAAAACGTTCATATCATGTACCCGGAGCAGGGTAATGTTTTCATGACGTCATTCAATTTTAAGCGTAACATAAATCTAACAACCCTTGCATTTTCTCAACATAGTCACCATCAATGTCGACACACTTTCTTTGTTTACTTATTCATTTTTCATGTTTCGACATACCATCCTTCACTTAATGATGACACAACACTCTAAGTATGTTTGGTAGGTTCAGCTGACAAACTAAGTTACCCTTTAACTCGGATGTCCATTTGATCCTGGTCAGAGTTGTAAGGTGGGTGTTCCAGTGTACCTTAAAACCTAGGAAACTAATTTCTATTTGTGTTGTAGAAGTGTTCAGACTGGTGAAATAGCTTTGGTTTCCAAATTGAAATGATTGGCCAGGTCTCACCGTTATTATAATCCTGTCGAAGAAATCGTCTCCTTCTGCATCATTGCGGGTTAGAACATCAGTCACATTCAGTGAACAACAGAGAAACTTTGTAAAGAGCCGTGGCTCCAATAATGCACTAACTTCAGACATACCAAAATTACATGAGTGGTAGAGCTTGAGACATAAAGTTCATTCGCAATTGCTCTTACCGTTGTGCTCCTGTCCGCTTAAGGGATTTTGTTTACACATTCCGTAATGGAACATCAAGTTGTAGACGGTTGACCGCCTCTTGGATAAACATGCATTGAATTTCGTTCGCTTTGAAATCTGACTGACATTTGAAAATAAAAGCTGGACTTCATCTTCCATATTTTCTTGTTGACTAGACCATGTAAAGTGTTTCTGTTAGTGATTTCACGGGCACAACAGACAATTTAATTACACTTGCTGATGTTTACATGAACTTATTCAACAGAATAAACTCCTTTAAATAACATTTGCCTAAAAATCACTGTAACAATCAAAGTATCTGTTGGGTTTGAATTAAGTTACTTCTGAAAAATTCACAATTTCAAGAAAACGCCGCAATTTTTCCCAATTCGTTTGGTACCAGACCCATTCCCAAAATCTGGAAAAAAGCCGATGATAACTGCATGTAAAATTGGAACTTAAAAGTATCTAAAGAAATTACATATTTATATGTTAATTTCGACAGTAAATGGGTAAATACAAGAATAACAATCTTTTATAGAAATGTTAGTGATCCTGAATTGTCAAGTTGACTGGACCAGATATATCAAAGTTACAAAGTTGTTCAAAGAAATAATTTTGAACTGCTAAACAGTTTCTTCGACTGAACAGATCAGAACTTAATTGGTACAAATCATCTTTTTTTTGGTCCTTCGAAATTTCGACATAACATTGACAAATGGAAAACAAAAAGGAATCTTCATGTGGAAATATTTTGACAATGGTTGGTGGATGAGAAATTCAATGAAAGGCGATTTATTATTGACTTGATAACTAAACTTCATCAGGAAACATATTTTATGATTGAGGTCATTGTTGATCTTTCAGAACAAGTAGTAAAAAATGGAACTTGCGTATTCCTCGTTTGTTATAAAAACATATAGTCAATTCTCCTAATCTCGTGGTATCCCTTATTCCGTGGTATTTGGTTCATGTCATACTGCTTCCATAAACAAACACACCAACCTGACCTACTTTCGCATCCCAATGTAAGAACTCCATAGAAGCAAGAATGAATGTTTTTCTGGTATTAAACCAATGCAATCCAATAAAATCCTCCTCATATAACACAGAGCTCAGAAAATCCCTGATATTTTCACACTTTTTACTCAAATCTCAGACCAGAGACATAGATAACAGAGATTGGCAACTCCTTCTTTACCAATAGCCGGTTTCTGCGATATCTCGCATGACGCGTTATTTAGCGAGACCTTTCGAGATCTGTCTATCGACGCAGTTTTCAACTAAACGCGAAATATGCAACACACTTATAAGCGTGTTTTAAGTCATAATTAAATTATTTTCTTGCCGAATTCACTATATTGTTATAGTTAGAAAGTTTCTCCATCCAGCAAGACCGATCAGCAAGCGATTATCAAAGAAATAAACATGGCAAACTGCGACAAACTTGATTGAATTGTTTGCAATTTCGTGGTTGGGTGCGATAAACGTGATAATTGAGTAGTTTTAGATTCAAACTGTTCTAAAGGAGGGTTTTTCAAACATTTCCAATTCAAGTTCATTTTAAAGAAAGGGTTTGTTTTTCTACATTTCCAAATTTTCAGTTTGATATTCCTTGTCATTTAGAAGTTATTCCGTACTGAATATGTCCATTTTACGACCCTAATGAGTTTAACCATCTTGACTTACAAGCAAAAATTAACAAAGTTGTGCACAGTAAAACTAAAATACTATGCACTGGATCATATCATACTTGACATTTTCCTAAAGTGTGATTTTTGTTTTATGGTTGTCCGCATTTTTATAGTAATCTTCGCTTCCATTACGAAGTTATGCCAGGTTAACTTAACCACACAAGCATGATCATGATTTCGGCATTTTTTTTTCAACCAAAATATTTCATACTTGTACAAAGTAAAATGTTTAAATGGAGGTTTATTCAAACATTTCTAATTTATGTCCATTTTAATGGGATAATATGATTTTGTCGATTTCCAAATTTTCAGTTTGATATTCTTTGTCATTTAGAAGTAATTGCGTACTAAATATATCCCATTTACTACCTTAACGAGTTCAGCCTTCTTGATTTCCAACCAAAAATTAACAAAGTTGTGCACAGTAAAACTAAAAAACAATGCACTGGATCATATCATACTTGACATTTTCCTGAAGTGTTATTTTTGTTTTATGGTTGCCCGCATTTTTAAAGTAATCTTCGCTTCCATAACGAAGTTATATCAGGTTTACTGAACCACACACGCATGATCATGATTTCGGCCATTTTATTTTCAACCAAAATATTTCATACTTGTACAAAGTAAAATGTTTTAACAGAGGATTATTCAAACATTTCTGATTTATGTCCATTTTAATGGGATAATATGATTTTGTTGATTTCCAAATTTTCAGTCTGATATTCTTTGTCATTTAGAAGTTATTGCGTACTAAATATATCCCATTTACTACCTTAATGAGTTCAGCCATCTTGATTTCCAACCAAAAATTTACAAAGTTGTGCACAGTAAAACTAAAAAACTATGCACTGGATCATATCATACTTGGCATTTTCCTGAAGTGTTATTTTTGTTTTATGGTTGCCCGCATTTTTAAAGTAATCTTCGCTTCCATAACGAAGTCATGTCAGGTTTACTGAACCACACACGCATGATCATTATTTCGCCCATTTTATTTTCAACCAAAATATTTCATACTTGCACAAAGTAAAATGTTTTAACAGAGGATTATTCAAACATTTCTGATTTATGTCCACTTTAATGGGATAATATGATTTTGTTGATTTCCAAATTTTTAGTCTGATATTCTTTGTCATTTAGAAGTTATTGCGTACTAAATATGTCTATTTACTACCTTAATGAGTTCAGCCATCTTGATTTCCAACCAAAATATAACATAGTTGTACACAGTGAAACTAAAAAACTATGCACTGGTTCATATCATACTTGACATTTTCCTGAAATGTTATTTTTGTTTTATAGTTGCCCGCTTTTTTTATGGTGATTGTCGTGTTTATAACGAGGTTATACCCGGTTTACTTTACCACACAAGCATAATCATGATTTCAGCCATTTTATTTTCAATCAAAATCTTTCATTTTTGCATCAATTAAAACATGAATTGTGTGACTTGGGTTTTATCAAACGTGTTATTACTGAAAACGTCTGAATGAGTTTTAAATGATCCCGTATCAAATGCTGACTAAGTTCTATAGTTTCCCGTATTTTCAAAGTGATATTCCTATATAAGAAGAAGAAAATCCATTCAATTAATAGACAAAAGAATGGATAGATCTTCTTAATCAGAAACACCACGATATATCCCTTTCGTCATACTTCTTCTTAATTTGATCGCTTGCAAATATGTCAAGTGAAATGTGTCATTTGAAGAACGAAGGGTGATAGAGTCAATCACGGTAGTGGACAATACAGGCTATGATTGTAAATTGCCACCCCATAAAATATGTCGTTTGATGTCATAAAACCTTTTGATGCTAGGGCGATTAACAAGAAGTGTGTGGCACTAACCCTGTGTCCACTCTCTGACACCTCATTCAAATTCAAATTTAATGACCTAAATCTCACGACAACAAAATAGGGAGGATTTTTTCTGTTTTAAGAGTCTGTCTGGGTTTAAAGTAGTGTGCTTTGACTATTTGCTTTAGCTTAACATTCAAAAAGCTCACATTTCTTTTTTCTAAAATCATTTCGGTCAGCAGCATGATAAGACCAGACCATTACATGTTTAAGAATAATTATGTACTTATTGATTTGCAATCAATATTAGAGGAATCTGCGGTAAAAGGTGTATTATACGTGTCCTTTCGTTTACTAAAACCGCTTTTACAAAAATTCTCATCACATGCATTTTTACATCATAAAATACTTTTTATTCTCTTAAATTGAAACATTTGGCTTGAAATAATGTCATGATGAAAACGTGTTTTGTTTTGACAAAATTAGCACTGCAAACAGTTTTAAGACACAAAATAAATGAAATGAAGTTAGAAAGCAATTTTTTAATATTAATGAAAACTATCATGTCATAGTGGAAAGTTCATGCTTTGGTTATTAACTGCAACTAAATAGAGTCACTTGATTTATTACAAAATATTATTTAAACCTTTGCTTGAAAGACATTGTCGTTATAAGTAGGCCTACAATTGCATGGTAATCAAGCCTGTCATTGAAAAAGAAGGCCTACTGGAACTTTTTGTTTTTGTTTTTAACGTAAAATCAATTTAATAAAATGAAAATAAAACAAAATGTCCAGAAGTTATTTCAGATAACCAATCAGATAACCAAAACATAGCTTTTTTACTGTAATAAAGAAGTATCAATTTCGCTTGACATCTCACGTGGCAACGGATAAACAGGTACGCACTTTCCTTATCTCGCAGAACCTCGCGGCGCGCGAGAGTTTGGCGATAATTCCGAAGTTGCCAATCTCTGTTATCTATGTCTCTGCTAAGACCCCAAACAATTCCTTTCAGTTCGTCTGCAATTCTCCATTCTTGGGTCAGATACGACCAAATTGTTTCAGGATTCGTCCCTAGTATGTTTCACCCTAATGATTTTGGACTGATACTTAAAATGGTGTTTGACCTGAATACCACGGAATTAGGGTAAGACCTCAAAAATGCAAATGGCGGCCAGTGACACAATTCATTTTTACGTAGAGCATTTCTGTGCTCCATTCAAAAATAATGATGAGCAGATCGTAAATGAAGAATGAAATATGTCAGGAAAGCCGATTGTTGACAGCTAATTTCTCCTCTTCCTTTCTTTCATTCATGTAACCATTAAGTACCACGGAATTGGGGTACACCAGTATACTTAGTTCTTTCATAGCGCGAAAACTGGTGACAAATATGTTGAATCAAAGTTTTTGTTCGAAAACTCATCACTAAGAAACATAATTCACGTAGAGTATAGAATATTTACCTCTTTATTATGTCGTATATATACGGAAGAAAATCTAAATCGTTCTCTCCAGCATTTGCCATTTTTTATTTGTGCATTTTTTAACAGGGAGTCTTTTCGTTTTAAATGGAGGTGTGTTTGCTTCAACCGTCTGACCCATTCGAATAATTATGTTCCAAAAGTACGTTGTAATTTTTCAGCGATTCCGCAAATGCAGTTTAATTCTTATAATTGTTGTGATAAACCTAATGCTGTGATAAAGACAATTTATTAGGAACGAAACGAAAATACAACTCAATAATAAAATACAAACATATAGTTGTTTTTGAAACTTAAAACTGAAAATAAACCGACTAGCGGTCTAGAATCACAGAGACTCATAGCAGAGACATAGATAATGTTATCTATGTCTCTGCTCATAGTTAGAATTCTCTGGGGGAAATGGCAATATTACTTCCTCAGAGTTCCGAAATCGAAAATTGGATTTTCTCCCACTTCTCTGCGCTGAACCTGCTTGAAGCGGTTTGGAATCAATCACTATATAAAGTTGTTTGCTGGTCAATTGCCAGTTTGACAAACTTTGATCAAAACAGAGACATAGATAACAGAGATTGGCAACTCCTTCTTTACCTATAGTCGACTCTTGCGATATTCGCATGACGCATTATTTAGCGAGACCTCTTGAGATCTGAGTATCGACGCCATTTTCAACTAAACTCGAAATAGGCGACACACATATAAGCGTGTTTTAGGATAAACGGTGATTTTTTTTAACAAATTAACTATATTGTTATTGTTGGAAAGTTTCTCCATCCAACAAGACCTTTCAGCAAGCAATAATCAAAGAAATAAACATGACACATTGCAACAAACTTGATTGCATTGTTTGCAATTTCGTGGTTTGGTGCGATAAATATGATAATTGAGTTGTTTTAGATTCAAAATGTTCTAAAGGATGGTTTTTCAAACATTTCCAACTTAAGTCCATTTTAAAGATGGGGTTTGTTTCTCTACATTTCCAAATTTGTTTAATGGTTACCCGCATTTTTATAGTAATCTTCGATTTCATAACGAAGTTATGCCAGGTTTACTTAACCACACAAGCATGATCATGATTTCGGCAATTTTATTTTCAACCAAAATATTACATACTTGTACAAAGTAAAATGTTTTAATGGAGATTTATTGAAACATTTCTGATTTATGTCCATTTTAATGGTATTATATGATTTTGTTGATTTCCAAATTTTCAGTTTGATGTTCATTGTCATTTAGGAGTTGTTACATACTAAATATGTCTTAATTACCTCCTTAATGAGTTCAGCCATCTTGATTTCAAACCAAAATATTTCAGAGTTGTAACAAGTAAAACTAAAAAACTATGCACTGGATCATATCATACTTGACATTTTCCTGAAGTGTTATTTTTGTTTTATGGTTACCGGCTTTTTTATTTTGATTGTCTTGTTTACAACGAAAGTATACCAGGTTTAGTTTACCACACGAGCATTGTCATGAGCCATTTTATTTTCAACCAAAATCTTTCACTTGTATATCAATTAAAACTAGAATTGTGTGCCTTGGATTTTATCAAAAGTGCTATTACTGAAAACGTCTGAATGAGTTTGAATTGATCCCGTATTAAAATGCTGACTTTTATAGGTACCCGTATTTCCAAAGTGATATTCTTATTTAAGTAGAAGAAAATCCATTCAATTAATGGACACAAGAGAAATGATAGATTTTCTTAATCAGAAACACCATGATATTTCCTTTTTCGTCATATTTCTTCTTAATTCCGATAGCTGGCAAATATGTCAAGTAAAATATGTCATTTGAAGAACGAAGGGTGATAGAGTCAATCACGGTAGTGAACTATACAGGATATGATTGTAAATTGCCACCCCATAAAATATGTAGTTTGATGTCATAAAACCTTTTGATGCTAGGGCGATTACACAAGAAGTGTGTGACGCTAACCCTGTGTCCACTCTCTGACACCTTATTCAAATTTAATAAGCTTAAGCTCCCGAAAAATATAGGAAGGATTTGTTTTGTTAAAAGCGTCTGTCTGGGTTTAAAAGTTGTGTGCTTTGACTTAATTTCTCGTTGAGACATGATAATAAAAATGAAGGTGCAAGACACACTATTTGCTTTAGCTTAAAGGCACATAAAAGGAGATTAATGCTATATCAAAGTATATTATTGGTAAGCTTTTGGTCAGATTCAAATAGTTATTCCAAGAATACCCCATCAGCACAACTTAAATGTGAAAGTCAACCAGAAATAACCAATAATAGCAAGTTTAATAATTCAGATTGTGTGATTTTTTCTACCCCTGACCTTGACAGTTGATACACAACTTTTTGTTTTGAACTGACCAATCAGAATTCGTTATTTTGAATATGCAAACAAATAGGTTGTTGATAAACATGATTGAATTGGAGACAACTATATTTCAAGCACAAAATAACTTATGTTAAAGGAGTCTATTTAATAGGGTCTCAATGCTTTCGTATATTAATTCTTATGACGCTTATGAACAAGATAAAAGAACTCCATATATTTTTTCAGTAATTTATCAGTACTCATCTCCTTTTATGTGCCTTTAACATTCTATAATCACACATTTCTTTTTTTCTAAAATCATTTCAGTCAGCATAAATGTGTTTTGTTTTGACAAAATTAGCACTGTAAACAGTTTTACGACACAGAATAAATGAAATGATGTGAAGAAGCAATTTTTTTTAAATGACGAAAACTGTCATGTCTTAGTGAAAAATTCCGGTTTTGGTTATTAACTGCAACAAAATACAGTCACTTTATGAATTATTTATTACAAAATACTATTCAAACCTTTACTTGAAATACATTGTCGTTATAAGTACAATTGCATGGTAATCAAGCCTGTCATTTAAAAAGGAGGCCTACTGGACAATTTTTGTTTTTGTTTTTAACATTATATCAAATTAATAAAATAAAAATAAAACACGATGTCAAGAAGTTGGTTAAGATAACCAATCAGATAACAAAGACATAGCTATTTTACTGTAATAAAGAAGTATCAAATACAATTAACATCTCCCATGGCAACGGATAAACAGGTATGCACTTTCCTTATCTCGCAGTAACCTCGCGGCACGCGAGATTTTGGCGATAATTCGGGAGTTGCCAATCTCTGTTATCTATGTCTCTGATCAAAACAAGTATTTCTAACATCTTTGGGATGCTGACAATGTTTTGATGCCTACTTTCAACCAATCGGAACTACTCTGGTATTTCCGTGAGCTGTGGTGTTTTCATTGGATAAACCCGATGTGTTCAGATATGATGGTGAGTTTTCATTGGTCAATCCAAATACGATATGTTCAGGGGTCAGTCTTGTTTACAATTCGGATGGATCAATGAAACTCACCATCATAAGATACTGAGTTTGAGATCAGACTCAGAAAATACTCTTTAACGTTAAATGAAGTCAATCCGACATGATTTACTAGCCTCTCGTGAATTACTAATGACGCTCATTCTAAGTACTTGGTATCTGGAAACTTCAAGTCAGACACATGTGCCATCGGAAGATCTTTTACAAAAAGATCAGTCAGTATTGGATCTTAATTTGTGACTATCTACTTTTGCAATAAATCTAATTCAGGAAAGCATATGTGCTACTAGTCGAACTTATTTGACTCGATCGGAAATTATTGAGATTTTTTTTGTATTGGGCAATATCTCCCGCCACGTCAAACTTTCGAACGACTCATTTAATGGAGAACAGATGCGCCAAAACTTTTGTCGCACCGTTTGAAGACCCATATCGCCATTGTTATTGAAAATTTGCAAATTATCTTATGCACAGTTGTGAATTAATCCTTTTTTAATCAATTCATGCACTTAACATGTCTGTATTCATATGTGTGCATATTAACTTTGTAAGAATGGTTTAATGAACGCTAGGTGACGACTTTTTTTCCTCCAGATAGATTTTCTCTGCGCATGCGCACTGGAATGGGAAAAACATATTAAGCGTTTTTTAATTGTTTTTTAAAACGGTAATTGATGGCATTATTTGGTGGTATTGTTTGTTTGTTTAATTTATTTTACATCGATTGTGAAGGAGGCCATATAAGCCCATCGTGTCACTCTCGATGACTGCTTCCTGGACAATACACCAGTCATCGCGCCGGTTTGTGGGTTAGTCCCGTCAGTTTTCACCCCGCCTCACGAGGATTCGAACCCGGGACCTTCGGTACCGTAGTTTGACGCTCTACCACTGTATATAAGTTTATTTTCATAGTGTTTCATCAATTGACTTTGAATGGATATTTTGTATTTGCATAAATTGTCTTATCAATTGACTTTGAATGGCCATTTTGTGCTTTAAATCCGAAAAACAGAAATCCAATAATACGACACTATTTTGATCCTTCGAAATTTCGACGTTTGATTGCCCCATCAGAAAATAGAAAGCTATCTTCATGTCGAATTATGACTAATGTGCGACAGGCATGTATGTACGAATGGAATGTACAGCATAGCATATTTATCCAACTTCGTTCGTTAATGGTAAATTAATGTACTGCATCCTTGTCGTATGGGAAAAGGGAGTGTTGCTAAGCTGAATTTTGTAGCTAGAAACAGGTTTATTACGCATATGCACAGGGTACGACCCGCTTAGATGGAGAGTATCCTACAAAACGTATGGTTTTGGTGAGTCGTCAATTACTGGCTGTGGGACTCTTAGGTTCGAATTACCGGCATTAAAATTTTATGTAGCATTCCCGTTCACTCACATATTACTGATGGTTCTACCCGCCTTCACATGTCGTCATGTACGATATCCCTCGTCATCATGAACCGGGCACGTATAAATGATGTTGACGCAATGCAAGACCCAGAAAGCGTTGTAGACATGATGTCGGACAAACCCCAGTTCGATTCTGGCGTTTTTCTTCAAAGACCATGGGTCATTCCATGACACCATTCCCTAGCCTATCACTGGTAGTTTATTAATGGGACGTGTTCTCAATGTTTAAAGATAGCAGTATATGTATGTGTGCACGACTTAAATGATGAAACTGGACCTTTGAAGAATTTTGTTTATATGCGCTGCTTGAGAATGTTGCGTATACATACCGAACCATTTGCAATAGGAATGGCAATATGAAACGAAAAAAACTTCTTATATCAAAATTGGCATTTATTTATTCGTTATATTTAAACCCAGTTTCTTGCAGTAAACCATGAAGACACACCACAACCTGTCCTTTCATTATTCCATGTTGAAAAAAGGGGCAAACAACTGTTCACACAAGCCACAATGGTTAGTGTCCAGTACAGTCACCCTAGGTTCGATCCCAGAAGGCGATCAATTATTTCGCCGTGGAGTGTCCTTGGGCATAACACATTTCCTAGCCTAGTACTCGTAGGGAACATGTACTATAATACTCAAAGATGAGTGCGGTACATTAACAGGAAGAAGAGAAATTACATGCATTTTATATCAATGTGCACATACAATGACAATTGAGCTAGTACATCTTTTCTCAAGGCCGTTTCTTTAGGCTATACAAAATCAGAACAGGATGTTTATGAAGACAAAGGTCCATGGTGAATTCAATCACGACCAATTTCATCTACCATGGCTACATAGGAGAACAATTCTGTTGATAGGATCAATTGGACATTTGTTATCTTCAACAGTGTTTCTCAGCAATACGAACCATCTATGATATTTTGGCGACTTGACAAAATCACAAAACCGTGTCCTATAACCCAAGGGATCAGACATGTTAGATCCCTTCATACAAGAGACTTTCCCCGTCAGTGAATATGTTTTCAGCTAGATAGGGAAGTTAATCTTTAGCATGCTGGGTAATTGCTCAAGAGAATTTTGTGTCATCTGCTTTCCAAAACCTTAAATATCTGCTTAATTTTGATGACAAAAGATACTCAGAGTAGCAAACAGGTTAGATCACAGGCCAGCAACAAACTTACTTGGCAGCTGGCCTTGATATAACCTATTTGCAGGAATAATGGAAGAGTACCACTGAAGGATCGACATGTTGACAAATCAACCAAAGGCAAGGTTGTGATAGATTATTCTTTTTATTTCATTACATAATATAACAGTACTAAAACATTCTTAAAATCATATAACCAGAGGTTCAGATAAAAGTTATATTTCTTCTTCTTATTTTTTATACTTCTCTTAACCTTATTTCGAGGGTTCAGTGCAAGACTATAGCAAGTGCTTCATAAACATGAAGCAATTACTAAGGTATTGCACTGACCTTATGATTTGTGAGTAAACATTTCAATTGTCCCACTGACAGGATTCGATTGATTAACTACATAACAGGCTTGTTTGTACAGAGTCTGTAATATTGTATACAAAATACTCATACAACACTTATCTGTGAAATAATAAAATACCACAAAAACAATATTCAATTCTGATGTCTGTCAAACTTTCAACTCTTCATGTAATTTCCTATAATTTCATGTAATGTTTCGAAAAAATGAGTTAAATGTATCAACCAAGGATGTTTAATCAATAACGTCTAAGGAATTTACCACTTGACAACCATGGATCATAAAGACACAATGCTAGCTTTGTCTTCAAATATCATTAAAATACATAATACAAAATTTCCTTTAACAGCAAAGGATGGGTAATCTTCACCAGCTTTAATCTCTACCCCGTCCTCCTCTAAAGCCCCCTCCTCCTCCCCTTCCTCGGCCACCACTTCCCCCTCGGAACCCTCCCCCGCGATTACCACCTCTACCTCCACGACCACCGCCGCCTCGACCACCACTTCCCCCTCGGAACCCTCCTCCACGACCACCTCCCCCTCGGCCACCACGACCTCCTCTAAATCCACCTCGAGATCTGTGTCAATTAAAATATCAGTCATCTTATTGTTGGCAATCACACTTCAATTAATGGTTTAAGTTAACCAATCAACACTCATATCAATGGTTTGTTCAAATGGACTCAAGCTAGTAGTCTACAAAAATATTCCTTGCTCATCTATTCTGTTAGGTAAAAGCTATCAGTTAATCCTTAAAAACTTAAAAAAGAATGATAAAGAATGTTGATTTTTGTACCCTTTCTTCTTAGACTAAATAAGGAGTTCCCTTCAATAAAATGTTAGCAAGGACCAGTAATCTAGATTCACCATTGAAAAGATTTTAATTAACACCTAAAAAGTTAGTTCTCTTATACATGTGTGTAAAATATAAGCCATTTAGAATGTGTTAACTACAATACTCACTGTCCAGAACCGTCAGGGCAGTTAAAAGAAAGATGTCCAACTTTCTGGCAGCTGAAAAGAGATCAATGGATCAAATACAGACAAGGTAATACTCTTATGAAACATAACATACTTGTCACCAGATCATCTCAGTTCTTAGAAAGGAGAAATTGCCAGAACGTAATCCTTTGTTAAAGAATAAGGTTTAACATAATTGTTATCAATAAAAAAATTCAAAGGTAAAGAAATTAAATGTTTTATTTCCACTTTAGAAGACTACTGAACCCATTATTCCTTAAAGTTCCTATCTCTTCTAAGTATGTTCTTCCATTTACATTTTCTTTATATCATTAATAAGCATTTAACATCATGTCATGCCATATGTCAACCGAAAAATATCCTCTCATTAAAATGATAATGACGTCACCTCGACCTGAACCATAGCCCTAAGCATGCGCTTTCCTTCAGACCCTTCACACACCATTCTCCCATTATAAACCATTACATATCTCCTTAGCCCGATCTTCCATTAACAGACCATTCCCACTACACTCTGTCTGTACTCGCCCATGACAAATCATGCCATATCTTCTTTGCCTTTTCTTTCCTATACAGACATTTCAAACATTCATTTAACCTGTTA
Source organism: Cerastoderma edule (assembly GCA_947846245.1). NCBI lineage: Eukaryota > Metazoa > Mollusca > Bivalvia > Cardiida > Cardiidae > Cerastoderma > Cerastoderma edule. The sequence goes on from OX401406.1 coordinate 52,899,601, forward strand.
TTTCTTTAACAGTCTATTATCCTTCTACTAAGCCTATTTTTCCCTTAACAGACCATTTTATCTCTACTCCTGTTCTACCCTAAACAGAGTAATCCGTTTATTAACTGACTATTTCGCCTCTATTCAACCTGCTCTTTGCTAAACAGACCACATCCCATCTACTTAGCCGGCTCTTTGCTTAACTTTCCATACCACCTCTATTTAGCCTATTCTTTCCATAACAAACCATTTTATCTCTACTGTGCCTGTTCTTTCCATAACAAATCATTCTGTCTCTACTTAGCATGTTCTTTGCTGAACCAACCATTTCACCTCTACTCTGCCTGTTCTTTTCATGATAAACCATCAAGCCTCTAATACGTCTGTTATTCCCTTATAGACCATTCTGTCTCTATTAAGCCATTTCTTTGCTGAACAAATCATAACATTTCTTCTACATAGCTTGTTTTCCCCTGACTATTGAAACTCCACTCTGCCTCTTCTTCATTTAACAAATCATACCACTTCTATTTAGCCTGTGGTTCCCTTCACAAGCCATTTTGTCTCTACTTGGTCTATTCTTCACTAAACAACCATTTCATCTCTACTTTGGCTGTTCTTCCCAAACATTTTACCTCTTTTTTGCCTGTTCTTCCCTAAACAGACCATTCCAACACCACTCTGCCTGTTCTTCCCTAAACAGACCATTTCACCTCTACTCTGCCTGTTCTTTGCTAAACAAACCATTCCACCTCTACCCTGCCTGATCTTCGCTAAACAGACCATCTCACCTCTACTCTGCCTGTCCTCCTTTAACAGACCATCCCAACACCACTCTGCCTGTTCTTCGCTAAACAGACCTTTCCAACACCACTCTGCCCCTTCTTCACTTTACAGACCATCTAACCTCTATTCTGCCTGTATTTCGCTAAACAGACCAATTCCACCTCATCTCTGCCTGTTCTTCCCTAAACAGACCATTCCAACACCACTATGTCTGTTCTTCGCTCAACAGACCATTTCACCTCTATTCTCTGCCTGTTCTTTGCTCAACAGACCATTTCACCTCTACCCTGCCTTTTCTTCGCTCAACAGACCATTTCACCTCTACTCTGCCTGTTCTTCGCTCAACAGACCATTTCACCTCTACTCTGCCTGTTCTTCGCTCAACAGACCATTTCACCTCTACTCTGCCTGTTCTTTACTAAACAGACCATTTTACCTCTACCCTGCCTTTTCTTCCCTAAACAGACCATTCCAACACCACTATGCCTGTACTTCGCTCAACAGACCATTTCACCTCTTCTATGCCTGTTCTTCGCTAAACAGACCATTCCAACGCCACTATGCCTGTACTACGCTCAACAAACCATTTCACCTCTACTCTGCCTGTTCTTTACTAAACAAACTTTGTCACCTCTACTAGGCCTATTCTTCCCTTAACAGACCATTCCAACACCACTCTGCCTGCTCTTCGCTAAACAGACCATTCCAACACCACTCTGCTTGCTCTTCGCTAAACAGACCATTTCACCTCTACTCTGCCTGTTCTTCGCTAAAGAACTTTACCACCTCTACTCAGTCTGTACTTCCCTTAACAGACAATTCCAACATCACTCTGCCTGATTCACTAAACAGACCACTTCACCTCTACTCTGTTCTTTGCTAAACCGACCATTTCCCCTCTACTAAGCCTGTTCTTCGCTAAACAGACCACTTCACCTCTACTGTCTGTTCTTTGCTAAACCATCCATTTCACCTCTACTAAGCCTGTTCTTCGCTAAACAGTCCATTTCACCTCTACTCAGCCCGTTCTTCCCTTAACAGACCATTGAAACACAACTCTGCATGTTCTTTGCTAAACAAACCATTTCACCTCTACCAAGCACGTTCTTTCCTAAACAGACCATTTCACCTCTACTCAGCCTGTTCTTCCGTTAACAGACGATTGAAACACAACTCCGCATGTTCTTCCCTAAACAGACCATTCCACCTCTACCCTGCCTTTTCTTCCCTAAACAGACCATTTCACCTCTACTAAGCCTGTTCTCCCCTTAACAGAAAACTCCAACACCACTCTGCCTGTTCTTCCCTCAACAGACCATACCACTTCTACTTAGTCTGTTTTTCCCCAACAGGCCATACCACATCTACTCAGTCTGTTTTTCCCTTAACAGGGCATTCCACCTACACTTGGTCTGTACTTTCCTCAACAGACCATTTTCGCCCAACTCTGCCTGTCCTCCACTTGACAGACCATTCTGTTCCCAACCTTGCCTGTTCTTCCAATAACAAGGCATTCCACCTACACTTGGTCTGTACTTTCCTCAACAGGCCATACCACCTCTATTCAGTCCGTTCTTCCCTTAATAGAGCATTTCACCTTTTCTAGGGCTGTCTATCCATCATTAGTCAGCCTGTTCTTCCCTTAACAGGCATCTTGCATTATCTAAGAATGCAAACTGCCTACCTCTCAGAGTATATAAGACAATGTCCTTGTATTCATTGATGGGCTGGTATCAATTCACAACTATAAGATGTCCTCTACGGCTTATCTGCAACAGAGAAATGTAAATCCCTCTATGGTTTCTTCTATAGACGGCCAATAGAAGTATAGACGTCCAATAGAAGTACGTGATTTTCTCCTCTTATTGGTCACCTCTGTGGGACTGGCACAATATTTTTCAAACACATGCTTCACTCCATAATGAATAACAGCAAAAAAAGAAGGGAAGATTTGGTGTGGGAAAACAATCACTCACAGCGAAATCAAGACATTTTGCATCATCCATTGTTTGGATAAATGAGGAAAGCTAATGAAACAATGACTCACCTAATTATCATATGACCTAATCCAACTTAAACACAATACAAGAGAGAGAGAGAGAGAGAGAGAGAGAGAGAGAGAGAGAGAGAGAGAGAGAGAGAGAGAGAGAGAGAGAGAGAGAGAGAGAGAGAGAGAGGTTTATTTAAAGAAAAGGTTTTTATTAACACTTGATAACAGGTGTCTTCCCTAGCTTTCAGTTTAGACAAGTTACAAAATTCCACACAAGTTGAAAATTCCACACAAGTTGAACACTTACATGTTGCAGGTCCTGTTATCTGGGGTGGGACAATCCTTGATGAAATGTCCTGGCTGTTTACACCTGTAAGTAATAAACACAGTGTATTTACTTTAAAACAAGCAAACATAGCGACTCCTTGGAAAAACAAATGGAAGCCAAAGGGACTGACCTGACGAAGTATGTTGGACATATCTGATTAAAAGGGAAGGCTCTGACACAGAGCTTATGAAATCAGTCCAAATTGTTGAACTACAACTATCCTCTTACTTCCAAAACAATTATCTTATTTCTCTATAGTTACCATTCAAACTAGGTTACTGCAGTCAATTTGTATCAATCAATACAAGCAAGTAAACATCTTGGTGTTAAGTACAGGAAGCCACACATTTTCCATAGGTTCTAACTAGGCCAGTTCATTTCAATACACAGACATGCGACATCAAATTTACATACAAAGGTAACTGTTGGCTGACATTAGGAAGAAACAAACTGTGTAATGAGATGCCCATGACAAATATAATGCTCAAACCAAACAAGTTTATTTCTATTCAGTGTATATAGTTTGATCCCTGCATTTAAGACCAGGGTGCAATTTTACTAAACACTTAAGGCTTAAATTTTGCGCAAGTTAGAAAATCATTCCCTATTTCAATAATGGGCGAAGCAATATTGGAATGTAACACATCATTGGAATTATCTGTCCTATACACTTCCAAAGATGTTTCACATTTGAATATTGTGCTTTCGTTTATATTCACTATAAACTATTCATCATTTTTGACTCATGCAAATATTTTCCTTAAGATGTTTAGTAAAACGGTCCCCAGGTCTAGTTACCAGTATCCACTCAAAGTTAACTCACCTTATACAGGTCCTATTGTCTGGTAGGGAACAATCTCTGGCCACATGTCCAACCTCCTTACACCTGAATGAATGGAACACTTAGATATAAAATCTGTATGAAGTATCACATGTTCAATCTCTTAATCTTTTGTTTGCTTGGAAATTTGAAAAATCAGGAAACTCATGAAGTGTGACAAAATAATGTTGCTTGTTGACGTATTTCCACCAGTTACCATAAGTTATGCCATTCCTCTATAATGAATTGAACAGGCTCAAAAGCTTTGCAATATATATCTTAAAAAAGAAGAGAAGTGAGACTTTCAATTTGAAACAGATAAGGAATTCATAAACAATATAGCACCAACCTGGTTTCTATTGCATAAGATATGAAATAGTATGTACAGTAAAATCTGTGTACAACAGCCAGTGAAGGGAAGTACCCAAAGTGGCCGCTGTGCACAGACTGGCTGTTGTTCACAATATTAGCCCTCCATTTTATATATCTCTTACAGGGTAGTTGTACATTAAAAATGTACATGTAAAAATAAGCATTGTTAAAACCATTTTATCCTTTGCAAAGGATTAATCCACACTTTATCCTAAAAAACCCAAAAAAACAACAATGTTAGATAAGTTTAAAAACACAAATAAAAAAAGGGTAAGTGATTCATTTTGAGTTTCCTATCATTGCCGATCATGTAAAATATTTACTCTTCAATTTTAGACATCATTTTAACATCAAACCATAAAACCATTGAAAGTAATATTCACCGGAATCATTCGCAAATTTTAAAAGTTTTTCTAACAGAAGAGGTCAGGACATAATAATCGGCATAGAGAAGCATCTAAAAACCACTTGCAACAACGTTTGTCTATCTTTTCACAAGGATAGCCACATTCAAATTCGTCCATAACGTTCTGTTTGCGTATGGCTACCCATTCTAACTTGATGCATCCATTACCAAACTCGTGACCAATAACACCAGAAGTATATCCTGATTCTAACACAAAAAAAAACAACTCAAACTAGTTCCTCTTTGGAGATAATTTTGCCTTTTGTGCCAACATGATGGCGAAGAATGGGAGAAAAGAAATTGTTTCGGAGGCATTAATATGCTTCGTTTGTGAAACACATATTTAACCCTCCAAATTACTTATAAAACTTAATTCAGTTGCACTACTTAAAAATGAAAAGACCGCCTGTACTAGGAAAACAATTTCTGCAAATATCTTGAGCCTACTAAGCATAAAAAAAATCCCCCTAAATTAGCGTGTACAAACTATGACATATCATGTAATATATTGACAAAGTATACACATAGGTTTAAATCATCCCTCGGGTCACCGTTTGTGTACTGGTTAGGCCACGCGTTTACGACTTTCTTTGTTTGCACATGCTCACTTTTGTTAGAGTTGTGAAACTTTTGGGCCGCGTATAAAGTGGCCGTTGTGCAGGTGTGATATACAGTACAAATAAACCAATTAGTGTGTCCGTTGGCTGCATTGCGCAGACTCCCGTTAGGTGCAGTGTATTTAAAAAGGTAAATGCATGGGCGGGCCTGAGCTGGCCGTTGTTGACATATCAGCTGTTGTTCAGGTATGACCGCTCCCTCAGATTTGACTGTATCTTCAAAGATATTTTCAACTAGACAAATTTGATTTTTAAGAATTGAAAATGTAGGGATCATAATACAATGTCAGAATTAATCTCAACTTATGATTGAGGTAAGGGTAAAGGTAGAACAACAGGGAAGCCCTGTCAAATCAGTTAACCGTTAACTTAACAATTTTTTTTCGACTGTCCCAAATTGAAAGAGTTTGCAGACGACATTTCAAAATGTGATGAAATAGATAAATAATCTTCTGATAGGGCAGAAAACATTGTGGGAAAAGGAGAAATTGCTCGTTACGAGTAATTTCTACTTTTCCTACATTGTTTTCTAAAGTCGTCTGCAACAAAGTGGTCAAATGTCACAATTGTTTAGGAAAGGGTGAAGATGGGAAAATAGTTACTGATCTTTTATTCCCCTTATTTGTAAAACAGGATGTGATATAAAGCACTTTTCCACCCATAAATATATATATATATACACACCAAAGCCTTTAGACTTACAACAACTTGTATAATTTCCTATTTATCAACCGCATCAGTAGGATGTGATTAACTTGTGCAAATAATTCTTCCAACACAAATCCGAATAGAAAGTTGATATATTTGTTTGTTTGCATTTTGATCAATGTTCACAATTTTCAAATAGAATTTTAATGTCATTTAAAGGGTTCAAAGCAAAGCAAAGACTGGTATGTACAACTTTTAAATATGCACTATATTATAGGTTACCTCAAGCAAGCTTTATCATCTTTACTTTGGTCTGGACAATCCTTCCTCAAATGGCCTACTTTGTTACAACTGAAAAAATAAAAATAGAAACATTTCATTTATGAAATTTTAAGTTTGCAAACTATACATATATTAACTTCTGCGATAATATCAAATCCTATGATCAAAATGACAGTCTTCAAAGCATACATACATAAAAATCAGCTCAAGGATGTTCCTGGTAGTTTTTTTTGTGCAGTTCATCTGCATATCCAAGGGAGATAATAAATCTGTTATCGATAAGGTACTTGCATAGTAGTCGGACATATGCTTTTATTTGGATGAAATTCAATGTAAGCATTTCTTTATCAAAGAATCATAATATTTTCCATAAAACTATATTGTTATTAACATTTTTAAATATTTCTCATCCATATAAAGCCCCAACCTTCTATTTTTCAAGTCAAAGTTAATTTAAGCATTTTTGTAAATGTTTTTCAAATATGGTTACCATGGAAACTGTCATTTTACAGAGATTAAATTTTACTTTATACTCTGAAAAATTATAAAATTCTATGACAGACATTTTTAAATATCTTCATTTTTTTGTAATATACATATCAATTTTCATTGTTTTTTTGTTGAATACAAAATTTTGAAAACTGATTTTGATTACAAAAATTGTTCAGATTGTAATAATTTGACATAACATTGAATTATAAAGTTTTTAATGTATGACTTCATTTTTTGTGTTATTAAACCTTCCAAAAATTATTTTATTACCTTTGAAGATGGTAAGGCAATTTTGACATTTTTTACCCCAACCGGTTAGCATGGAAATTGTCATTTTACAAAAAAATTAACTTGTTGACAAACATTTGTCTTTTCATTTCTGAATTCATAATAAAATTCTAAATTACATATCAAAAATCTAGAAATTCTATGAAAGAATTATTTTCTAAATAAGATTGTAGAAAATGTTCGTAGGTCCATATGATTACACATTTTAGAAGAGTTTACATCGTTAAAATGAATGACTTAATTAGAGATGACACCACACTTGACAGCCCAGAAGGGGTGCCAAAAAAAAGTCCATAAGTCTACCCTGAAACTATCTCTAAAGAATAACGACAATCTAATTACTTACACACTGCATGCCCTATCATCTGGCTGAGAGCATTCATTTGCTTTGTGGCCAACTTCCTTGCATCTGAAACAAACATCAAAGTGAAGAATAAAATGAATAAACACCAAATGTTTTCAGTTGAATTTGATGAAGCCAGATTTTCTTTTCTTTTTCATTAATTATCATTAATGATGGTAGTTACCTTTCCTTTTGGTATTCATTTCTCCATCATACGAGACCATTCCTGGAACAATCAGTGGAGGAAAAGGGAATATGGTCACTATTGGGAACACATCATGTAAGTGTGTGTGAGAGGGGCATCATACACCCTTTATCTGTGATAATGTATGTATATTGCCCTAATGTGACAATCATATAAACTTTATTTTAAAAGCTTAAATTTTGAACCAATTGCCCATCTCAAGCTCGTCAATGCATAATTCAAAAGCTCAATAGATTTTAGACATTTTTAAAGGAAAACCGCAAAGAAGATTATGTGCATCATGTGTGCACAACAAAAAATATTGTTGGTTCAATTTAAATTTCCATACCTTCGGCATGTAGGTTCACCTCTATTGTCTCCCCTTTCAGCTTTCAAGGGGCACATATTGGAGATATGTCCAACCTCGTTGCACCTAAAAAATACATAAGTATATAAGTAAAAATAATTTATTTTAAATAATAATTGTGACAAAAATAATATTTGGCATCATTACACTTTTCACAGTTGTGCACTGGAATATTCTATTTATTTCATTTCCAAAATATTGTTCTGTTTGGTCAAATGAAGGTTTTATTCTGAAATCAACTCAAGGGAGTTGTCCAAATAGGCATCCATGGGTGGGCCCTTAACATATATGCTTTATATAAGGGTTGCATTTGACTTGAAAGTATAACATTATCCTTGAACAGACTGAGACCGAACTATATACAAACTTTTTACAGATAAGTCACATCCATAGTATGTATAAATCCAATTCATGATATGATTTAAAAATACATTGACTCCATAAAACCTGTACTTACAGCCTGCATGTTCTAGTATCGGGTAGAGAACAGTCTTTTGCAAGGTGACCAGGTTTCTCACACCTGCAAGAAAAAGAAATTATTTCATTATTTACAAACAGACCATTCATCTTTAATCCTGAAAAAAACATCGGATAAAGTGACCCCTCAGCATTGAGAGCAACAGCAGATTACAATCATCATGAATAAACAAAATGTTTTCATTTTAGTGTAAGGAAACTATTTTATAATATTAAGAAATTAGGAAAACTAAGAATAAGGCAAAAGGGGCACTGACGACTATCAAGCTAGTGTTTTCGCCGATAACAATCTTTGGTTTTTCTGTGGACAGTGCTGCGGATACAAATTATTTTCATAAGAGACCATTTGTTTATTTATGCCTTTTAAAAATCAAGAGTAACAAAAATATGCATTGTGGATAAAGATCGATTTGGAAGAACCTCTTATAATATCATTATGAAAAGCAAGCCAAATTCAATTAAACCCTTTGTTTCTGGACAAGTATTTGCAACAATCACACCTTCATGGTCCCTCTAAATGAAACCAAATTAATTAAATGCCTTGTGCTGGTCAAACTTTTTGTAACTTAAATATATACACGCCATTTAAAAAGTCAGGTAAACAATTATTTTACACTTATGATTATGACAATGTAAATACCTTGATACAAATATGTCTCCTTGACACACACTTGTGTTATTGCATATAACTTTCATATTTAGATCTCTGAATTACTTTTGGTCCATGAAATGCGATGCCACAATTAATAGAAAAGGATTAAGATAAAACCTTTATAATTTGATTATGAAACACACTCACTTGCATAAAGCCTTAAAAAAAATCTGAATTACCTTGAACATGTTTTACTTGTCGGGGTATTACCTATGGGAATAAAAGAAACAATCAAATATTAATCCATCATGTAAAAATGCAAATTATCACATTTCTTAACAAAAAACAACCTTGGCATGTAGCAGACTGTTATGGAAAAATTCTAGGATTAGAATTTGTTAATGAAAATTTCTTCTCATGTATCAAATATTTAAAATTAGCCTTTACATTGGTCAGTAGAAGTGCACAGATCACTTTAACAAGGAGGCACTGTGAAGGCAGAATGTCAAAATTAAGATTCATGTGTTGTGAGAAAATGCCTGTTAACGCTTTATCAAACGCCAGCTTTTTGACTGTCGCAAATCAAGAGTTTGCAGAAGACATTTCGAAATATGATGAAAGTAATCATCTGATAGAGTAGAAAACATTGTGGGAAAAGGAGAAACTGTTTATTACAAGCAATTTCTCCATTTCCCAAAATGTTTTCCACCCTATCAGAAGAATGTTTTCCAAATTCATCACTCCTTAAAATTTCGTCTGCAAACTCTTTCAATTTGAGACAGTCAAACATTTGACATTTGGTAAAGGGTTTAGAATATTGCAGGGTTAAGACCCTTATACACATCTTTATCTAGACCATTTCTTTACTAAATAATCATTGAGCAAACACACTACATTTTCACAAATCTGAATATAAAAGTAGATTAAATCAAAAAATCAAATCTCATCATCCTGCATATCATGCTGATCAGTCAATCCATCTAGAATTAACTTTCATTCATAATATATTATGTAACTGTCCAATTTACTCCAGCTTATTACTTCATCATATCGACTTACCACTGTTTTGTTCCATCTTGGCCTTCTTGTTGTTTTTAGGAGCTTTATCACCTCCTGCTTTCCTTTTCCCTTGGACAACTGTAAACAAACAAAGGTCAAAGACATATAAAAATAAATACTTGCTTATATAGAGTTTAATGACACGCCAACAACATTGCAGTTATTTTAAAATTTCCTGACTTACACAAATACTAGTCACAGCTCTGCAGTGTCTTGCTCAAGGACTCTCATTAAAAATCCCAGTGCATATAAAAATTAACATTATCAACAAAATATAAAGGTGAATAAGGACAGTAAATACCAAAGCTGATTTCCTTGGTGGGTTACCTTGGTACAGCTCATTCAAATAGCATTTTGCGTCCAATCCAATTATAAAGGGATGGTAAATGACAAGAAAAGAACATTCTTTGAAATATTGGGGAAAATTCAAGATCTCCAATGATAAGTATTAAAATAAAGCGTTCCAAACTAAAGTGGCCTGACCAATCAGCTTAGTTTATCACAGGGAACAAGAGTGTGAAGTTACAATCTATTCCTACTCAGTAGTGACAGAGCTCCCGACCTACATGCAAAATGATCACCATTTACCCAAGTTTTAAGCAAATAAATCCAAAACTGAAAAGGGGTAAATCCCAAATCCCGCCAAAAATGATTTGCCAGACATACCCATCTCATAGCTTAAACGTGCACAAGGAGATCATTTAAATATTGATCCCATTTCAATTAAAGTATTTAGTGATTAGAACACAATCTAAATTAAGTTTTTATATTGAAAAATTGATCATACGGGAAAAGGAAATTAGCTTCTTTCTCAATCCATTAACCCATTACAAGACAATACCGACATTTGACCAGTTTGTTGCGGACGACTTAAGAAAACATTGTAGGAAAAGGAAATTGCTCTTAATGAGCAATTTCTCCTATTCCCACAATGTTTTCTGCCATATCAGAAGATTTCTTTTAAATTTCATAACAATTTGATATGTCGTCTGCAAACTTTCTATTCTATTTGGGATAGTCGAAAATTTGGTGTTTTGTAAAGGGTTAAGACAACTATGAGAAGTAAAGGTATATGGATATCCCATCCAGGTTTGTCATTAAGAGCTGACTGCCGGCCAATTTGACCACTTCAAATGACGTTTTGGTCCGCACAAATAACATAGAAAATATAAATGAGTAGCCGTTTTAACACCTAATTTTTGTTGGGTGTTAACTTCATTGGCCTTCTCAAATTGAAAGTTGGCATCTTACTCCAAAAATTGATAACAACCCTGCCCATTATATATATATATATAAAAAAAAGATCAGGTTACAAGAATGTTTATCACAGTGTTACCTGTTTCCTCTTCATCATCGCTATCGTCTTCTTCATCACCATCATCATCTTCTTCATCATCATCCTCATCTTCTTCGTCATCATCATCCTCGTCTTCATCATTCTTAATTACAGCCAACTTTTGCTTGACCAATTTTTTCAATGATTCTTTACCTTCAACCATTTCATCTTCATCATCCTCATCTTCTTCTTCATCATCATCATCCTCATCACTGTCTTCATCTTCATCCTCATTTGCTTTTTTTAAGGATCCTTTCATCTTTTTGATATCAGATTCATCTTCATCATCTTCTTCTTCGTCGTCGTCGTCTTCTTCATCATCATCATCATCATCCTCCTCCTCTTCTTCATCATCCTCCTCATCACTGTCTTCATTATCTTCCTCATATGCTTTTTTCAAAGATGCCATTTTCTTCTTAATCTCAGATGCCACACCCTCTTCATCACTATCCTCCTCCTCTTCATCATCATCATCCTCATTACTATCATCCTCATCTTCCTCTTCATTGCTAGCTTTTGTTAGAGCTGCAGATCCATTTTTCATCATTTGAGCAACAACCTCCGTGTCTAATTCATCCCCAGAAGATTCTTCGTCACTATCATCATAATCATTCTCCTCATGAACCAAGTCGCTTATCTTGACCCCTTTGAATTTCTTTCCTTTCATCAATTCTTCTTTATACAGCTTCTGTGTTGGTGCAGATTTCGGGGTTTTCTTGTTAGGTGCAGCACCAGCAGGGGTCATTTGCTTTTTTACAACGTTTTTTTTCTGTTTCGGTTCTGTTTTGGGTGTTTGTGGTAATTGAGTTTTAGCCTGTGGTGGTGTCTGTAACTGTTTCTTCTTTTTTTGAATGGACTTTGGAGTTCCATTTAGACCTGGGGTTGAAGGTCCATTCTGAAAAGTGCAAATACAGAATGGTTAGCCCTGGGATGAGACTGATGTTTAAAGTTTAAGGTAACACAACCACAACATCATCATTTAATCATAGTTCCCTCAGAAATGGCAAAGTGAATTGTATTACTCAGCTTGCCCAAGACCCTAAAAGGGACAGTTTCACAATGAGTTACAAGTGTGAGTACAGGGCTCATACCAGAGCAGAAACCCAAATCCTGAAAATTAGCTTGGGGTCAGGGGCCCGCAGTGGCCCATCAAGGGTCAGGGCGGAGCACAAATCAGGATTTTTAAGATTCATTTTACTTAAGTGCATAGTTTCATGTTTGTCTTACCTTAAGAGGGTTCACACAAAAAAGTCATACCCAATTATCAATGAATTTCTTGTGAATAGAAATTGAAAGCTTTTTTCCTTGAATGTTACAGTAAAATCAAAATGGAGGATGTCACAGTGTTTATTATGAATTCTCCGGTAAAGTCCGTCATTATTTTGGTTTTTCTTAAGTCCAATAGTATATGTTTTATTCATAAAATTTAACCAATAAAAGCACAGAATTTTGTTCGGAAAGCAACGGCTGACCATTTGCTAGTTTCCGTTTTTCCGGAAATAAATGACTCGATTATGACAGTAGACGAATCAATTTCAATTCCCAAAAAATTTCGTAATAATGATTTTTTCCGCCTATACGAGCCCCCCCCCCCCCAAAACTCGGATCAGGAATGATCTCAAAATCGGCCCCAGACACACCAAATCCGGAATTCCGTGGGTTTCTTTCTCAGAAGATTAGAAGCCCTGTAGTAGCAAATACATGGGTTAAAGTTGAAGAATTTCAAAAACCTGAAATCTCTAGTTTTTTATTCTGAAAAAGGCATGTTCGCTTTATTGTTATATATGGACAAAAAGTCTAAAAATCTTGAAAACTTCTGTACACTTTCACCCATGCAAATAAAGACTTAAACAATCATTGAGCTAGCAGAATAAGTGTCCGAATGTTGGGAAAAAAAACAAGAAAAAACCCCTACCTTTACACTAGTCTCAATGATGAACCATGAGCGAAGCTTTTTTCAACATTTATTCTGCTAATCTATGTCTCAGATTCTTTTGCTATATTGACTGACGCCTTGGAGCCCATCGTGATTTTTAGATTAGATTTCTGCACACAGATATTTAGCGCACGTTTGACTGACTGTAACTCCATTAAATGCAATGGAATATGAAATCAAACATACTGATTTGGAGCTTAACTACTTATCTTTTGTTGTGTGAAGTTTCAAAAGTGTTGCTATTGTATTCATATCCAAAGTTTTGATTCAAATCACACACAGAAGAAGTGCAAAAATAGCAAAATAGACGTCCAAAATATCTGAATGACCGAGCTATGTCACACGGTCTGAAAAGAAGCAGATTTCCACATACCACTGTGATAACAGTGTAAACAAATAACTGGAGTAAAATATTTGTGCGCATCTGATACTATACTTACACTGAATTAATTTGAACCATATTTTCATAATTCGATTCTTTAGTTTTGTTTGAAAAATTTGAAGCGATAGATTTATATGTAGAATTCGACTGTTGTACAACTATTGTATTAAGTACAACTCGATCTGAGATAAGACGCATACATAATTCCCATGCTGTCCTTAGTATGTAATGTGATGATGTGAATCTTGGTTGTAAACAAAATGGACATCGAAAGCTTCATTTTGAGCCTGATTGATGTTAACAGATGGATAGTCATACTTGTTTGACGCGATCAGAAAATATTGAGAAACTTTTGTACTGTGAGTAAAATAATTTTCAATAACAATGGCAATATGGGTCTTCAAACATTGCTACAAAATATTTGTCACATATGTCCTCCATTAAATGGATGGTTCAAAAGTTTGACGTGATGGGAGATATTGCCCTATCCAAAGATTTCTCAATATTTTCCGATCCTGTCAAATAAGTTTGAGTAGCGTGGGCTAAGACGATTCACAAACAATTCATTGATGTATTTCAGCTTTCCTTTTTTTCGTCAGTCCCTTTGTTTGTTTGCATAATTTGTTTTGCATTGATTGTCAAGGAGGCTTAATAAAGCCCAAGTCAATCTCGATGACTGCTTCCTGGACAATACACCAGTAAAAGCGCCGGTTTGTGGGTTAGTCCCGGTAGTTTTCACCCCTCCTCATGGGGATCCTCGGTACAGTGGTCCGACGCTCAACCACTGTGCCCACTCACTTTGAACATGATTTGAAGGCACACAATCGGTCGTTCGGAATTTTTTGTAACACAAAAATCATGATGGACTTTAGACATAGCGAAGCGTATACAAATGTCCAAATGTTGAAAAAAACTTCGTTCACAGATCATTATTGAGACTACCGTTGTGAGAGACTCCTGCATAGTCTTTAATCAATACTGGACACTACAGTCAACTTGACAGTTCCAGATCACTAACAGATAAAATCGTTTTTTCTTGTATTAATCCATTTGTTGTAGAAATAAACATAGGTTGAGACAACCCCCTATTATAAAAGAGGTGGTCCGAAACTGTCGAGTTCCCCTGCCTTCATTCATCATATAATTTTTAATCCAAGACCCCATTTAGTGTGAAAATTTCACATGAATACATTCTATTATACTTTTTCTTACAAATGATGTCAATTTTCAGTGCATGTTATTTTTCTAAATGAGCGACTTAATCGCCGAAAAAATATTTCATTGAAATAGGGTCAACTTCCGGTGACTTGTCTTGTTCTTAATTAACTGTTAACTGATTGTGATCGATTGAACAGATGTTGAAATATCTTTTTTGTTTTGTCAACATCTCAATGAATATGCTAAATGATTGTTAAGTTTTTAAAGCCAGATTTTCTTCACATTCATAGAAATTTGAGAACAAACATAAGATGATCCGGAATTGTCCATGATCTGAAACTCTCGAGTTGACTGTACTTCCATCTCAAAGTTACAATTTGACTCGTAACAGTGTATAAATTGGGACATTAAAGAAGATTGTGCCAAGTGACTGCGAGTTAAAAAAAACCTAGGGCGAATTCCGAAACTTGGGATTGGACCACGTGTTCAGATAAAATGTGAATCGATATTTTTTCACATTTTTCGAGCAATCAAAATGACTGAGCAAACCAACTAAACAAAATTGTTATTCCTCGTGAATTGTAACCTGAATGTATTATTATTCTAATGAAAAGTATCCTCAGCACCTCGTTACTACGCACTTCATCGAGATTAAAGGGCGATCGCAAGAGCAGAGGGCTAAGTCGACGAATACTACCGTGTATTCTTACAGTAACTATCTTAAACTATATTACTTATGATATCATTCATAAATACACTTACTTTAGCCCCTTTATTCTTTTTCGTAGCTGTCATCTTTCTGTATGATCAAGTGGTGGTACGTCTATGCGACTGGATGTGACTGGAAGTTAACGAAAACGTGGTTTAGTTTACTTCCGGTTTGTTACGTCAAATATTTAGACTGTCATACCATCATTTTCACAAATTTGATCGTAGAAGTACATATGACCCGATACCAGTCCAGGCAACGGTATTGTCTTTTTGACTACCTTTACCGGGTATGACGAATTTCCTACCCCCTTGTGCAGTAGGGAACACCCCTTTTGAATATCATTTTTGGGAAACAGTCAGACCCTTGATACTTGTAAACAGAGACATAGATAACTATTTAATAATAGTATTTATCTATGTCTCTGATACAAAATAAGACGGAATCTAAACAATTTGAAAATGACATTTTCTGTTTTGTGATCAATTCAAAATAAAAGCAGAAGCAGTAGGATCCGATGAGAATATCCAAAATGATGAAAAATTACATTCTCTTAATTCTACATGAGCGATACATTTCCAATGATAAAAGACGTTAACTGTGTTAGGCGCGTAGCTAAGACTATTTGAAGATTACACTCCTAAACAAGGGGCGTCCGTAGTCCGAATGGTCCAGATGTAGATATTTCATAATTACTTGTACAGCTTAAAGGGTCCGAGTTTAGGGGTCCAGGGCATGATGTACTCGTTTTTCTATTCTTTTTATTTGTTAGTTCTGTGCTATTTAATGACTATTTCTATGAAACGCATTGCTTATATATAATTACAATTCGATCTAAATGATCACACTATTTTCTATCAGTTTAGACACTATTTTCATGAAAACCAAATGTACCTCAAGTTAGAAAACCAAATACAACGACAGACATGTATGCACGTTGAGGGTTTCACGGTTTAAAACGCACGTGTGTACGTGCGGAAGCACAGCTACGCGCCTGAGTGTTTCAAAAATCTGACAAAAGTAATTTAAATGTACTATTTAATATGCACTTGAGCAGAATGATATGAACGTTTGATTCACAAAAGAATATAATGACGGGATTTAAAAACGTTTCACCCAAAAATACATATTTCTGACCAAAGGATTGCAAAAAAGATGTGAGCACCCTTTCATTTCATATGTATAATGACTGTCTAATGTGTAAACATATTATCGGTTTTATTGTTTTGACATTGCTTTAACTGTATGTGATGTCACAACATCCTCGTGCAGCCCGTGTACCCTAACCATGTGGATTAGATCCGTAAAATCGTGCATACGGGAGTGTTAGTCGATACACAAAACATTTCATGAATATTTATAGACCGCGCCCGGAGCACCACGTGTAACAACCGCTAGACAGGACGGTTTCATATACGTCAGCGTCACCTACGCAATCGGTTTTTGACAGCGGAATCAACAACTCCTTTTGTGATAGGCAATCGAGGTGCACCAGTGAGTCGTTATACGATCAGAAATCGTTTATTGGAACACGGGAAACAGTGCCGAAGACCATACAGTGGAGTAATCTTGAAAAGACTTCACCGCCAACAACGCTTGCTATAGGCCCGTAACCATCTCCGAGATAACTGGAAAAACGTGATTTTCACTGATGCTCCAATCTGTTTAATACGGATGGTCGTGTTAAGGTCTACAGACGGCGAAATGAACGTTTAGCCAATGACTGCGTCTTTGAATACGACCGTTACGGCGGAGACAGTATAATGGTATCGGGAGCAAAAAACAGTCGATTCAAATCAGAGTTAGTCATATGCCATGGACATCTTACGGTAAGACGTTACACCGACCAAGTCCTGGATCTGGTTATTCTTCCAATGTTTCAACGACACCAGGGTTTGACGTTACAGCACGATAAAGCACGACCACACGCTTCACGTATCTCCCGGGATCATCTTCAAGCCAACAACGCCAACGTTCTTCCTTGAACCTATTGTTTTTCTGACGGCAAGCCTATACGTCAACGTTTTAATCGACCTCCAATGTTACAACAGTTAACGGCAGCCGTCCATCAAGAGTTGGATAGGATTCCACGGTACCTGCTTCGGAACTGGTGTGGAACCATGAGAAGATTAGCTGCTGTTTTAGCCATTGGTGGCGGACATACACGATATTGACTTTAAAAATGAAAATGCCTTAACTTCGTTGAATAAAACGTTCTAATGCTTATTGTTTAAATTGATAAATTGGTAATTAGTATAAGTTATGGTGTTCCAGAATAATACAAGTGTATAATGATATAAACCATTTTAGATTGTTGAAGAAATTAAATGAATTATTGTCAAAAAACTTTGGGTGAGGCGTTATCTAATCCCGTCAGTAAGTTGTGACATATAAAGCTGTGTCATTAATCAAATTAGGCAAATGTGTACAGACGTCATTCTCGCGGGAAACGATATGGCGGCATCAATATTATTTCAGAGGCGTTTTCATTAGATAACCCCGATGTGTTCAGATTGCTTCAGATGATGCTATGATTATCTAGACACTTGTAATAGTCTAGGCATACTTCTTATTTTACTGAAGATCGGTCCGCTCGTGGGTTTATTTCAACGGTTTAGGATCAACATATACCATGGGAATGTACACATAGCTTTGTATGCTGTGAAGAAATGACTTAAGACGAAGCCGCTGATAGTGTTGTTTATTCTCAGTAATCATAAGGATATCCCAAGTATAACATCTACATCTTTACCAGGACGCAAAGCTGGGCCCAGTCCGCCCGGACATTGTGGTGGTGTGTCGACAGTGTGCTCACCCAGGTCCAAATACCTCAGTCTTCCACCCATACACCCCGAATGGCCTCCAAGGACTGCCTAATATACGACTTAGTTAGCAAACTATACAGGTTATGACATGGCGCTGACAGCCAGATAATAAGATGTACAAATAAGAGCAAGAAAAACAAATTGCCTATTGTTACACCATATCCCTGGACTAACTGGGTTGCATGAACTTGCCTCGGAAAATAGTAGCATACCCTATCACTACACATAAAATTGCCTCGGTGAATAGTAGAATACCATTTCACTACACATAAAACTGCCTCGGTGAATAGTAGCATACTCTTTCACTATACATCCATACATGTGGCGTACCTTGAGCAGCTGGTTGACGTCGTTACTCGAGAGAAGCAGCCTATGTAGACAGCGAGATAATCACCCGTGTGAGGGCGGAAATGTTGGTATCACTCAGGCCATGGAAAGAACCTTTGTGAAACACGGTGATGTCCTTTATACAGGTGTGCCGGTCGTCTTGGGCACCCTGACAGAGGCATTCAGGTGTATTATGGGTGCCTGTCAAAGCTGGGCGAGGCAGACTTTCTGGTTTTAACTATCAGTATTTACAGGCGGATGTCTACGGCTGTAGTTAGAGTAGTTTAATTAAAACCAGAAAACTATACGGTCATTGATACTTTGTTAGAGTAGCCAATCCAGTTAGGCGTTTATGGTTAACGTTACGGTGGAATAGAACGACGCACATGATTAGCCTTGTCAGGTACCATGACCGACCGAATTTGTAGAAGTTAACTTGAGCAATCGAGAAAAGAGTTTCGTATGGTTATTGTAATTTCTCTGTTATACTTCCGTTATGGCTTTTTTCAACGAGACCACGAGTCCAAACTGTGCCCGGTCAGTATCCATAAAAGATGGAACACCAATTGTCTTTGGTCGTGAACATGGTAACTGCCCAACAGCATTGATCACTCTATTCTTCACCAGATCTCTTGATAATCAATTCTCGTTTTGCCTCCTGTTGATAAATGTAGCAAGGGTTTAAATAGGTTTCTTTAACGGTTTACATACAGGGGTAAAGTCTTGTACTCATGTGTATACTGTGTATCCTTCTGGACTTAATCATGGTAGTCGAGTATGCGTTGATGGTCTGAAAACATATTTATTCTCTTGCAGGTGTGTTTCTTACAAGTAGAACGTGGTTTTGTCGTATTTGTCTTGCAATAACTGGTTGGTTTTGAATTAAGTTTTATTCTTTGATGGAGTCGCATCCCTTTTTTCCATCTTGAACAATGTGATCTGTAAAAAAAACCTATATCTTGACCACCTTCCACGAAGTCGCTCTCTTTGGATTGTCTAATCAAAACTTTTACTTTGTATACAAAGGCCGCTAGTCTATAATACAATTTATCTTCAATACAATATGTTCATGAGTTGTGCACCCAATACGTTTCCTAAAAAATAATCGCACACCCGCACCTTCATAGCGTATGCACACTGTGTCCAACCTACACTTGATACATTTTCTTATCATCTTATAAAAGAACTCCCAATAAACTAGATTACTCGCTTACTCATCATCATTATATATATTCATTCACTTATTTTCTCACACGTTCTCTAACTACTTTGAACTCTCAACCAACCAATCAGCCAATCAACCAACATCCACTGAACCAACTAAAAAATAAATTCACCGATTAGTTAATTAGCAGATCAATTTATTAAAACAGACCATTTACTATCTGTCTCTTTTACTTTGATTCTTTTTGTTTAGTTTACTAAATTTATGTATTATTACGTTTTGGCTGAGATCGCGAACGATAATTGTACGAAACAACTATTCTAGATAATCTTCAGAAAAGAAGGCAGTCATTTTTTGCGCCAAAATAATGTAAACAAAATGTGTGAGCTTGTTCAACATCTTGACAGCACAAAATGGGTAAAAGTACTCGACCTGTACGAAGATGCGCTTCAAGCTAGAGCAGAAAAACTACGCCCAGATAAGAAAAAAGACTTGCTTGAACTTGACAATTGGTGAGCTACTGTAACCTAAAGCATAATGCCTAGTCAAAATAATTCGACGTGAAGATTGCCTTCTGATGAAGCCATCTAGCGTCGAAATTTCTAAGCATCAAAATAGTGGTGGACTTTCCATATTCTGATTTTCAGATTGAATGCACAAAATGGCTTTTCAAAATCAATGTTTCATATCTTGTCTTATCAATTGACATTAAATGACCATTTAATGCTTTAGATCAGAAGCTTTGAATTTTTATTAAATCTACCACTATTTGCTATTTGTATCCTTGGAAATTCGACATTAGATTGCCCCATTAGAAAATAAAGGCAATCTTCCCATCAAATTATTTTGACCATCGACCGACTAAGACCCAATAAATGGATACACAGGATGGCAAAAGATATAACTGAGTAATGTCTCCCTGCCATAGTGGCGAGGACATGTTGATTTCAATTTGTCCAATTTTTCAAAATGATATGTACTCATTTCAAAAAGTTGTCATCCAACTAATGCAAGTGTGGGTGGCCATTACTCCTTGCTTTTCTTCTTGCTTAACATTACAGGGCTGAGTTGGGGCATTGTCTTACAAGCTCAAGTTTGATATCCAGCAAGATAATCCTTAAAACTTCAAAATTAATGCCCTTAACTAAAGGAAATTGATGTTTGTCCTCCTTCTAGCTCAAACAGTTGTTGTCCATTCTTTACCTTTCTAAAGGAAAACTTATGATTTTCAACTGTCCATATATAGACCATAAAAGCATATATTTTTCTATATAAAAAAGTACCCATTTTTTTTCTGAAGGCAAGAATTGTGAGAACATTTATCACTGCTTTTCAATTTAAAGAAAAGTTCAAATTTTGTAATTAGCTCTTAGAATTTCATCCACTACAAACACATAGATTTGTTATACATAAGAAATGTAAAGTTTATTTGCCTCTCTAATCTTTGGATGGATGTAATAATGTGTCTGGGGATGTGTCATGAGTAAAATGATAACTCTTATATGCTTTTATAATTAATGAATATAAAGTTATCATCCATAATTTGATTTTTGAAATAAGTCATGAATATGAATGGCAGGAATAATTTAGTTGCCGAATAATGCATAGTCAATCCCTTGATTGATGAAAGATGGAATCTTTAGGTATGTCTGCGCTGTTTCAAAAACTGAAAAGGTTATCATTGTATCTTTAACAAACTTTTATGAAATGTTTGTGGCCCTACTATCTTGCTCCATTAGGATCAAAATTGATTGATAAAAAATGGACTTGCTCCTTATGGAAGCAGTAGGTCTCTTAGAAACTAGCTCAAGTTTGTTATTAATGGTTCTGTTCTATGTTTTTATTTAATTGCAGGTACCAGAATGTTCTTCCCTCAGATATCAAAAGCAGGAAAGTCAGACAAATCACACATGAAGAACTTTGTAAACTTATGAAGTGGAAGCTTACGGTATGAAGCAATATCAATAGAAATAATAAATCTTTTAATGCATTCTTCCTTTGAAATAATCTATTTCATTTGGAATGATGAATTCAAATTTCTGTTTGTATTTCTGATGTAAAATGAAACGTTATGTTTCAATTTTGGAATGATATATAGGTGTTGTTCACTTAATGTTGTGCCATCTAAAACATAACAGGGTTGCTGGTTTGGTTTTAGTTTTACACTATTTTCAACAGCAGTGTTTCAGTAATATTCCCATATCCCAGTCTTTAGTGTATTCGTTTGTGATGCTGACTGTTTTAGCAGTACTGCACAAATTTAACACTATAATTTTCAAAGCCTCTGACAGCTATTTAAAATCTTCAATTTAAAATTGGTAAGAAGAAAATAAAAAAAATGAAAGAGTAAAGAAATCTTGAAGGGATAATACCAAATGCACCAGCAGTAGGTATTGAAAGCTTAATCAGAAGTTATGTTTTATGTAAACAATAAAGTGTTCTGAGCATTTTGACAAAGAAGAACTTGTTTGTAATAATAGCTTTCTTCAGCTGTTTGATATGAACTTTGGAAAGCTGTGTGACGTAAGGGTATACATTTATTTTAATTACCAATTTTCTACTTTACACATCATTTTCTACCCAAAATAACTAAAGAATTGATCCTTTGTTGTCCTTTTTGGTGTCTGCTATTGCGTTCAAGTTGTGGCACTTATAAATTTCAATATCACAAGTTCATTGCAAGACTGGTCAATCCATAACAAATATGAAGCAATTACTTAAATCTGGCATTGAACTCTTAATAGATGGAATGGGTTAAAAATTAAAATTAAGTATATTGTAATCCTGTAACTGTATGGTTTATTTATTTTCCTAACAGAGAGGAAAGTTCCGACCTCGCCTTACAGAGCTTGTGAAAGAAAACTCCCCAGAACTTGTAGAAACTTCAAGCACAGAGGCCTTCAAGAAGCTGCCAGATCTGTCTAGTGCTATAAAAGAACTGACTGTTTTAAAAGCGGTTGGACCTGCTACAGCTTCAGGTAGACATGTACATTCTCTCTCATATCGAGGCTTCAACTCCTTCAAGCAACTACTCTAAGAAGTTTTAAGTGGCTTATGCTGTAGCTTTGAGTAATTCTAGGATTGTTTTGTATAAGATAAAACATGTACAGTATTCACAGGGTATTGACAGGCCTCTTTGTGATAATCTATGACATAAGTCATTATTCTGTCAGACATTTGAACACCTTTTCTAGCCTGAAAGTTTTTGATCTCATATGAGAGTCAATTGTGCATCGCATTTAAAGCTTCTGCCTTAACCCATTTTCAAACAATAACGATATTTTACCAGTTTGTAGCAGACAACTCTGGATATAACATTATGGGAAAAAGAGAAATTGCTTATAAGGAGCAATTTCTCCTTTTCCCATAATGTTTTCTGCCCTATCAGAAGATCATTTTTCAATTTGACCACATTTTAAAATGTCGCCTGCAAACTCTTTCAATTTGGGACTAATTGCGCTAATAATAATTCCTAACAAAGTCAATTTTTCTTGGTTCATGAAATACTGTATCTCTTGAGGTCCTGCATGGCCAGATGGTTAAGATGAAGGTGTATGGCTTGTCACAGGTTTGATCCTCACCAGTTGCACTGGGATCGTTCATGGAAGTGTCCTTGGGCAAGACACTGTAGATCCCTGCCCAGTAATGGAGAAAACCAGGAAAGCCGTAAAATAACCGAAAAACTGTTGACACAGTTAAAACCCCTTATAGTATAAACTGCATCTCTTGAATACTTGGTGCATGATTGCCCTGATCCAACATTTCACTAATTATATTATTTAGATTAGATTTGTTAACCCTTATACTGCTGGGACCAGCTTTGTACTTATGCAAACAGGTTGGATAAAAGCCAGCCACCAATTTACTTTGCGACTGGCCTGTGATCCAACCTGTTTTCATCTTTCCTCATAAAAATGAAGCAGATACTAAAGATTTGGAAAGAAGATGACACAAAAATCTATTCTAAGAAAATTACCCAGCATTCTAAGGGTCAATGCATTGTTTTTTATATGTTCTCTATTTCAGCCATTCTTGCAGCAGGGGCGCCTCATCAAGCTGGGTTTATGGCAGATGAAAGTATGTATGCCATTGGTGTGCTTAAGCCAATCAAATACGACCTGCCTTTTTATATGGATTATATGAAGAAAGTCAAATCTGTGACCAAAGACCTGAACAAAAATGGTAATGTATGAAAACATATTATTTGGCTTTGGCAATTTTGATGATATCGTAACGTTTGTTGAACGTTTATGCAAATTAGGAACCTTATGCATTGTTTGAGAGAACATGCCGGTATACATATAGACAACACAATTGCTCAGTGTACGACAATGTTTTTCACTGATCGGATATGTTTGTGTCGTTGAGAGGTTCATTTGCTCGGTTCTTACATTGGTGGCAGCGGTGGGATTAAAACTTTTCCTTCTATCGGAGTTGCCTTCCCCATGTGTTTCCCAAGGGCCAAGACTCGGAATGAGTCTTCTCGCAAGTGGGAGTTATGTAACGTTCGTTGAATGTTTATGCAAATTAGGAACCTTATGCATTGTTTGAGAGAACATGCGGGTATACATATAGACAACACAACTGCTCAGTGTATGACAGTGTTTTTCACTGATCGGATGAGTTTGTGTCTTTGAGAGGTTCATTTGCTCGGTTCGTTACAATATATACCATTTATTTGATATGATGTATTTACTGTCCTAGATGCACCTGAAGTTGAAGACATGGAAAATCATGTGACAAAAGGAGCAAGTGCTAGTGCCAAGCAATATTTCTTTGTTTGTGTGTGTTTTTTTCCAAATGGTGCAAAGAGAAGGACTCTCCTCATACTTCAGATTTGTTCTGTACTGTTAATATCTTTATAACTGAAAAATTGTTGACGCAACATAAAACCAGCAAACCCACCACCTTAACCACTGGGCCATGCTTGACCCAGGCAATTCCCAAAATCTCTTATTACATGTATTGCTTACTTCAGTAAGAGAGATATTCATGATTTATGTGTCTGTTTGGAATTTCAATTATTTATAGCATGCTTATCATTCCAAGCCATTGTCTGCTTTTTGTAAAATTTGTCATTGGTACCGGTAAGAGAAAAATAAATTATATCACCTTGACAACAATTTTTGCCTTTTTTACACATTAAACAACTGGAATCTTTCTAAATTTATTTTATAAGATAAGATATGGGTGAACTCTGATGATTACTTAACTTTTCTACGAGACAAAACATTTGATCAAAACTGGCAAATGTTTGAAAAACGTATCCCCTTAGATGAAATAGGAATTATTTGAAGAAGAGAAATGGCTTGTTTAAACATTTTCTCATTTGCAATTCATATATATCATTACACAAGTAAACACATGCTGTACATACATTGTACAGTCTAAAGTTTGTTCGGTATATTTATGGTTAAACATGTTTGATTTTAGATGCCAAGAAAACCTGGACTCCCCATAAAGTAGAGTTAACACTTTGGACTAATCAGATCTTGAGTGCATTGGATCCAGATAAACTTACCACTGTTGAGACTCAGAGTAACTCGGACGATTCCACACCACCAAAGAAGAAGAGGAAAACTTGACTGTAGTATGAAGGACCCCTGTTGTGATTGATTAATATCCATAACTTCATAATCAGTTTCCCCTATATGGTGATTTGTGACGGGTCCAAATTGACAGCATTACAGGGGTGACAAAATCAATTGTCCATATTGCCCAGCTTGTCCAATAGCCTACACAGACAGGTGAATATATAAGATTATTTTATAACCATTATAAAGCCAAGTACGAAAACGGATTTGGCTTTTACGGACAAGTAAATCAAAATGAGATTTAGCCACCACTGCATTAGCAGAAGACAAAAATATCATGATAAAGAAAATTCACTATGACTGTGGCTATAAAACGACTATGACAAAAGGATCAACTGCTTGGAGAATTTATTCAACAATAGGATTTGAAAAGTTGTAAGGGGTTATAAGAAAATTGATGAACACATACTTCACTTATCAAGAGTTTAATGCAAAACTGTAGTAGGTCCGTCATTTACGTGAAGCCTTGCATTGAACCAGCTATATGTTACAAATTACCTGCTTTGTAGGCAGTTAACACATGACATTGCAGCTAGTAAATATTTTATGGAAAGTTTCTAACTCCAAGAACAAAATGGCAAAAGAAGTGAATGTGTAAAGAACCATTTTTGGACCTCACTTTTTCACACACTGAAAAGTAAACAAATAAGGATGAGATGTGTTATGTATATGAGACCTTTGGCTGATGCTTTTGGCAGCTAAATACCTTTGGTTGATATTGTGATCAAATGAGAATATAATCTATGAAAGCAACCTGTGTCATAGAAATAATGTACTGATGTAAATGTGAGGAAAACCTAGGTGTACGGATGGATGCAACTACCATTGTGATTAAAATAAAACACCTTTACATGGTGTGCAGCAATGGTGCTTTTTTATATGTAAATGTCCATAGAGCCTAGTACTGTCTAATACTGTTAATAAATGATAGAAATGTTATTAGAGAAGATGCTTGTCATATAGTAATTGATTCCATACCTTAACACTTCATTCAGGCTGATAAAACATTTTAACTTGGTCCAATTTATGATAAAATTGACTTGATGAATGGCTACAATATTGATATAAAAAAAGAATTTGTTCTGTTTTCACTTAAAGCCATACTTGCCCTCATTTACACTTAAATTGTGAAAGTTCTCTAGAATCATTGAAGATTAACTATTAAGTTGAGACTGTAATAGTTCACATTATGCTTTTAAAAGAGTAAATACTCTAAGGTCAGCCGAGAAATGTTGGGAACCAATTAAACACAAGAAACTCTCCATTTTGAATGTTAATGTTGTAAACGTTGGATAAATGACAGTACTTTTGTGTGTTTGATGAGATTTTTCTAACCAGGTGCTCACCACTCATTAATCCGAGCGCTCCTTGCTATTTTAGATGTAACTCGAATGTAAACAATGCAGTTAAATTGGTGGGGACTAAATTGTGAAAATAGCTCCTTGAAAAATAGATAATAAATAGTGCAGGAGTTATAATGTCATGATCCTGTTGTTTTTTGCTATTTTTCACCATATTCTATCATGATTTATAACTCATATTACCAAGTTTTGCAGTTTTTCTGAGCACTAGTATGGATTTAACATTCCCTCATAAGGGTTTTTCTAAGCACCTATATTGAAAACAACACTTTAAAAAAAGAAAAGATAATCTTTGTGATAAAGGGTAGAAAAATTGTAAGCAAAAGAGAAATAGCTTTTGATGAGCAATTCTCTTTTGGTCACAATGATTTCTTACTTGGCGGCTGGCCTAGATCTAACCTGTTTGCTTAAGCTTAAAGTCGGTTCCAGCACTATAAGGGTTAGATCACACATAAAGTCAATTGATACTGTAAATTGTAATGAACAATGGCACCACAATTGACATGATTGGTCCAAAAGCGTTCTCTGCCCCATTACCATTATCATCATCATCATCGTCATCCTTGCTTCCACATATCTGGGTTAGATTGCAATTCTCGATGATTGGACTGTAGTAAGTAACAAAGTCCTCATAGCTACACACTTCGCTGTTACATGCCGGTATGACCACAGCTTTTTCATTGGCGAACATCTTCACTGCGAAGCTGCGCTGGTTCTCTGAGTTGATTGTGTTGTTACAGACGTACATTGCTACGGCGAGGTTCGCTGAGAATGGTGCGATGTCGCTGGTCCTAAATTGCCTGTAGATCATGGCTCCTCGATTAGAGGAAAGGAGGTCTGAACTGTCTTTGAATAACCCAAAGGCCGTCATCAAGGGGACGGTTGTCTCAGAGTGGCCAAACACAAATTTACCTGCCAGATACCTTAAATGATTCCAAACAACACATTTTCGACTGTCCTAAATTGAAAGAGTTTGCAGACGAAATTCCAAAATGTGATGAAATTGGAAAATAATTTTCTGATAGGGTAGAAAACATTGTCGGAGAAGGAGAAATTGCTCGTTACGAGCAATTTCTCCTTTTCCCACAATGTTTTCGAAAGTCGTCAGCAACAATGTGGTCAAATGTCGTTATTGTTTGGGAAAGGGTTGAATGTTTTCAAACAAGACATACATGAACGTCTTGATTCATTAACTCCTACAAATACATGTGTAAATCATTTTTAAAGTCTCTGCACCATATGACTTAAGACACAAGGTGTGTTCCATAGTGTGATTTTCTGCTTTTGTCACAACAATCTTTCCTCGTTGAGGACAGTGGTCCAGGGGTAGAGCATCGGTTTCAGGACACGAGGGCCGTGGGTTCGAATCCCGTGAGTAGTGGGATCTGCCCAGGGATATTTTATAAGAACAATGGGTTTTGGGGATGCATCTGATTTGAAACAATGAGTATTTTTAGCTCACCTGAGCACGTAGTGCTCAAGGTGAGCTTTTGTGATACCGAGATGTCCGTCGTCCGTGCGTCCGTGCGTCCGTGCGTGTGTCAACAATTGCTTGTGAACACTCTAGAGGCTACATTTATGATCCAATTTTTATCAAAATTGGTCAGAATGATTGTCTCAATAAAATCTTGGCCAAGTTCGAAACTGGGTCATGTGGGGTCAAAAACTAGGTCACTAGGTCAAATAATTTAAAAAGTTTGTGAACATTCTAGAGGCCACATTTTTGGTCCAATTTTGATGAAAGTTGGTCAGAATGATTGTCTCAATAAAATCTTGGCCAAGTTTGAAACTGGTTCACGTGGGGTCAAAAACTAGGTCACTAGGTCAAATAATTTAAAAAGCTTGTGAACACTCTAGAGGCCACATTTATGGTCCAATTTTGATGAAAGTTGGTCAGAATGATTGTCTCAATAAAAATGTTGGCCAAGTTTGAAACTGGGTCATGTGGGGTCAATAACTAGGTCACTAGGTCATATAATTTAAAAAGCTTGTGAACACTCTAGAGACCACAATTATGGTCCAATTTTTATCAAAGTTGGTCAGAATGATTGTCTCAATGAAATCTTGGCCAAGTTCAAGACTCGGTCATGTGGGGTAAAAAACTAGGTCACTAGGTCAAATAATTTAAAAAGCTTGTGAACACTCTAGAGGCCACATTTATGGTCCAAATTTGATGAAAGTTGGTCAGAATGATTGTCTCAATTGAAATCTTGGCCAAGTTTGAAACCGGGTCATGTGAGGTCAAAAACTAGGTCACTAGGTCAAATATTTGAAAAACCTTGTGAACACTCTAGCAGCTATATTTATGGTCCAATTTTGATGAAAGTTGGTCAGAAGGATTGCCAAAATGAAATCTTGGCCATGTTTGAAAGTGGGTCATGTGGGGTCAAAAACTAGGTCACTAGGTCAAATAATTTAAAAAGCTTGTGAACACTCTAGAGGCCACATTTATGGTCCAATTTTGAGGAAAGTTGGCCAGAATGATTGGATTATTTACCATAAGCTTGACTGTCTTAAAATTTTCCAAATTTATTTACTGTTGAAAACCAATAAACGACTTTGATATACATTTTCCAATTGTTATTATTTTAATTTGCCCAACCAATTGTTACTGTCCCTGCTTTCACAAACCTAAATTTCCTTCATCTTAATTCTCTTTGTCTTGGTGAACATTAACTCAAGAAGACAAATACAATACACATAAAAAAATGTTAACAAGCAAGAGCATTGGCTTAGAGTATTCAATGCAATTAGCACTTAGAAGAGTTTGAAACATACCAACCACTCTGTCTTAAATATACCTCTTTTTCAAACAGAACTCAGGTGAGCGATAAAGGGCCATTATGGCCCTCTTGTTTGGAAAACAATGGGTCCTTTTTTATCAAACTTCATTTGGAAAAAACTTAACATAATGATTCAAACTTCTGACCACATGGTGAAAGACACTTGTTTTACTTTTTTTTTGTCTCAAATAAGGAAAAAGAACCTCTCCAAATAGGTAGGTGATTAAAAGCATGAAATTAAAAGCTTACAAGTGATTCCAGCCATTGACACGAGTTTATGTTTTCTTTCATCCAATGGATCCTAGGAGAAGCATAGGATATGAATCAATGGGTATTTTGAGATTTTAATGAGTAAAAGATGCAACACCCAGAGCAAATTATCCCTGTCTGCCTTGCGAACTTTCATTAATCCATATTCGGCACGAGTACTGGTTATGTATCTAGGAAGCAGAATCGAGAGTGATTGATCTAGATTGTAAGAACTTGTTTCACAATCAATGTTTAAGAGGTCAGTTTAACAGTTTTCAGCATTATAACAGAAAGTTTTATTATAATATACTTTAAACTGGTGCTCTGCTAAATCATTAAGAAGATCAGGTTGACGAGGACAGGGTGTTATTGGTAATTGTGCATTCTAGATTAGAATGTGGAATACAATTTTCTTTTCATTTTCGAAGCATGGAAGATAGTTTTAAAAACGCCAAATTTCCATAAATATCTATATGAGTAGAATTTATTTTTCTGCAGGTTGGTAAATAATATCTTTCTTTAGAAATGCGATGCATTATTCTTAATTCACAAGTAACTTTGTCATCATTTATGGCCTGCTGAATATCAGAAGCCAAATATGTTCTCATTTATATGATACCTTAAATATATTCCCATTTTTTTTATTCCTTAAATGTATTCCCATTTATTTGATACCTTAATATATTTCCATTTATTTGATGCCATAAATATATTCCCATTTATTTGATACCTTGAATATATACTCTTTTATATGATTTCATCAAAGAATGTAGATGGTTTTTGACCCTTGATGTACTGGAAATGGGAACACTTGAAACAAGGTAACGTGTATAACCTGGTATATGCCCTTCATTGATTTCATTTGGATTTAATTATGCCTGACATGTTCCGAATTTCTTTGTGTTTAAGAACCTCCTGCCATAATTGTTTCTCACCCATTTATCGTTTTTTTAAAAAGATTTAACTGGCCACATATTTGAAAAACCCACACCACCGACACATTTTGTACCCTTTTTTTCGAATACTTATAGGATACCAAATACGTATTTTAGAAAATCGTACACATCTATATAAAATGCTCATCTGGTTTTTAGGAAAAATTCTTAATACATAACTAAAGAAAACTTGCAACGCTTGATATTCATGATACTCACTCTGTTTTTGAGAAGTATGTAGGCCTATCATCTTACTTATACGAGGACTGGTAGAGAAATGAACTGTTCTCGTTTTTTTATTATCTGTCATATAACATTGAAATCTTGAATAAACGCCAAATAACTCTGACAACCTCGTATATTATTGTTACTTACTCGGTATTTGAGAAGTCAGTTCCACCTGCCATAAACATGTATGCTACTTACTCGGTATTTGAGAAGTCAGTTCCACCTGACATAAACATGTATGTAACTTACTAGGTATTTGAGGAGTCAGAACCACCTGTCATAAACATGTCTGATACTTACTCGGTATTTGATAAGTCAGTCCAACCTGACATAAACATGTATGTTACTTACTATGTATTGGAGAAGTCGGTACCACCTGACATAAACATGTACGTTACTTACTCGGTATTTGAGAAGTGAGTACCACCTGACATAAACATGTATGTTACTAACTCGGTATTTGAGACGTCAGTATCACTTGACATAAACATGTACATGTGTGTATGTTACTTACTCGGTATTTGAGAAGTGAGTACCACCTGACATAAACATGTATGTTACTAACTCGGTATTTGAGAAGTCAGTACCACCTGACATAAACTTATATGTTACTTACTCAGTATGTGAGAAGTCAGTACCACCTGACATAAACATGTATGTTACTTACTCGGTATTTGAGAAGTCAGTACCACCTGACATAAACATGTATGTTACTTACTCGGTATTTGAGAAGTCAGTACCACCTGACATGAACATGTATGTTACTTACTCAGTATTTGAGAAGTCGGTACCACCTCACATAAACATGTATGTTACTTACTCGGTGTTTGAGAAGTCAGTTCCACCTGACATAAACATGTATGTTACTTACTCGGTACTTGAGAAGTCGGTTTCCCCTGACATAAACATGTATTTTACTTACTCGGTATTTGAGAAATCGGTCCCCCCTGACATATAGTCCCAAGTATCACTCATGGACGTTTTCATCGTGTGTAGAATATCTCGTACAAGTGGACAGGTCATTTTCTGTATGACGGGATGGGTGTATCCAGACTCGTAATATTTCTAGAAAGACATTCACAATAATGTTTGTATACAGGTAAGTATGTATATAGAGAAAAGATGGGTGGTGTCGTGAATCGAAAATGTTATCGGGAAAGGTGAAGGAATATTATCTGGTGAGCTGAAGGCGAAACGGATAATAATCCGAAGCCGATAACTTTTCTTATTTAAAGACACCAACCATCTATTCTATTTATCTTGTTACCTTTATGTATTCTTTTAAACAAACAAAATGAAAATAAAACACGAAAAGGAAATAAAAACAAGGTAGAGTATGATGTGAATATGACGTCATGTGTGATTGCGTTCCTTTGACGCCATGATTTGTCAGTGCCTGATTTCACAAATGTTATACGACACCTAGTTATCGGTCCCAAGACGACACTAGTGACATGATAAATACTGATTACTGCTGTTTTCTGAGGTATCCACTACGACCCGTAAGTGGCATTATCGGTTTTTATCAAATAACGTTAAGAAAATGTGTTTTTGTGAATTTTTTTTTTTGTATGCCTGTGCTTTCAACTGAAAAGAAACAAAGCCCCCAAATGAAGAATAAATTAATGGTTGTCTTATCATTAACCCTTATAGTGCTGCAACCGACTTCATACTTATGCAACCAGGTTAGATCGAGGCCAAGTAAATTGGCAGCTGACCTGTGATCTAACCTGTTTTCTACTCTGAGTAGCTTTCCTCAACAATATTAAGTAGATATTTATGGTTTTAGAAAGAAGACGACACAAAAATATATTTCAAGAAAATTACCAAGCATTCTAAGGGTTAATGTGTACATAACATCTAATCAGGCTGCAGGTTTGAGTTTTTCTAAATCGTGCTAACTTACTTCTAGGTCTTGCCCATATTCCAACACCTGTCTTTGTTCGTCGGTCAGCAATGCGCACCACATTTCGTCTTGGTGTATATACTTCTCGTAGGCACACATTTCGTAGAGACCATAAACATCATCTGGATAAAAAAATAGTTAAAAGTCATTGTGATAGTAGGCCTATTGCCGAAAACTAAATTCTTAAACAGCAAACCCTACAATGGTTGGTTGGTTTTTGTGGAATTTAACGGAAACATAATTAAATGTTTTATAAATCTCTGGTTTTATAAGTGGTTATTCACAGAAGAAAACATTTGAAAGTTGAAATGAGATGTCTGTGAATCAGTGCAGCTTCTTTGTATTCTTGTTTGATAAACAATTTAAAGTAGCTATTGAAAGCATAATTAATCCACGAAACATCAATTGATCTTAGTATGTACAGTCTGTATGCGGTAGATCTCAAAAGCGATATCACGCATTTTGATTAATATACATTTAATTCTTTGGATACAGATTTAAAGAGTTAAAAGCGATCTAATTTTGCTTCCCATAACAATTCTTTAGTGCGTATCATATAACAGGACAGCTGGTGTGCAATTTTAAAGAAATCAGTTATAACCTCCAAATTTGTTCACAGCTGCGAACAACACCTTTAACTTTTTAAAAATCTTTTACTGTTCATATATTGCTCATAACCGATAGAAAAATCTTAGCTCTTCATATTCATTGTGTCAGACTGAGAGCTGCCATCATTACTCGTTACACCTATTTAGCCACAGGGATACAACCTCTCTCGAAAATCAAACGCCCCCAAGAAACGATGCATGACCATGCTAAGGCCGAGTCGGCAAAATGATAAGCATTAAGGTAGAACATCCATAATCCGCCATTTTGAAACTTATTTTTTTGTCGGATTACTTCGGTCGTTCGCGGCATACATCGGTCGGGGCCGGAACTATTCGGTGTAACCGAAGTAATCAGACGAAATGATGAGCTTCAAAATGGCGGATCATTGGTACTCTGCCTTAATGGCATGGTCCATTACCGCAAATAAACCTGTTTCAAGGCGTATTTCTAGCAGAATATGAAATCAACATTGTATTGCAAAAGCTGAATTTGACGTGAACAAGTGATGTTCGTTTCGTCACAATATTTTCTTCCCAATCAATCAATCAAAGATAAGTTATTTTCATACTGTTTCATATTCGTTGTTCTGTAAATCTGTATCATTGATAATTAAAGGAGATAAAATGTTCTCTCACGTCGATTTTTTTTCTTATTTAACACATTGCAGGTATAGAGGGAAAATTAGGTTGTTACGAATGACTTGCTACAGTCTTGCATTGAACCCTCGGTATGATATATATAATACGGGACTATTCCTGATATCCAAATCATCGTTTATATGGTCAATATCAAATACCTGTTGATAGTGTTGTGTTAAGGCCAAGTTTGGCAACAACTGATTCCCTCACGGCCACGAATTCAGGTGTATTCTTGTATTTGTTGAACTCGGCTAAGTGTGTGACATTATCCTCGACACCATGTTCGTAGTTGTAACAGCCGTCATAATAACGTGTCAGCGTATTGTTAATTTCATTCAGGTACGCCCCCAGGCTGGTTGTCTCGTTAGCCATCCCACGGTGAAAGTATTTCGAACTGTTAGACGCTCTCGGCTTTTCTGAAGACACGAACTTAACGTTGTCGGCATGCGTCTTAAAAAGGCGGGAAAATCGCCGAGCAAAGCGCTCACCGAGGCCGATTTGTTCTTCGATCCCCTCCTGTACTAGGAGGCTCTTTTTCGCCAATTCGTACCTGTTTACCCATGTATCGAAGTCGGAGAACAAAGACGGGTCCTTGTGTCGCGCCAATTTGTCGTTGATAGCCTGTATGTCTTCCATAGCGCCGCCACTCGGGTATCTGGCACCGTGACGTACCACCGCGTACACTTGTACAGCGTTACACACACCGTCACCGCGTCTGAACGTATCGTCAGCGTCTAGACGAGGGTTTGTCACGCTGTGGGCCCATCTATACAACGTCTTGGTGCTAAATACATCCAGCTTTATTGCACCACACGCTGATACGAAAACACAGAGAAACAATAACACTACGATCTTCATCCTTCAAGACGATGTGTAACTATGAAGTATGATTTCAAATATAAACCCGTTTTTTATGATGAACACGTAAAACGGATTTAATAAATGCCTTCTATATATACACACCATTAACCACAACCTTCTGCCCGTGTTTGTATGCTCTACTTTGTCTCAATTGGGATCAGGCAAGTGGGCGTGACTGTGAGGGAGACAGTCTGGAGCGGTAAACATCATTTTGACATGTAAACAATTAGACGTTACCTGTAGCTATCACATATTATGAGTAATTGACTCTACCTATGATTGTTTTAATTCTCATAAGAAAGGTTTAATCCAACTGTCCAAATGTTAACCGTTTTGAGTTATATTACGTTTTTCATGGGATTCACCAGTCCTGTAGGCAATGGATCTAAAGTGTCTTGTCAACTGACACTTCAAAGAGCCTATCAGCGCCGCTTAGGCTTGATCCAGGCACCAACTAGTAACGGTATACGGACATTTGCCCCCGGACATTTGCCCCCCGGACATTCGCCCCCTTTTTGGTACAGGGCGGACATTTGCCCCCTCGCCGCAATGTAGAAGGCGGACATTTGCCCCCTCATATTATTTTTTCAACTTGCTTGACCTGATCATATTCCGTTATGATTAAACAGGAATTTAAATGGAAATAATAATTTGATCAGACTGACATGTCAATTTTGCTCTATTACGCCGATGGCACTTGGTCGATTATGCTCATCCAACCGTGAAACGGCGGTATACGTGCATGAGTTGATTTGACCTTATTTTTTCATTTTCGGTTTAATTATTTCTCTCATAATCAAAAGTGATGGTGATTGTTATACCGACACAAATTGGAATACCTTTTGTCTTCTTTGTTTTTTATTGTTAGCCTTGAGTGAGCCAAATCGGTAATAAGATTAAAGATGTGATAAATATGTAAATTAAAAAAAAATCAATTCATTAAGTTTCATGGTTGGAGGAGCATGATTGGCCAAGTGCCAGCGGTGTGTTTTTGATTCGTTGTCTCGATTTCAACACCTATAGGGGATTAGGAGGGAAGAGCTAATAAAGTAAAATTGATAAAAATATCATTTTCATTTTAATTTCTATTCAAATATAACGTAAAACGATTAGGTCATGCAAATTGAAAAAAAAGAGGGGGCAAATGTCCGCCCTATACCAAAAAGGGGGCAAATGTCCGGGGTGGCAAATGTCCGGGGGGGGGGGCAAATGTCCGGGATTCACTAGTAACAGGTCCATAGAGTTAACGACTGAGCAACGCAGAATCCAGAGAGTATTTTGTATTCGAATGTTATTTATGACTACACCGAGTCTAATCCTCGGGGAGGAGGTCAAGATTTCTATAAAGGTAACTTTTGTGATTTGTGATGTTTTTGGACTTCTTTCTATTTCTGTAATAATATGTCTAACTAGAAATAAACAAGTTGCCACAAATGCCAGTTTCAATAATTCAATAGTTTTAGAATTATGCAAGTTACGTATTTATTTCTTGTCGTCAACATCTTATTAGTACATTTCTATAAATGAACAAAGTTCAAAGTAGGAATTCAAGGACTACCATGTTCTTATTCCATACAAAACTGTGGGAGATATCATGATGTCGTGGTTATGTTTTCTTCCGTTTAGAAATTTATTATGAACAAACCTCTAGAAACATATATAAATTCTCATAGACTTTTTATTTATCTTTGAAATAAAGTATATTAGCCGTTTCAATTGAAAATTTTAGATCTTTATCCAACCTGAGCTTTAGCACTGACATTTTTTATGTGATTCAACACCAGCAGCACTGTTTGAAATAAAGGTTTAAAGCTTGTTCAAACCCTGCATACTGATCCTTGGTTGGCTGTTATATTTATAAAGTCAATAAAAATTATTGAAAAGTGTGTTTGTCCTAATACTAGTCACCTCACCACCAAGCATCCTAAGCCTATCAGGCCCCGGTTTCACAAAACGACATGTCGCCTATTTTGCTCAAAACTCAGTTTCCTACACAACTAGCTCAATAAAGAGCGATTTAAACTCAAAACTCAGATTCGTTGAATAAATGAGATAGGGGGCTACCTCTCTTGAAAATTTCGATTCTTTTTAAGTTTAGTTCTCCAACGAGGCCATTGGATCAATTAGAAACTTACGAGCAGGTAGCGGTTAAGGACTTAAGGAAAATATTTACAGTACCTTAGATAAAAATACAATATTGCCTTATGACAGAGACGATTCAAATAGTGTGCTACTTTGTAATATTGACTATCTCAATATTAGATTAGGCGGGAATATTATTTTCAACTTAGGCTTTATGCTTAGCAAAACACTACTTCGGTCGTTTTGTGGTAGAGAGGCCTTGTAAAATATGTGTGTACACATTTTATGATCATGAAACCTTGACTGATACAAGTCACGTGTACGAGGGCAAGGTAGCATGACATCACGTGATCGAGTAATCTTTGTATACTGATATGAAGAAATAATTGTGGGCTATCCTAACCCCTCACATCATTCTTACTATCATTCATAAACATTTACAATTTGCCGGGAAAAAAAGAAATTCAACCGGAATAGAATTAGATTGAATTTTCTCTTATTTGACTAATACTTGATACAAATTTTTGTTGCAAAAGTGAGATGTTTTTCATGTGGGTAACTTCTCCGTTTACCAACAATGGTTTAACTGTTGTTAGCAGCAGACCCTCGAAATTAAGTGTCTGATAAGTTATGGGTTGAGAATTATAACGAAGCGCTTATATAACATTAAAGGCACATAAAAGGAGAGTAATGCTATATCAAACTATTTTATTTTGCAAACTTTTGATCAGATTAAGTTAGTTATCACCCAAAAAAACCATCAGCAAAACTTGAACGTGAAAGTCTACCAGAAATAACCTAGATTATCAAGTTTAATAAGTCAGATTGCCTCATTCTTCACCTCTGACCTTGACAGTTGATACACAAACATTTGAATCGACCAATCAGAATTCTTTATTTTGAATATGTAAACAAACAGGTTGTTGATAAACATGATTGAATTGAAGACAACTATATTTCAAGCACAAAATAACTTATTTTAAAGGAATCTTTTTTATATGGTCTAAATGCATTTGTAAATTAAATCTCATGACTTTTATGAACATATCTAAAGAACTCCATATATTTTTTCAGTAATTTATTTGTACTTATCTCCTTTGATGTGCCTTTAAACATATCCATAACGTACGTGGGATATCAATGAAAGCGTAGACTGTAGTTCGACACAGGACGTTATAACATTATCCCTATACCAAACGTCAAATTTTTGACTGTCCCAAATTGAAAGAGTTTGCAGACGACTTTTCAAAATGTGGTGAAATTAAAAAATAATCCTCTGATAGGGCAGAAAAAATTGTGGGAAAAGGAGAAATGCTCTTTAAGAGCAATTTCTCTTTTCCCACAATGTTTTCCAGATCGTTTGCAACAGACTGGTTAAATGTCGTTATTGTTTGGTAATGGGTTATGGACACTATAAACTATTCAGTATAGTTGTTACCGAACTTCGAAAGGCATGATGCATGATTTGAAATATCAAATAAAAGACTATTCAGACAATTCGTCACAAAATGTTATTTTCATGTCGGATATTCGTGAGTGCAGGGTGTTGTTCAAGATTTGGTTGTGAGCGTTTGAATGTTGGTCACTCGGCTTAGATTCTCACAAGACTGTGATTTTCAAGATCGACGGTTTTATGCTTGGTACACGATTCTGTACAGTCCACAAGTCACTCACTCAGGCGGAAACGAATTGAGAGCAGTAGTAGGTTATATCGATTAATATCAATTAATTCCAACAGAGATTGTTGTTTCATATAGAAAAGAATAAGTCTTTTGTATGCATTTTCCGTTGACGAAGAGCTATCTTTCAATCTGAAACATTCTCATGAATGCTAGGCTTTGCTAACAGGTCACAAAAAATAACGCTTCTTCTGAATGAAAGTTCAGAAATTATCGCTGGAAAATACAAATGATCGCATAAGGGTCTTAATCCAAGGAGCGAAATACCCTCCGATTGCTTAGCTTTAGCACTCATTGTCTGAAAATCCAAGTTAAATCAGTTAGAAAAGGATCAAATATACAGAGCTAGAGTTTATAAAGAGAGTTAATGACGTCATCCCGTGAAATAGATTGTTTATATAACTCGGGTATCTAATACCTCATTTATCAAGTTATTCAAAACCTTCTTACGAACAATGTCCGCAACGAAGCATAGCTAGAAAAATCCACTTTGGATTTTATGTCCCCTATGAGGATTCGATCCCGGTTCTCCCGGGTGACAGTCCAAGACATAACCACTGAACTAAAGAGTCGGCTCAGTAACGCAGAGGTTACATCTTGTCCTGATTGATTGTTGCTATGCTGTAGAGAGTGAGGCGGTCACGTAACAACCTGAAAACCCACATTTCTTTTATAATTGGGATCATACAAAAATCCGAAAAAAAAATATAAGGAACATTACAATCGGTTCTGTGTGGACTTGTTAAGATTTCTTACTATATAAAGGCACATATACTTTGTGACATACTGAAGGCATTTAGATTAAGAAGCAATTGCTCGTATTCTATTTTGTTTCAATTGTTTCTTGTGTCGTTGGGAGCAGATGATTTAACGCCTTACTACAGTATACACCATTATGACGCATAGGTTGCACAAACTTAGAAACCAGTTAGACAAACGAAAGAAATCCTCATAAAGAGCAATTACACTTTCAACACAATTGTAGCTACCCAATACCAATATGAAAATATCTATCATAACATTTTATTTTCCGCCATCTGCTTTTGCTTTCAATTTGATGCACAAATCCATTTAGAGGCTTCCAGATCAACCCTTTACCAAATAGCAAATTTTTGACTGTCCCAATTTAAAAGAGTTTGCAGACGACATCTCAAAATGTGATGAAATTGAACAAAATTCTTCAGAAAGAGCAGAAAACCTTGTGGGAAAAGGAAAAATTGCTCGTCACGAGCAATTTATCCTTTTCCCACAATGTTTTCTAAAGTCATCTGCAACAAAGTCGTCAAATGCAGTTATTGTTTAGGAGAGGGTTAAGATACAGTGTATCTATTTATTGAGTTATGAGTCATTTTGATGAAACTGTCGAAACTTTATTTGAACGCACCAGTTTCAGCACAGTTATCACCTATGTAGGTTTTGCATAACACTTTCCCACATGTACTAATTCGAAAGTCCATATCAAAAGCAATACCAGGCGCATATGAGAGGTAAAAAGCACCTGGGACTTGGAAGAAACTAGTTTCATTAGCGAATATATTGTTCCTATAATGGTAATTTCTACTTTTGATATGTCCAGTAGGTTCATAAAACTATTTGCTACATGTTTTAGAACGTGTAGATCGATTATCAAAGCAGATATGAGGCTCAAACATCAGAGTATCAGTAGGGGACACTTTCCTTACATAAGATACACATGTAAGATACGCATGTTCTGATTCTGATTATTTTATATAACATCCGTATCAACAAAACGGGAAACTGTGATGGAAATATTTCCATATTATCCGAGTTTAAACGTCATTACTTCGAAGCCAATAATGACGTCATTATATATTATGATGTTAACATGAACGGAATATGTGGAATATGTCTACAAAAAAATCCGAAATATCAAACATCCACTTAGACCATAGAACTAAGAGGAGAAAACACTATTCTCAATTCAGCAGAGTCTTGAAAATACATGCTTTAAGAATGGCGACAGTATTAAGACTGGAAAAGTAGTTCTTGGTCAAACGGCAGTAGGGGTTTGAATGAAAGAGTTGCCCAGATATATCTTATATTATAAGAATATTGCAAGCGAAATTAAACCATTAAACAAGCAACCCAAACAAACTGACCCATTTTAATGCCACTGCATAAGGATACTTAAAATCAATTGTGACGAATTGAAAAACTATTTTTAAAATGAAGTTTCTTTCGTTTCCTCAATGGCTTTTCCCCATGTCATCCTGTATATGTCAGATACATAACAAACCATCTGTGTATTTTTTAGCCTTAATGACGACTTTAGACTTACATGTAATTTAGTCAGTCCACCCTTGAAATGAAAGGTTTATCTGTATTAAATATTGCCCCAGGTCAACCTGTGAGAAAATGTTATCACTAATCTGATAAGTTGTACTAGTGTTCACCCAGTGTAGAAAGGATGTCTGAAACTGTAAGTACAGTCAATTAGTTAACCCATTTACGGCATTTATTTCTATGTAATACTATAATATTACAAACAACCTTTTGGAAGTAATTTTAATGTTAATGAAGCCGTTTGGTTCATGATTTGCTTCTGCCTGGTACAGGAAGATTCGAACCTCGTTAGTAAGGTCAGTGTGTATTTAACGTGACATACCTGGGTACTGTCACTAAGGCAGTACGAAATTGTTAAACACGGTTGTAGGTGAAGTTTTGTAACAACCACTATTGAAATAAAATACCAGTTATGAATTGATAACTTCAATTCTCGTTCTTTTTTTTTATTTCAAAACTGGCCGCGATTTCTTACAACTTATGGGAAAAAACACAGTTCTGAAACAAACTATCAGGAAGAACCCTATTTTTAAAGCCGATTCAATATACCTGGCGGAAAACTCATGCAAAGCGACATGTAACAGATACCGATATGAAATATTTTGCATTAATACGTATGTAGGTAGATCTGCCCTTAGTATACACACAAGCAAATCATTGTGTCAAAAGATAATAATGACGGTAATCTTCTCTTTTTGTCATTATATTTCAAGCTCAATTTCCATTTGAAATAATATCCATACATCTTAAAAATATCATCTTATGTTGCTGTTAACTAAGATAGTACACAGGCTGCAATCATTAAGCCCATATGCATACATGTATCACAAATAGCATTCTCGAAAGGGTTGTGAAATATTTAAAGAAATATTTCGTTGTGAGCAATTTCTCTTATTCTCGTCATAATCAATTTCAAACCATCTGACATAGGTTCATTGGTAAACCGGTATAGATTGTAAAGTGCCATAGGTTTATGGAGGGGCAGTCTCCCGCCTCGCTCATAGAATGGCGTGCGTTCTTACCAGCCTGACAAATCCGTTATAAACAAACAGTAAAGCCTTGGTTCTCCCTAGCCTGTGGGTCCTGGCCCATGCGTAAACCTACCACTAGTCAGTAGTGTGGTGTATACGCACGGGCCAGGAACCCATGCTAGGCTGTCCTTGTTGGGATCCGTGGTGGTACAGTGGTTAGCATACGGGCATTTACACAGGACAATCTAAGGTCGAGCCCGAATGGCGTCCAATCGTTTCATGTTTAATATCATTGGTGCAAGACGCGTTTCCTAGCCTGGTATGTCACCCAGGGAACATAGACGGTGTTGCTCTCGGAAATCGGAATTATCATGGCCTTCGTTTCGTCAACCAAATCGCCAACCATTAAATCCGTTTCACTATTACAGAGTTACAGTGTGTTATAATTACCAATCAGATGCGACTATTAGTTGACTAACCTTTGTCTCAGTACATGCGTTATGCTTGAAATAACTGGGTCTACGTTTCACGAAACATCTCATTTGAAGAACCAAAAATTAATATTTCATCTAATTTGTTTTTATCCTCTGATATGAGAAGTTTTATCGTTGGAAAGGGAGGAATGGGTTTTTCATTACTCGTCGAAATTTCAAAAAGAGTGGCCTTTCTCTCAGATACATACAATCCAAATGTTACGTGATAAATCGTTATACTTTTATTCGTAAAGTGATGAATCAAATTAGACTTAATCAGGATATGGAATATATCAAGAAAAAAAATGTTATCTGCAAAATATGATACCATACACTATATCGCAAAGATACCGTTTTATACTTTGCATTGTATCAATTTGATATCGTATTTGAGGGAGGTAACTCGTCTTACAATAGTAATATTTAGATATTAAATTCTCTCTCGTGTCCCTTTCTTACTCCTTCCCTTGCATGATGCATCAACCTTCTTTAATCAATATGTTTCCATGTGAACAACATTGTAAATGCAATTGGTTTATAGATAAGTTGAAAAGAAAATCAATAGTTACGAAACAATTATTTTATCTTATTTATCTAGGTATGAGCATATACACTGCGATGTCACGCTTTCGGATTAGAATACGTGTTAATTCAACGTATACACACTTAAGAAAATTAAAAACAATATAATTTTGCTTCCAATGACTATTCTTCAGTGCGTACCATATAAAAGTAAAGATGCTGTGCAGTTCTAAAGCAATTAATTTTTCCACAAATTACCTCATATCTTTGAATAAG
Organism: Cerastoderma edule; assembly: GCA_947846245.1. Lineage (NCBI taxonomy): Eukaryota > Metazoa > Mollusca > Bivalvia > Cardiida > Cardiidae > Cerastoderma > Cerastoderma edule. The sequence goes on from OX401406.1 coordinate 52,942,940, forward strand.
CACCTTTAATGTTGCAGTGCTTTTCGTGTCTTGTCCTCAATTTACTGTCACCCCTGCAAACCCTGTTCAAGGGCAAACTAACTCTCTTTTGGAAGAATATGACCGACATTCAGTCTGTGTTGTAAGAATTAATTGACGCAAATCTTGAATTGATACCAACTGGCTGATTCTTTCCTCGTATTCATTCGTTTTAACGCATTTGCTACAGACAAGTAACGAAATTAGTGACACAACAAGAGAACGTCCTTATGACAAACAATGCGCGGATTTGAATCAATGGTTTCTACCCAGTTTTACGACAACCCGTTGATATTTCTTGTTCAAACGTCATCGTCTTCTCTAGATTTTATTTGCGCACACATTAAGTTTTCATTTCGGTAATTTAGTTAGTTGTTTAACCCATTACCAAACAATAACGCCATATGACCAGTTTGTTGCAGACGACTCTGGAAGACATTGTGAGAATTGCTCTTTAAAGTAATTTATCCTTTTCCCACTATGTTTTCTGCCCTATCAGAAGATGATTTTTCAATTTCATCACATTTTGAATTGTCGTCTGCAAACTCTTTCAATTTGGGACTGTTGGAAATTTAACGTTTGGTAATAGGTCTTAAGTGAAATGTTAAATGAGAACATATGCAATGTCGTCTGCAAACTCTTTCATTTAGGGACAGTCGAAAATCTAACGTTTGGTAAAGGGTTAAGTGAAATGTTATATGAGAAGACTTGGGTTTCCGGTGGTTTATTGCGCCAAACGAACAAGATACCCAACTCACCGCACCTGCTGAGGATGACTTAGCCGTTTGCCCTGGAAAAGTATAACCATAAAACACCTCAACACCTATATATGAACACAAAAAACATCGTAATAAAGGACAATGTGTTCACGCTGTGCAAATTTCAATTTTGTAGTGATTATATAAGTTATCAGTCACATGCTGTTTGTATGAAGAGAATAATTTACCCACCATCAAACCCGTGTTTTATAACTAGTACAAACCGAAACGTTTGTAGGCGACACTATTCTTATACATGTATATGGATGAATACGTAGTAATCTTAAAGTTTTCAACATAACGTGATTGATTTCTGTCCGCTTTCAATAGGTTTCTTGTTTTAAACCGAAGGCATTTGATATAGTCATTCATGCACGTATTGCATCTAGTCAGAATAATTCGACGTACAGATTGTTATCATAATTTATAACGGGCAATCTGAACAGGATATATTGTGATAGACAAAAATATCACATTATTTAGCGATTTGCATCAAATTAGTTGGTGCAAGGTATACTCGGCCCGTTTCAAACTCGGCTCATGGGTTGACTTGGCCTTTGGTTAACCCTTATGGTGCTGGAACCGAGTTCATGCTTACACAAACAGGTTGGATCCAGGCCAGCATTGGCGGCTTGCCTGTGATCTAACCCGTTTGCTACTCTAAGTATCTTTCCTCATCAAAATTAAACATCAAAATTAATTCTATCTATGATTTTTGGAAAGCAGACGACACAAAAATCTATTTTAAGAAAATTACCCAGCATTCTAAGGGTGAACTCAACTTTTGCGGAAGGATTTCATCGCCTTGTAACATTTATCTAAAGTCACGTTTCAAGATACATTGCTGTCATCTACGAATCTCGTCAAACGATTTCAAGGGTTAGAGACAATTGTCCATTCCTTTCATATTAAGTTGGTAAAGGGTAGAGATGTAAAATACCAGCAGACGATATGTATAAAGGTAACGCCAAACGATATTTCCATCTAAAGCTTGTTAAAATGTTGTGGTATACATCATTACATATTCCATTCTACTTTATCACAAGCAAGCATTTTGCTTTGAGAAAGAGAATGATACAATAAGATTCTACAAATGAAGTAACCGGTAGTGTTCACCATGCCTCAGCAGGCGACGCGTCAAAAAGACATACCATGGTCACAAATAGGTGGGACACGTTTTCACTCACGTGGGTTAAAGCGGGTAGATTAAAGGGGAAGCTACATGATATTGAGAAATGAACTCTTATTTTTACCCTTTACCGAACGCCAAATTTTCGACAGTCCCAAATTGGAAGAGTTTGCAGACGACATTTCAAAATGTGATGAAAAAGATCTTCTGTTAGGACAGAAAACATTGTGGGCAAAAGGGGAAATTGCTCGTTAAGAGCAATTTCTCTTTTCCCACATTATTTCCAAAGTCGTCTGCAACAAACTGTTTAGATGTCGTTATTGTTTGGTAATTGGTCAAAACACCTGCAGAGATGACGGATTTAATGATCTTGGTCTTTATCTAATCATATTTAGAGGATATTCCATTGAACATCTGTGAAGAGTGTGGAATATTGCACTTGTGCATTCGCCCACTGCACACGCTCTTTTTTAAATAAAGGTTGTATCCTATATAATATATTTCTAAAACATTTATAAAAGTTTATTTCGATTTGTAGTAACTTTGACCATTTTTCAAAGAATCGTTTGGCGAATGACTATGAATGAGATATATAGTGCAATACGCTATATATCTGCGATTCCAAAACATGAATTGGCGGGAATAATTTTTCGTATCGTTGACGGGTTTTATTAACTTTTGGCATTTGTTTGTTATTTTATTTGAAAGTTGTTTCTGGTGTTACTTTTCTAACGTTCCATCTATCGGAGTTGCCTTCCCCACGTGTTTCCCAAGGGCCACTACTCAGGACGAGTCTTCTCGGAAGCGGGAGTTATGTAACATTCGTTGAACGTGTATGCAAATTGGGGACATTGTTTGAGAGACCATGCTGGTATACATAAAGACAACACAGCCGCTCAGTGAACGACAGTGTTTTTCACTGATCGGATGTGTTTGTTTCTTCGAGAGGTTCATTTGCTCGGTTCGTAACACTTTTAATTTTAACCAGTCACATAAATCCGATATAGAGGATAAATAGTTAGCTCAGAGATCACATAATGCTACCCCATACTACCCGCTGTCAACCGACCGATATTAAACTCAGTTCACCTTTAACTTGACCCTTTTTTAAACGGTCAGTGTGGATTATCAGTTCTCTGAAAAGGCATGCGCAGTTGGTGTGCGACAAAAACGATACATTCTCTAAAAAATATTTTTTCTTTCTTTTTATAACAAATTCCAACAGGCCACCATGGTAAAATCGTTCAACTATCACTAATATCGTCTGCATTTCATCTGTCATTATATGCGACCAAAACATTGTTCTGGGTAAAGGATTGGATCGATTATCCGCTTATATAAACAGACTACTACAGGTCACGTGATCAAAACATTACTATTCGGTTCGGTTGGGGTACCACAGTACCTAACTTTCGCAGTCATCGTCCATAACACCTCAAGACCGATCCGACTGCACGTACTGCTGTCTGTTTTAAAATCACTGAATGCATGAATACAGTTGACGTTACAATGAATTCGCAGGACAAGTTAGTGAACGGAAAGGTGAATGGTGCGTATGATGCTACACACGTGTGGATCTCCTCGGACGGACAGCCGGCAAAGGGCGGGCATCAAGGCTCCAACTTCGCCAAGCGCCAGACCTCGATGGCTGCACGGGGCTCGACCCTCACCATCCACGATTGTCGCTATGCGGTCCAGGTGAAAGCGAAAGGATGCTGCAAGTCTCAGGAGAAAGTTATTCTGAAAGATATAGAGTAAGTTTGAATAGATACTGTACTTATTTTGTCCAATTTCAAAGACCAAATTAACATGTCTGATTAATTTATTTGTTTTGTCATGATGATAATTAATTCATGCTATTTCAAAGAATGTCGTAAATCTTTTGTTACAAGTTTTTATTTCATAAGATTTTGGCTTAACCCGAAAGAGTTTGCAGACGACAGTTCAAAATGTGAAGAAATTGGAAGATAATCTTCTGATAGAGCAGTAAACATTGTGGGAAAAGAAAGAAAAATTTGCTTATTGTGAGCCATTTCCCCTTTTCCAACAATGTTTTCTAGAGTGGTCTGAAACTAACTGGTCAAACGTCGTTATTGTTTGGTAATAGGTTAAAGGTCATCTAATAATGATGGTCAAAATAATTCAACATGAAGATTGCTTTTTATTTTCTGATGGAGCATTGCAATTGCAAAGATTTCTCAATATTTGCAGATGCCCATAGTCTACTAGACTTTCATTTGTTACTTGTCCAAATTGATGTTTCAGTAGTCAAAGTTGATGCGATTGTGAAAATTCTGTATCAGGCAATATCTCGCGTTAATTTGCCCAATCAGAAATAAAAAGTTATATTCACATTGAATTATTTTGACTAGACGTTTCAGCAGATGACAAAAAATAGCATAAACTTTGAAGTACATATACTTAATGATATTGGATATAATCCATTGTGACAAAAGAATATATTGCTTTATTGGAGCAATTTACTTAACTTGATCCCTAACTTTGGTTTCAAATTCTAAATTTTACACATTTTCTAAATTGATAATTTTGGAGATTTATCATTGTAAAATATTTCTGATTAACACTTTGTCATCATACATATTCTTTGCATCAGTGGAGATAGAATCTTTTGTCCTCAGGTCATAAAACATTTTGATTGCCTTTGTGCATTGCTGTGTATAGTTAAGCCTTTTATCTTAACTGACTCATAATATCTACACCTTTCTAGCAGGCGACATTTCATATATAATGATAAAAGCATGCGCTTCTCATCAAGAGCAAATTTTCTCTATTTCATTATGGTTTACATAATAAATACAGATCAATTTCTTAGTTTTTCATAGATTTGTATGCCCAAGTATGTTTTGTTAACACCCTTATTTTTTCTTTGAGAATGGGGTGGGTTAGTCTTGCCTCTGTTTAGGAGATATTTTGATAAAAGTACTTAACCCCTTACTTCGTGATTTCTGACTTTGACATATCTGCCAAAGAAGTATTTAGAAATTACTGAAATGAAAGGACAAGAATTCTCCCAATTTATTTTTTTATTTTTTACATAAGTCACTAATAAATTTCATCAAGAACATGTTTTGTTTTCATGATGTTTTTATCTATGTTATCTGGCTTTACTTTCGACTTAGTGTAAAATTTCCAAAATCAAACTGAACTTATGAAGTGACAAATGATTTGCATATATATTGGAGATAAAGTCAGTAACATTATTGTTTGTTTGAGAAAAGGCTCCTTAAACTTATTTGTTTACCCAAAATAGCAAAGAATGTGAGTTTTCTTTTCACTTACTATATTATTTATCTGCTGTTGCTTTAAATTTGGATCAGTCACAAAATCTCTTTTGAGGGAATAGGTAACACGTTCAGTTTATGTAATGGATATTCTTTGATCCTTTCCCTCATATAAGTAATTGTTACTGGTCCAAATTGAACTGAACAGCAGATGGCATTGAAAAGTAAGACAAAATCACATGTTCTTAATTAATGAAAATGGACAGAAATTATTGTCACAAAGAGATAAAATGCTCATCATGAGCAATTATAAATCTGTTTGTTATGGTGGTTTCTGAAGTCTTTTGTATCAGAAAGGAAAAAAGGGGGTACCGGTATTATGGAGTCAAATGATACCATATACATGTATACGTATTTGATATGTGATATAAAGGGTTTTTAATAAAAGGAATGTCAGATGAAAAGGGGGATTAAGCCATTGTCAACAAAACATCAAGGGTTCAGTGCAAGACTATAGTAAGTGCTTCATGTTTATGAAGCACTTACTATAGTCTTGCACTGAACCCTCAACATGTTCTCATCAAATACCGGTAGAAATTACTTAATATTGATCAAATTATCCTAATATTATGCTCCGTTTCTTTTATTTTATTGCTGGAAAAGAAGAAATAGTGCATCAATTTGAGTTGTGTTCGCTCCTTATCAACTTCTTAATGACACCATAGAATTAAATACATACTTGTACTATCTACTCATCACAATTACATCTCTCTTCAGGCAGTTCTTTTTATAAAGCTGATGGTATACTGCGCTACATGATATATGTTTCTGATATAAAAAGGCTTAAAGCTTTATGCATTGTATAATCACATGTCTATAATTATTGCTTCCTTTTGTCTCGTAAACCTTGGAGTCATCTGCTGCAGAATTCATGTCCAAACAAACAACAGTTATTTGTTCAAGGGTACAACGTGAAATAAAGGACACTGGTGAAGGCTTTTTACAAAGTTCTATAGATTGTTTAAAATTGACAAAGTTTGCCAAATTGGGGAATGGCTGTCTCGAAAAATAGAAATAATTGTTTGGGAAAGGAAAAAAATTGCCCATTAGAGAAAATGCCATATTTTGATATCTTTTTTAAAAGTTGTCTGTGACAAGCTCATGGAAAAGTCATAAGAATATTTGCCATGTCAACACCGTTGTTAATGCCTGTGACAGATAATTGAAGAGCCACTCTGACAAAACAAAGCCATTTCTCATTTTAGATCTCTCAAAAGATGCTTAATTGGGAATGGGTTAAACATAAAATGACTTGTATTTCAGTGGAATCTTTCAACCTGGGATGAATGCCATTATGGGTCCAACTGGCAGTGGAAAATCTTCGTAAGTCAATTTTATTTCTATAGTTTGTATTATTTGATATTTACATAGCACTAACAATATTCCAGTTATTTTGAGAGGACAATCTCATATCTGTTTGAACTTATTCATTTTACAATGATTGTGACTGAAGCTTAAAGCTTATTAAATTCACTCTCAATGACTGCTTCCTGGATTCTAAACCATTGCTTACGCCAATTTGTGGGCAATTTTAAAGTCCCGGCAATGTTCACCTTACCTAATGGGGATCAAACCTGGGACCCTGGGTATAAGAGGTAGACACTCTACCACTGCACCAAAATTGATTATTAAAGATGGAGGAAGACCTCAAGTATTCAAAGTGAACCATGGCCGAGTAAATCTCTTGTTCAATTATTGACCACCAGTGAGTAAGCTGCAGGGCTGATTCTTAGGCATATTCAAAAATACAAAAATACTAAGGAAAGAATAACATGTATGTCAACTGTTTATCGTTTTTTTGAGAAACAAAGCCTTTTTAGCTAACAGTATTATGAAGACTTTGTATTATCACTGGAAACAATAATAAGTTTGTTAACATAGGTTATTGGACGTACTTGCTGGAAGGAAAAACCCCGATGGTTTAGAAGGAACAATACTTCTTGATGGCAATCCTGTACCCGAAAACTTTAAATGCATGGTGGGATATGTTGTGCAGGTAGAAACAATTTTAATATACTCATAAACCTATTCACTTACATTAAGTATTTAGACTTTTTCTGTTCAAAATTAGGTCAATAGTAGGAGCCAATCTAAATGTTTAAAAAGATACTCTTGGCTTCTGCTTAATGGTAAAATCCATTATGGCAAAAAGAAAGAAAATGCTTGATTTCAGATCAGCAATTGCTTTTTTTTGTAAAAAAACAGTGGGAAAATTTTGTTGCTGCAAATTGGTTGAAATAAGTACACATAGATAGTAGACAGGTAAATATTTCACCCTTATGGAATATGGGCCAGCCTTTATTAGAAATTAATGTATTATTTGGTCTGGCAAGGATTGACTCTTTCCCATTAGGAATTATTGTGGTTTCACTGTATGTTTGTTTGTATGATTTTAAACACCATATTAAAAGAGTTTCAATTATGTAACGGCTTTCCTGGAATCACCAGTACTAGGCTAGGGCGCTGAAGTGACTTGCCAAAATTCACAACCATGAAACCAGAGGTGTTGGTGGGGCTCGAACCTGGGACCCCCAGGTTTAAGCCTGCCGCTTTAACCACTGGGCCAGACAAGACGCTACTTCACTGTGTGTACATTGAATTTTATTCCAGGATGATGTTGTCATGGGAACACTTACAGTGAGAGAAAACTTCTTTTTCTCTGCGAATCTTCGCCTGCCAAAAAGTACAACTGATAAGGAGAAGGAAGAAAAGGTTGACACTGTGATACAAGAACTTGGTCTGGTCCACTGCGCCGACACAAAGGTCTGTAGTATTATCAACACTTGACAAGAATAAATATCTTGACAGCTGACATTTACTTTGAAAAAGTGGTTAGAAATCATTGTGACAAAAGATGAATCTGGTCTTGGTGACAAGATTCTCCTATCAAAGTGTTAATTAAACTTTCTGCTGCAAAGGCATTGAGAGAAACATATAATGTGAAAATGATGGATAAATATTGGAATTTATTGTTGCTTGCATAAGTAAGGTTGTGGTAATTTTGCACAATTTAGAGCCAGAATGTCGCCAACAAATTGTTAAACTGTATAATTTGAGTTATGTATTATAAAATAGAATTTAATGTTAAACCATAGCAGAACTTTTTTTTATATGATCAACATTTTATAACGCCTACTTTATTTATGATTCATGTTTCCAAGTCCTATTTCCACAAATTGTTTGAAAAATGATTTAACATCTTTGTTTACATTCGAGACCCATAGAAAAAGACCGAAAACTGATGATCTGATTGAAAAAGTAATGTGAGTCACACAAATTTTGAAGCTATTACAACAACAACTTAGAATGAGACCTTGACATTTAATTTCATTGGTCCCTTCAATTTTACAAAAAATTTCCGGCATTTCTTGATTGATTTCTAAAAGCATAACTTTATGTTGTTACCATCATACCTTCTCTTAAAAAGGATAATAATGTATTTTAATGTTCAATTTAATTGTGCTAAAACTCTTTTTCAAGCGCTGGGGTGTTTGGGGGGGAGGGGGGAGGGAAGAGGTGCGAGACAAAGGAGAGGGCATTCCCTCTCCATGTTGATTTTCTTCTATGTGCACATCCTTAGAATTGGTGAAAATTTAGGACTATTATTGAAATTAAAAACTACTTTTAAACCAAATCAAATGCAACAAACAATTTTACAAAGCAAGTTGACTGGCTGTAGGACAAATTCAAAGCGCCGTGATCAAATTCTTAGCACATTAGGATCAATTCAGGCCCTGGGGTACTGTTAATTTTGAAATTCAGGCGTTGTGGAACCACAGGGCTTAAAAGGCCTGGGGAAGACCCTGTCACTGATATTATCACTTTAACCCATAACCAAACAATAACGATATTAACCACTTTGTTGCAGACAAATCTGGAAAGCATTGTGAGAAAGGGAGAAATTGCTCGTAACGAGCTATTTCTCCTTTTCCCACAATGTTTTCTGTCCTATGAGAAGATTATTTTTAAACTCCATTCCATTTTGATATGTCGTCTGCAAACTCTCTCAATTTGGGACAGTTGAAAATTTGACGTTTGGTAATGGGTTAAAGTTAAAATATTTGATATAATTGATATGCCATTCTGTATTACTAGGTTGGAAATGAGTTTATTCGTGGAGTGTCAGGTGGAGAGAGAAAACGTTGTAACATCGGGATGGAGCTGATTATCTCCCCTCCTGTACTCTTCCTGGACGAGCCGACAACAGGTCTAGATGCCAACACAGCCAACACGGTTATGCTGCTACTCAAAAAGTAGGTATTGAGGATCTGATAGGAGTATTATTCCCCTATCTAACTTTTTTATCGCTTCTCTAACCCATTATTAGAACGGACTAGGAAACTGCTGGATTTGGTTCGATTTTTGTTGTACTCGACAGACTGCAGGTTGAAATTTGATTCGAAAGTTTGTTCAGATATTACATACAGATATGGCATTCTCCACAATTACCGGATAACAGTATCTCTGGAATACAAAAAGCAATCAATTAATTTTTATCTGCATGTCAAACAATGTCAAGGTGTGTATAAATCAAAAGTTAAGTTTTATAAACAAGTTGGCTTGCTTGATTTAGAAATACATGTGAAATGTTCCGCAAAAACTGATGATATTAACAATATTTGGTTCAATGTGTAAAGATACAATGTAGGTAGTGAGAATTCAATGACTGACAATATTTGGTTCAATGTGTAATGATACAATGTAGGTAGTGAGAATTCAGGACTGTTGATTTATGTGATATTTTTGAAAATTTGGTTCCCATGCTGATGCAACATGTTAAGTTAGGGGTCTTCAACCTTCTCTGATGAGTCAGGTATTGCAATATGACTAAACAAAATTGTTAACACCATGTAATACTCCAATAAAACCATAAACCTTTCTTTATTTTACTTAATCAAGAAAATATAAAATATTCTCATTATGTCTTCATTTCCTTATTTCAGACTTTCTATGGCCGGCAGAACCATCATTTTCTCCATTCATCAGCCAAGGTTTAGCATCTATCGTCTGTTTGACAGTCTCTTTTTACTATCTAAAGGGCAAACAGTTTATCATGGACCATGTGAGGAAAGTCTTGCCTTCTTTGAACAGTTGGGTAAGTCTAATTGTTCATCTTTTCTGCCTGTTGCAGGGACAGGTATTGGAGAGCCTGTATATCAGGTTAGGTAATCTGAAAGTTTTTAGTGACTAGATGAGAATTCAAGCTTAATTTTCTATAGTTCATGTACTTTGTAGTTCATTCACTTATATGCGTGCCAAACATCTATATTAGAAAAGCAGATTACCAAAATGTAATGTAACATCACATATAAGAAGTCAATAAGAGAGCCACCTTGCTAAACTTTATTTCTTCTCTAAATCCTAAAGTTCGAGTATACTCATTTGAGTCTTCTCTGAGAGGCAATTCTAATAAACATCCACAAAACAAGGTATTGAAGGTAAATATTTAAATCTTTACATACAAAACACCCTTGATCTTGACCCCTGAGCTATACATGCAAAATATGTAATAAAACACAAAACATAATTTGCCATGGTACTGCTATTTCAGGTTATAGCTGTCAAGAACATAACAACCCTCCAGATTTCTTCCTGGATGTAATTAATGGTGATCCGAATGCCACATCGAATGATCTTGATCAGATTCTGGCACAAACTGGTAATTTATATTAACTTTTTATTCTTTCTTATAAATGAAAGTGTTATGATGGTGATAACAATTGTCTTACCTACAGCATGAAGGTTCAATGCAGGACTATAGTAAGTGCTTCACAAACATGAAGCACTTATATAGTATTGCATTGAACCATTGAGATTCCACAATGTCTCAGCCTTGTGACAAGTCTAGTTGTAAGGCATATGACTTAGGAACATCTAACCCCTTACTCTTTAATATATCACATAGCAGCACCTGCTGCTAAGGCCATAGAAACCACTGTCACAAAAGGAGATTTTGTAAATTTGTTAGTATTTGTTTGGTTCTTTTCACTTTACAAAGGTACATTACTCTAACAACACTAGGAACCTTATTTAAATATATATATATATATTTAATCATTTGCAGCAATAATGATTACAAAATGAAAAAAAAAACAAAAAACATGAAAACAATAACATTATGGCAATAGAATAAAATGACTTTTTTAGAAGCAGTTGGGACTGTTGTGTTATCACCTAACATTTCAAAATTAAGTTATTTATATCTCATAAAGCCTTTTGTTTTGCTTTTTAAAGCCTTTTTTTAATTTGAACTAGTAAGTAATGAGAATGAGTCCAGAGATTTTGACAGAACATTTTTTTTCATAAAACATGAACTGTATGTTTCAGATGCTGAGAAGACTCCTACTGATGATGGAAAAGGTATGTCAAGTGTGTCATGTTTATTTGAACATAGTGTGCTTTGCTTTTCTTGTTGATCTGCATTTGCTGTGAATAAGGCTAAATTTAACATAATTTAGAGAGGTGCAGTTCATGTCTATTTATTCGAATTCAAAGAGCAAACTTTGATTATATATGTATACATATTTTGAGGTTAGCCTCATAATCCATAGCTATTTTTACCTGTTCCCCAAAATGGGAATTTGTGATTAGTTTAAATTGAAAGGGACAGAAGATGACAAAAAGTAGACAGTATAACATTTTCTTTAAGATATTTGGTAGAAACCGTTGTGCAAAAGGATAGATTGCCCATTAATCTCATATTGTGGAAGGGATTACAATACTTCCTTGTCACATTGTCTAATAATTAATCTTAAAGATTTTGTTTTTTCACTCTTGGAGATTCTATCGCTCTTTAGATACATGGACTCATTTTAGTACCTTTAACATACCCTATGTTACCTATAGGGACAAAGAGGGGAATTTAATGGGGTGCTTTTTCTTTTATGATGACATTCTTGTGCTCAAGTACATGCATTTGAGCATTTACATGCATTATAAAAAATACATTCATTTGAACATTTACATGCATTTGAACATATACATGTATTCAAACATATACATGCATTCAAACATTTACATGCATTTGAACACTTACATGCATTTGAACAATTACATGCATTTGAACATTTCATGCATTTGAACATATATGTGCATTTGAACATATACATGCAATTGAATATACACATGCAATTGAATATTTTCATGCATTTTAACATTTACATTCATTTGAACATATTAAATTTTCACATTTCATTTGAACTTATCCATGCATTTGAACATATCCATGCATTTGAATATTTTCATGCATTTTAACATTTTCATGCATTTTAATATTTTCATGCATTTTAATATTTTCATGCATTTTAATATTTTCATGCATTTTTTAATATTTGCATGCATTTTTAATATTTGCATACATTTGGACATGTCTGCATCCCACCAGTTTAAGAAACCAGTATGATTTTCTTAAACTTCACAACTTTAGTCCGCTATTTTTTTGACCAGTTACATAATCTTTTGAACTGAAAGGTTTAAGATATCATTGTTAAAGATGTACAATTCTTTTCCTTGAAAATGAAAGAGGCCTCTGCATGTAAGTTTTGTGGAATTGTATTGGGGAAATGAGAAACCAAAATGCTGGTGTGACTTTGAACTTTTTTAAGACTGCATGGTTTTAACGATTTCAAATTAGAAGGTTAATTGCCTTTTATAGGCCCCTGTTTTATAACACAAAACGGCTTGGCTTACAAGTTGACCTCTCTGCTAGATATTTTCTCAGGTGCATAATCTTGTTTTCTTTTCTTTACCTTTTCTCACAGTTTCTGGTAAGTCTTGTTGTTGTATGCTTTTTGCATGAAATGTAGACATAATCTCAGTTCTCTGTTATTCAAGATATTGAGAAATTGACAACTGGAGAGTTACCTTGGACTCTAATTTAAAATAAAGAAATTTAACCCTTATAATGCTGGAACCGACTTCATGCTTATGCAAACAGGTAAGATCCACGCCAGCCGCCAAGTAAATTGGCAGCTGGTCTGTGATTTAACCTGTTTGCTACTCTGAGTATCTATCCCCATCAAAATTAAGATATTTAAGGTTTTGGAAAGCAGTCAACACACAAAAATCCATTTTTAGAAAATTACCCAGCATTCTAAGGGTTAACTCCATTTTTACAGGTTAAGTCCACTAGCTTCATTATTGAAATCTTCTATCATATTGATATCAGAATACATATCAACAATATATACAGACAGGTAATTGTTTTAGAAACATGGTATTTAGAAAACCTTCTATATGCTCCCAGTTCAAGATTTCTCAGTACTTCATATTTTACTAACAGGTGATGGAAATATTTTTTGTTTTCAGTCCAACCCTTGCCTCCATAAAAACTGATTGAAAGGTGACTAAAACTTGACATTTGGCGGAGTCTGTTGCCTTGTGGTTATAGTAAAGAAATTGAAATCACGTAGCCCCTCTCCGCAGGGGTTCAAATCCTGGTTTAGGCATTTTAATTGATATAAAGTGTAGTATTCCACTGACTTAGTGAATGTTGATGGCTCTGACTGGCTTGATCAGCCCTTATGGGAGATTGAAAAATGATCTTCAGATAGGGATGAAAACATTGTGGGAAAAGGAGAAAATGCTTGTGAAGAGCAAATTCTCCTTTTCCGACAATGTTTTCAAAAGTTGTTTGCAACAAACTGCTCAAATGTCATTATTGTTTGGTAATTGGTTAAATGTTACACAATTAAGACATTGTATTCGTGTTACACATCTGTGTTAATCACTTGAAAATTGAAATTCCTACCATTTGTGATAAAAGGAGACTTTGCTCATGTTGCGCAAAGTCTCCTTATATTACAATGATCAAAATATAGTCTGCTGCGGTTAAGGTGGCAGACTTAGAACTCATGGGTCGTGCGTTTGAGCCCCACCAACACCTGGTTTCATGGGAGTGACCTTTTGACTTCTTCAGAGCCCTAGCCTAGTATTGGTTGGTCCAGGAAGGCTGTTATATAACTGAAACCTTGTTGATATGGCGTATAAATGAACAAAACAAAAAGTCTGCTGTAATGGCAGTTGAAGTTTTTTTTTTAAGGATTAACACAGATTTTGTTCGATACATATTCCCTCATTGTTGGTAATGTGTGTACCCTTTGTTTTTATTATCAATAATTGTTTTTTAAATGTTGTGTAAATTCTTTAGCCTTCTTGAAAAAGATAACAGAAGATGGTATTTCCAATTTCTTTTCACCTATTCCCATCATGGACAAAACCTTATACTTTGTCCCAATGATTTATTCCAAAGAAATATACAATCATGTGCCAGCTGGAGAAGTCACATACATATACATTATAATCTATACACCCTAACTATTTATCCATAAATGATTATTTAACATGCTTGCAAAAGATGAAGTGGTACTTTTGAAATATTGTTACCCATCTTATTTTGTCAGGAACATTTTCAAACATTCTTGTTCTCTAACGTATGATTGTGTAAGAATACTACTTTGAATCAGTCTGTGTATTATACAAAAACTGAACCAGAATGTTTAAGGTATTTAATTGAGTAAATAAGCAGAAAATAAGTGGTATTGAATGAAGTTTAAAACACGGTCTTGCAGGAAGACATTTATAGTGCCAGTGTGATTTTAACACATTTCTAAAAGACGTGCTTTGTCCTTTGCCCTTTTGTTTACCTGTTCCATATGCAAAGCTGCATTTCCTTTGTGTTACCCATAAATCATTACCTTAACAATATGAAAATAGATGTTAAATGTTTTATAAGGTTTGATAAATAGAGAAATGATCGTTGTCTTGACATATTATCTGGTGAGCCAAAGGAAAATCAGATGTTAATCTGAAGCTTAGCCTGATAACCATTCCAATTCAAAATAGCAACCACCTGTTCTACCTATCCTGATACCTTTATTGATTAAAACAGAGAAATGGACAATCAAAAACAAAAAGAGGAAACAATGGAAATTAAATACTGATAGGTGTGTGCAGCCATTACATGATCTAGTGAAGCATAACAGAAATGTAATATCAGTATTTATTTTTCACATATCTTTGCATGGTAACGTAAAATGGACCCATTCCAAATCAAATTCAAATTGACTATTTTTCCCAATTTCCCAATAAAACTTATGTTTGAATTTAGGTTAGCTGAAAAATTCCCAATTATAGAGAAAAACACTGTGATTTTTCACTATTAGTATGGTACCGGATCCTTTCCAAAAGTTAAAATAATGTTGATTATAAAGTACCCTTCTATTGGTTTGAAAATTGTACTGGTGACAGTAACAATTCTTTCTTTATGCAAACATAAATGTTTTTTCTAAAGTTAACTGAATGTGACATACACCATGGTCATCCACAGGCCTCTTAAGCACTGTTGGGTCCAAACACCTGAATTTCAACAGTAGCACCCTGCCCCTTAATTGATCTGTGCTTAGAATTTGTCCCACTGCCAGTATACCATTTTCTGACATGTTTGATACATTTGATTTGCTTCAAGAACAGTATTCTTTGTCTATATTTCCAAAATTACTTAAAAACTCACAATTTTGGATGCATATTTATTGACCGGAATATGGGTCATGCCCCAAAACCCTTTACGACAACTTAATAAATGTAAGAGAACTATTGAAGTGAAGCTTAATTTCCATACATCCTCATCCCACACGCCCAAGTTTCTCTGTTTGACTTTCATGCAAACCCATTCTATATATACCCATTTTAACGCAACAAAGTCTTACACTCAAGGGACAATTGTAACAAAAGAAGAAACTGCTTGTGACAACCTTTTCCATTATTGAATTAAAAAATTAATGTTTTTATTAAATTATACAATTTAATTAACTTCATAAATATCAATTGTTTTTAAATTTGGACAGAAGTTTATTTAAAGGACAATGTTATGATTAATATGATGTTTTGCTTAAAATAAAAATCTTGCTCAATTTTAAGTATACGTATAAGCATCAAAGCTAAGATAAGATTTAGAAAGACACAAACTCAACTTTTTGCTCAAATTCAAGTTTAAGCAATGATTTGAATGAGTCTACCTAAACGCTATCTGTTGTGATATGACAAAAGCTAAAAACTCACATCAAGAACATAGCTCATATCTTTTTTTTCAGTTGAGTACATTAACAGTACTTAAGAATAAGTAAAGGTTTGAGTATGAGTATGAATTTGTAATTTTCAAAGAACAGTGCCAGATTATTTTTTAGAGAAAACAGGAGACAAACCACCCAGTGATATAACCTGAGATAGTGATTGAAGTTGTTTGACGGAGGGAAATATGAGGAGTTTGTCATTATTTCGAGACAATCAAAAGGCAATAAAAAGTGAAGATAATTGAATCTCTCTAAGCATGACTGAAGAAGCTTGTTGGTGCACATTACCCATAACTTCATATTTGACCCTTTACAAAACACCAAATGTTCGACTGTCCCAAATTTAAAGAGTTTGCAGACAACATTTCAAAATGTGATGAAATTGAATGATAATCTTCTGAAAGGGCAGAAAACATTGTCAGAAAAGAAGAAATTGCTCGTCCTTTTCCCACTATGTTTTACAAAGTTGTCTTCAACAAACTGGTCAAATGTTGTTATTGTTTGGTAATGGGTTAAACTCATTTCTAGGTTGGACAGCATAAAAAGAAACAGATAATTGTAAACATGTCTTTCAACAAAGATTGCTAAATATGAAAATGGAATTTTTCATGAATTGAAATTGTTAGTAACATCATCAATTTGAAAATGTGAGCTAATAAATATCTTAGTCAAAAATTGATTTCCAAAGCAGAAGATACAACCAGTATATATGTTATTAGGAGATTTTCTTATTCATATGTAGTTTGAAAACATTTTGACTATTGAAGAGTTTTCCTACATATTGATATGGAGTTCTCCTTCTGTCAAATTGATTTCAAGCTTTATTTGCAACTATTTAATATTATTATCATCCACAGGCAATCTCTAAAATAGGAAAGTAAGGGTTAACCCATTAACAAACAATTGCAACATTTGACCAGTTTGTTGCAGATGACTATGGAAAACATTGTGGGAAAAAGAGAAATTGCTCCTGGCGAGCAATTTCTCCTTTTCCCACAATGTTTTCTGCCCTTTCAGAGGATTATTTTTCAATTTCATCACAATTTGAAATGACGTTTGCAAACTCTTTCAATTTGGGACAGTCAAACATTTAGTGTTTGGTAAAGGGTTAAACGGGTAACAATGGGAAGTAAGGGATCTCAGGTTGACTTGTGTAACATTTTCACAGGTAAAGTTATGTTATGAAATAGGAAATTGAATGTTATAAAACATGAAACTTATTTGCATATCATTTGGAACATTGCTGATACATAACTTAAAACTCAATGTTAGCTTTATAGGTATTCAAGATTATTAGTGCAATTTATTGCGGTTCTATTTCTGTCCTTCTGGAAGGCTGGAACTGACTTCATGCTTAAGCAAACAGGTTTGATCCAGGCCAGCCAATTTACTTGGCGGCTAGCCAGTGTCATCTAACCTGTTTGCTATTCTGCGTATCTTCCCTCAACAAAAGTAAGCAGATAAACAAATGCATAAGGTTCGGAAAGTAGATGACACAGAATTCTACTATTAGAAAATTACCAAGCATTTTAAGGGTTGAAGTAAAGATAGTTTATGTTCAAATGGAATTTGTTACTATATAGTTGAATGAAGCAGTTATAGTGTGAAACCCTGCTGAAGATGGTTTTGAGATACATTGTTTTGTTACTTCATAGTCACTCCCTTTAACCTTCACCTCCATATGTGGAATTTGTGACTGGCCCAAATTCAAAACAACAGCAGACAACAACAAAAAAGAAGAAAAGATGATATACAATAAGATCCACTTTGATGAAACGAGATATTGCTCATTAGGAACAATTTATGCACGCTAACAATTTATCCTTTTTTTAACTTTTTCTGTGGATGTGGAAAAGGGAGTAGAGGGTTTAGAAACTATTGTAATATATTGGAGAAATTGTTTGACACTGGCAATTTTGTTTTTTGTCACCATGTTTTCTCATTAGTAAAGAAAGAACTGTTGCTGTGAGCTTGTACTAGTCACACATTCCATACTGAGGAAAGAGTCTATGGAAATCCTCTATCTGCCTTGTCCAAAGTTTCTGTTTCGACATTGATACCTCATGAAGCCCCTGAACTATTTGGGCTATTTCCCTATTTGTTTCGACATTGATACCTCATAGAGCCCCTGAACTATTTGGGCTATTTCCCTATCTGTGATTCGGTATGTATGACTGAATACTGATAGCCAAAATACTGTTCATGCCATGTCATGGAAACTTAACCCTCAATGTGCTGGATCAGACTTCAGATGCAAACAGGCTACATCCACCTGCCAGCCGCCAAGTAAATTGGCGGCTGGCCTGTGATCTAACCTGTTTTATACCCTGAATATAATATCTCGTCCAAATTAAGCAGATATTTGAGGTTTGGGAAAGCAGACAACACAAAAATCTGTTTTAAAAAATTACCAGGCATTCTAAAAGTTTAAGGGTCCATTGTGGCCTAGTTGTTAGAGCACTGAAGTGAAGCCCCCCTCTCTCTACATGTACTTGGGTTTAAATCACCACAGAAGGAGATTTGAAGTTCTGTTAGATGTGATCTCTTGGCTGACTTAACGTCTATGGTTCTTCCCATCTTAAAAGACCCTAATGAGTTGTTTAGTTAGGAGTCTTCCTCCATCCATGATAAGACACATATCATGACAAAACAGGGAACCTTTTTACTAAACCGTTTACACTTAAATCTGTGTAAGTTTATAGCATAATTCGTTCATATTTCAATATTGGACAAAGAAGAATTGCAAAGTAACACATCATTGGAAATGTCTCTCCGAGACGCTTCCAATGATGTGTCACATTGCAATATTTTACTCTCATTTAAGAATTTATCCAAGTTTATCAGTTTTGACTTATAGCTATGTTGTAATTTCTTCAACTTTAGTCACGGTTGTGTAATGAGAACAAAGGAATTTCAATCTGGTCAAAACTGACATACTATGTAACAAAATGATGGCGGGAAAACCCCTGCAGGCATTTGTCTCCTTTGAGATCAAAGTGTTTCATGATGTGTGAAAAGAGAGCAGGGGATTTTTCTATCCTTATTGATTTCTACACCATTTACCATTTAGACAGCTTTTCTGAATATGCAGACAATTTAAACATATCTACTATCTAGTTGGGGAAAAATACGGCACTAATTTTAAAACAAAAACTCAGCCTATTGTTGGATGTATATAATATATCAAATTAGGAATTTCAACATCTAATATTATAATAATTAACACAATTCTTAAGTGGGTGTGGTATCATTCATCGGTTTATGATTAATCTGTACAATCATCAAAAAGTAGATTCGACTTATAGTTAAATTCCCCTAATCTTAGATCAAAATAGGGGGTGCATCTTATAGGCAAGGGCGACTTATAGTCGAATATACATGGTACACAAGTATTTCGTTTAGAAAGTCGTTTAGTAAAATGGTACCCTGGAACATAGTCGATGCATTGTTAAAATGACAAATTAAATTACGGGAACTTAGTAAGAAAATCCCCACTCTAATCTTCTTGTGCTTGAAATACCTGTAAGTTAAGATGTATCAAAGTTTATGTACTCTTTTACAGAAGCGGAAGGTCTCCTTCAGAAGCTTACTACATCATTCCAAAAGTCACAATGGAATCAAAAGTTAGTAATACTATTTTTCTTTTATTTCCTGTCGTTTTTTTGTGTGTGAGTTTTGTACTTATCCTAATTGCATCCATGCCAGTTCTTTCTGTTTTCACATGAAACCGACTTTTCAGTCATAATGCCTTCCCAATTAACAACATCACATCATGAAGGGAAAAAAATGAAGAATTCATTACTGCCATTGTTTGTTGTATTTGGTATGTCCTCCTGGTGTCCACACAAGGTCACATGCATCACCTTGACGGTTATATAAACAGCAAATATGAAATTGTCATGATGCTTGCTGTATTTTATCTAGAATAAAATATTAATCTAACCTCTCACTCTCTCATTACTGGCTGATATGACTGGTTCAAATTGAAAAATTAATGGCTAAAACTTCTAAAAATGTTGTTATATGTGTTTTCCGGAAATTACTTTTTTATTCAAAACTATTTTTGTCTACCATTTCAGGTTAAGGTCTCAATTAGAGCCTATAAAGGAACGTTATAGACAACAACGTCAGGCTAACACTTTGACTGTTCTGCCTCCTGTTCAATATGCCACCAACCATTTAACACAGGTAAACTTGCTGGTATTTGTGGTATTGACCTTTAGAACAATTACATGTACAGTATTATCTCCGGGTTAATTAAAATCCCAGTGATGGCATGTGGATTCGTGTGAGAAGTGGTCTCCTGACTGACTTACGGAATGCTGATGGTTCTATACCCACCTTGACTGGCCCTTATGGGCAGTTAAGTAGGTGTTCCTCCATAATTTAGTGTTCAGCTTTGCAACTTCACTGAAATGTTAACGCTTGTATATTATACAGTAATCCATAACAACCTTTCATGTCCTAAACTGAGAGAGTTCACTAACATTTCTTCAGCTGTGATACAATAAAAAATGAAGCTCTTTTTGAGTAGATTTCATAATTTGAAAGGAGAATTTATCAATACTTTGTCACAGACCAAGCTCTGGTTTGGATCAAGAGAATGAGTTCAAATTTGGTCTGCTTTTATTGAGTTGAAATTGGGAAACTGTTAAAATATCGTCATGTTCATTGTCCAGTGGTATCATGCTGCTTTTGCTTTTAATATGGCATTTTTTTGTGTTTTTCAGTTTTTCTACTGTAGTGGAAGAACACTTAGAAATCTGATAAGGAACCCAGCTGTGTCTGTACTACAGGTAAACATTTACCACATTATGGCCCACCTTTCTTAGTTGAGTCTGTAAAATGTCTGATTTGGAATACAAGAACCCTGAGTTTGAGACCAGACTAGGCTAATGTTCTGTCCCATGTTTATTGAGGTTAATACTTACTTTCTTACTTAATCCTCAGTTTATTTGCCATCAGTGCTGCAGTGGTACCAGGCAACCGAAGGCTAGATGCTCTAACACCAGATCTCTAACTGTTTCTATTCAATTGACATGCACTGACGAGTTTGCAATCCTTCCTGTTGGAAACAATGCTGTCTGACCAGAACTTTCCGGGTCTTCCTCTTCCCTTTTGTGTCAGGAATGGCCATGTTTAGTCTTGGTTTTCTTAATTTTTCTGCATTGCAAAGACAATACCACCAAAGGTTTTTCTTTTCTGGTTAGATCAGAATAAAACCTAAAGAGCAATTTAAAGGCCCATTAAAGGAGATTAATGCTATATCAAACTATATTATTTGGAAGACCTTTGGACAGATACAAATAGTTTTCACCAGAAAACACCATCAGCACAACTTAAATATGAAAGTAAACCAGAAATAACCCAGATTAGCAAGTTTTATAATTCAGATTTCCTGATTCTTCACCTCTGACCTTGACAGTTGATACACACATTTTTTAACCGACCTATCAGAATTCGTTATTTTGAATAATTATGTAAACAAACAGGTTGTTGATAAACATGATTGAATTTGAGACAACTATATTTCAAGCACAAAATAACTTATTTTAAATGAGTCTATTTAATAGGGTCTCAATGCATTCCTAAACTAATTCTCATGACTTTTATGAACATAATAAAAGAACTCATATATTTTTTTAGTAATTTATTTGTACTCCTCTACTTTGATGTGCCTTTAAGGGTTCAATCCAATACTATAGAAAGTGCTTCACTAATGTGAAGCACTTACTATATAGTATTGGATTAAACCTTGAATTTTTTGCTCTATGTATTTTTTATTTCTCCAGGTATTGACAATGATCATATTTGGTGTGGTTGTTGGCGCCATCTATTGGCAGATTGATGACTCGTGTACGTCAGGGCTTCAAAACAGGTAAGTTGTAAAATATTGTAAGATGTAGCTTTGCTGACAGGTATCCTTTACTATGGCTCAAAGCCTTGAAAGGAAGCACGTTCCTATTGCTGATAACTGGTAGTATTAATTAAATTGCTTTTGTAACATTGAATCAAATGACATTTTGGCAAGGTTTTTCCCATACACTCATAGAGCAACATATTATTGGTCCTGATTAAAAGCAAATGCATTTAACAAAAACAGAAAAAAAAGGGATTTCCATTATTATGTAGGGTAAAACCGTTATAACTTAAGTATGAATTACTCATAAGGAGCAATTTGTCCTTTTTTCCGATTGTTCTAAAGGAAAAAAATTCAATACACTACTAGTATAAATTATGCTCATTATTATACTGATGAAATCTACATAAGACGACCCTGTAAATCTAAACAGATATTAGCTTTGTCATGTATAGATGTTTTTAACTTTGTCATGAGAACTTATTGCTGTTTATTATGAGCAGCATGGGTTTATTTCAAAATTTATCCAAGCAATGATTCCTGCAAGCTGGTAAGGAGAATACTAGCACATGGAAAAAGATATTTCTTTAATTAACTTTTCAGGGTTGGAGCATTTTTCTTTATCATCATGAATATGGTTTTTGGTAACTTATCAGCAGTGGAAATCTTCATTAAAAACAGAGCCATCTTCTTGTAAGTACATGTTTTATATTTCCCTCAAATGGATTCATTGAAAGTGACAGTAATAATGTGATATGAACTGTGTCCTTAACATTTCGTTGGTGAGAAGAAAAAATAAGAATCAAATTCATATGTTTTGGTTGATTTTTGTCTAAATTAAGTAACTGACTTCAATTAATCATAAGAAAAAGATAAACATTTTGTTTTGTATTCCATCTTGGTCTGAAAACAATGGCAATGAAGTTGTTGAGAACAAAACATTAGATCATCCAAAGGAAACTATGATCTTCGTACATTGCAAGTATTAGTTTGATTTAGATATCTCCTATAAGGTTTTTCAAAATTAGACTTTATTAGAATATCAGAGATTGACATTTTCACATCCCTTGCAATACGGGTCAACGGGACATGAAAATTACCTATGTACCATGATGAAACATAAAAAAAGACAGATTCTAATGATAGTTATGTCTTTTTTGTCTAGACATGAGAATGTGAGTGGATTTTACCGAGTATCATCCTACTTCATGTCTACAGTGATCTGTGACATCATACCTATGAGATTTCTGCCAACATTATGTTTCTCTGCTGTAACATATTACATGATAGGTAAGTTCATTTATTTCAATATTATGTGCAGACCTTGTATTTTTCTATTACAAGATGCTGCATGTTAGTTAAGTTCTTTGTTTGAATCATGAACTGTCTTTCAACTGTACATATCTCTATGCTATGATGAATTGTTGTTATCAAGGTGAGAAAGAGTCCCACCAAGTCAGAGACTTGAACCGTTTGCTAACTGTGTCGCAGATCTACCATTGATTGATCCCAAGAATACATAAATCCCTAAAACAGTGCAAGTTTATAACTATATGTTAACCCTTAGACACCCTTCCTCTTTTGGTCTTATAGTCTGAGGAAATATCTCTTACAGTCTCCCTTGCTATATATAACAGGTGAAATGCCAGATTTTGAAACCCACAACTGTGTGATACAGACTGCTTATAAGTGCTTTATTTCAGTTTCATCAACATATATACAGGCTTCATCAAAATATTCCTCAGTAGTATGATACAGACCTTATGTACAATGTACTTTCAACGTTTCTTGGCTTCACCTTGTTTCCTAATCTGTTATACAGGTATATTTTGTGACCTCAAACTGTTTAAATCCTTGTATTTTACAGTTTTTCATAAGGTTATTGATTACTTCTTTTAATTGTGTAGTACACTAAGTACAGACTTGACCAATATTGTCTAAAGAAAATTGCATCTTACAGTAGAGAGGTAGTCTCCCGACTGACTTACGGAATGCTGATGGTACTACCCTGCTTGACCAGCCCTTATAGGCAGTAGAGTATGAGGTCTTCCTCATCATTTAGAGTCGGACATCGCATCATAACTGAAATAATGTTGACACGATGTAACAACCCATATAGATAACTAAAAAATATAACAGTTGTTTCTAATCTATATTACAGGTTACAAGCCAGATTTTGTCCACTTTTTGGTTTACTTCCTGTCATTGTTCATGGTGTCACTATCTGCCTCAGCTTTGTCTTTCTTCCTGAGTGCCGTACTTCGCATCTTTGCTGTGGCCAATCTCCTCATTGCTATGTGCTATGTCCTTATGATGGTGAGTTAGAACAAGAAAAGCAATGTTTTACTTTCTATAAGAATGTATGTTTGGGGGGTGAAGATGTATTGGAGGGTTTCAGCCGTCTGTCGGACTGATTGGATTTGGGAGATTTCCTGATCCTTGCTCGGGCCTATATATATTAAAATATAAATATTCAATGCCTTGAAAGTATAGTCAGTAACATGTTGGACTTGCATTGCAAGGGTTCACATTTAGAATCCTACTTTGCTCAATATTCTTTCCGATATTTGATAAATTCAATACTAAGTTTTCTTGTTATATATTAGGGGCCAATAAAAGGCACCTTCCTATTTTGAAAATTTCTTTAAAATTCATATTAGCGTTTTGGTTTCCCAATTCAGCAATTTCATCATTCAATTTTCCCAAATAAACAGGACTAGGCTTCTTCCCAATTTAAGGGAAAAAAGGCACTGGTTCTGGCTTAAAAAGTATAATGTGCGGTACTGGCAAGGAAATACCACTACTAGGGTACCATTTTATGTAACATTTTATTCTTTGAATTTGCGCAAGTTCAAGACAACATTTCCTCTAATTTCAATGTTAGGGGAAGCAATATTGCAAAGTAACACATGATTGGAATCATGATGTATCACGTTGCTATATTGTTTACTTCCCTTGTCAAGAATGTGGAAGAGAGGACAAGTTGAGGATAGGACTCTACAGCCACAGAAGGCAATGTTTATTCTCTCGCGACACTAATCCATAGTCTGTTAGACTGAAGGATGTCAGAACCCATTTAGGATACTGTTCATGTTTATCAATTTTGATCTACGGAAATGTTTTCCTTTAGTTGTCAAGTAACAAGTGTGCTGTACGGAGAATGGATAGATATGACTGAAATACTGTTGAAAACCGCATTAATTTCCAACTCAACAAACTAAAGAATGTTGCAAGTGTGCTGTACTGATGCATGTCTCTATTTTCTTCTGTTACAGGTATTTAGTGGGTTACTGGTCAACTTGGAAACAGTTCCTGAGTTCTTGCGCTGGCTAAAATATTTCAGTATATTTAGATACAGCTTCAATGTGAGTAGCCTGTTTCTTATACTCATTACCAAACAATAACAACAATTAACCACTTTGTTGCAGATGACTCGAAAACATTGTGGAAAATGTAGAAATTGCTGGTGACGAGCAATATAACCCTTTCCCACAATGTTTTCTGCCCTATCAGAACATAAATTTCCAATTTCATCACATTTTGAAATGTCGTCTGCAAACTCTTCCAATTTGGGACAGTTGAAAAGTTAGCGTTTGATAAAGGGTTAATACATTATGACTTTAACCTATTCTCCTCATGTGAGATTTGTATTAAGTCCATATTGGAAGCAACATCAGATGACAATTTGAGGGTTCAATTGAAAACAAATGTGAAGCACTTACTTTAGTATTTCACTGAGCCCTGGAATTATAAAGGATACAATAGCATATAATCTTTGTTATATTACTAAGTTGAAAGATACCTATGTGATAATTGGAAACCTTAAGTTCTGTTCAAATTACTATTTTTCTTGCACTTTCAATATACACCAATCAGTCAGCAGTTTCAACGGATATTACCAGCTATATACTTGCTGTCTGGTTAAAACTTTGTACTTATGCCTCTTGTATTGAACTTGTTTATTATTAAAAATGAAAACTTTTCTTCATTATCTTCATTAAACATGCTCATTAGATAAAACCCTTTTGCCCAACTTCACCAAACATGTTTTCTGCATTTTAAGATATTCTGTTTCAGGCCCTTTCCGTCAATGAACTCAAAGACATGACATTTGTTGACAAGGATGGTATCTCAAACTGGTAGGTTCTCTAAAATCTATCAATAAGTCCCATAACGAGTTATCTATGCATTTTTATATCTCTGTATAACATAGAAGTAGATGTTAAAACCTTGACACACAGAATGCTTATGGTTCCAGCAGGCTTAACCAGGGCATTCAGGATTGGGGTCTTCATCATTTTAGCTTGGCATTGCTAGATAACTGATATAATGTTAACTGGATGTAAAACCCTTATTACAGTAATTTGAAACTGTTTTAATGCTGACAATATGAAGTTGTTTAATAATGGAACAACAGTTTGGATAAAAAAAAAAGGGCATTATCTGCCTTGGTGGTATATGACATGCAGATTTTATTTTGTTTAACCCTTATAGTGCTGGAACCAATTACATGCCTATTTAGATCACGGCCTGATGCCAAGTAAATTGGCGGCTGGCCTGTGATCTTACCTATATGCTACTCTGAGTATCTTTCCTCATCAAAATTGAGCAGATATTTAAGGTTTTGAAGCAGACGTCACAAGAATCTATTTTTAGCTATAATTACCCAGCATTCTAAGGGTTAATTCCTCTTGTATTCTTGGTTACCAGTAATGTTTTATATATTCCAATATTTCAAAAGTATTCATCAAAGTAAATTACAAACCTGTAAAGGAGATTTACCAATTTGAAACATTGTGACAAATGGGGAATTTGCTTACAAGGCTTACATTGTTGGAGCCCATATCCAGGGTTCAATGTCAAAAGTGAGGATTTGCTATAAATCTTCCATTGAACACTGATTGCAACACAGAATAGAGCTTTCTTCGTTTGATTATGACCAATACATTGACTGCCTTTTAACTTTTGTTCCAACTTTCTTCCTTTTACAGCACTACAGGGAATGAGTATTTACGGGATCAAGGCATCGACTATGAAGAGGACTTTGACCTTTGGGTGAACTTTATTGCCCTTGGTGTGATGTCTGTGGGATACTTGATATTCGCATTCCTTCGTCTGACCTTCATGAATAAGCTCCGATAAAACTCAAGACAGAACCAAAAGTGACGAGATGAAGTTTTCAAATTTGGAAAAGAATTCCATAAATATATTTTGTGGTTACATATATGAGCTAGACAATAACATGCCAAACATTTATCGAAACCAAGGCAAGTCATTCACAAAAGGATTATATAAAGTCATGCATTGAACGCTTGTAATAGATTGGAGATATCAAGAAAGAGCTTTGTAATTCACATTGTGTTTAAAACTTGAAAGCAATGCAGCTGTTCGAGTTACAATATTAATCATTGTGTGAACATAGTCCTATCATGGTGCTTTTGTTTTTAACTGTAGTGCTGGAACTGACTTCATGCTTATATGCAAACAGGTTAGATCCAGGCCAGCTGCCAAGTAAATTGGTAGCTGGCCTGTGATCTAACCTGTTTGCTACTTTGAGTATAGTTCCTCAACAAAATTAAGCAGATTTTTCAGGTTTTGGAAAGCAGACGACACAAAAATCTATTTTTAGAAATTACCCGGCATTCAAATGGTGAATGTGTTCTACTGTAAAGAAAACAAGGCATTTATAGGCTGATGCAACACCTTTTTCTTCTAACCCTTTCTCATATCTAAAGAAATATGCAATAGAAAATAGCATCAAAGTCATAAAAACCCTTTAAAAACTTCAAAATTGTCTTGAAAATGGTGGAATCTTAGTAAATAGGGATATTCATTAACTTAATGCCAAATAATAGCTAGACTGGTGCAGGAGTGCACATACGACACAGCTTTTTCTATGACCATGAACTAACACCATCACCCAAATTGTGAACTAAGAGAGCTCTACTTTCTTTGAGTGGTGAAGAAGAATAAAACCGGAAATTTATCGCAAAGTAACAATTTTTCGTTTATTTTCTGCTGACCATTTTCGCTTTTTGATATATTATTTTCTTTATTGCTGTGATGTTACCTTTGCATAATAGTATAGATTAATCAATGGACCAATTATCACTTGCTGTGTGTAATGTAGCATTTGCCTGTTATTTACTGTGATTGTTATCTTCCATTTGTTTTATGTGATCATTTTATTTTTTATATAGCTTTATATTGCTTTACTATAATTGTCCAACCTTAAACACTAATATTGTCATTGTTGAATCAAAAAACATGATATGAAAGGGTTTTCATTGAGCAGTGATAATATGTGTGCCTAAATAAAGCATACATTGGGTGTTTAATGCAAGACTATAGAAAGTGCTTCACAAATGTGAAGTACTTACTATTGTCTTGCCATTGACATGCAAGCTTCCATTTGAGATTAACCTGCTTTAATCTATTGTACACACGTTATTTGTTTATATAGTTTTCAAATATTTTGTCATTAGTGCCAGTGAAGCTTATAATGATATAAATCCATTGTCAAATAAATGGAAATTTTATTTCTTAAATTGATCCCTTCATCTGTATACAAATTTCTCTGCATGTTGTGGTTAGACACTTGTTTGCTTCAATATCATCTCCGTAACTCTATGTCATAACTCCTTCATTACAATATTGTGACTTTGTCCAAATTTTAAAGAAATAGAAAAGGGTTATAAAATGTTAAATGTGCATTGATGATATGTGAAACCTGCATGTGTGATGAAACCTGCTTGGAAATGTGATATAGACAATCAGACTCAGATACATTCAACAGGATTTAAACACAGTCATATTGACGACAATCAGGAAAAAGTGGAGTTTGTTTATTGTATAGAACTTTGGTATTTACTCCCTCATGTACAAAGTATCAATACATGTACATCACAAATTCTATTGATAAACTCTTTACCCATTCTCTCATATGGAATTGTTTTACTGGTCCTCTTTGAAAACGACAGCAGACACAAATTTCAGTGTATAAAATGAAGAATTATTATTCTGATGTTACAAAAAAAAAGAAATTCCTGTTTACACGCAAGTTCTTCTTTTAACACAGTGGTTTTTTAATCCTTCATCAAACATAAAATTTTCGACTGTCCTTAATTAAAAGAGTTTGCAGACGACATTTCAAAATGTGATTAAATTAAAAATCAATCTTCTGATAGGGCAGAAAACATTGTGGAAAAAGGAGAAATTGCTCGTTAAGAGCAATTTCTCCTTTTCCCACAATGTTTTCCAGAGTCATCTGCAACAAACTGGCTAAATGTCGTTTTTGTTTGGTAATTGATTAAAGCTTCTTCTGCATTGAAGGGTGTATAGAACATGGCATGAGGAGTTACAGTTGTAAGCATTTAGTCACATGGTAGAAAAGTTGAATGCTGAAATTGCCTTTTACATAAGAATAATAACCTAGAACATGTATTTGATTCATTCCAGAGTAGGTTATTAAAACAAGTTGTTTATATGTGTTTGTATATTTTATATTGTTACCATAAGGATGTCTTATGTCAAAGTTGAAATTATTTTGTTCATTATGCAAAGTTTGATTACACATTGTATCAATAAAATGTTAAAATAATACTGATTATGATTTAATTCATAATCACATTTATTTTTGCATAAGATGTGTTGGAGGTCTTGTTTTTGTTTTTATAATGGGGATGAATATGGGCAGAGAGCAAAAAAGCATGGGATGAATCAATAGCAGGAAGGGTACCAGTTATCCTCCCCTTTATGTACATGTACTAGAGGAGCCAGCATGCTTGAGCTATTTTTAGATCGGGAACCAAACTTAGGGGGTTTTCCAACATGCAGCAGGGAACCAGCATGCTTGGCACTTCCTCTTTTAGAAATCATCTCAGCAGACCAGCTGCTCAAAAATTTTGTCATAAAAAATCCAACTCAATCCACTTGAAAAAAGAAGATGCTTGGTAGAGAAAGGGGTAAGAAAAGGCAGGCAAACACCTCTGCAAGGCAACAGAGAGAAGAAAAGAAGAAGAAAGGGGGTGATAGCAGAGAAAACCAGGAGGTGTTGGAAGCGGTGTGTTTGGCCTCTATGTGAGAGCCAGCAGAGAGCACAGGAGCAAGAGGTGGGATAACTTTGGTTATTTTATTGTTTTTGAAATGTGCCTCAACAGCTCTGTGAGAAAATTTGGTAAAGCAAATAAATAAATCTTGCTTGCTTTCTTAAGGGTGGAATTGAACTTTCAGCAATGTATGAACATGGGGGCCTGTTGTGGTTAATGAACATGATGAAATTGTTTCGCAAGAAAAGGCCAGTCTGGGAAAAAATTCATTAATAGGAAAAAGGACTGATGCTTTTATCATGTTTATTGGAATGCAATGTATATCTTTGAAAGTATCCAAACAAGGCACAAGAGCTGTTGGGCTACATGGCACTCATCCGTGAGGCACCTTACGCTCATACTGACAATGGTTGGCTGATATATAATGAACAATTTTGCTTGAGGCACTCAGAACTTTGGCTGAAAGTAAACACTCTGTCCGGTCCCCCTGCAGCACAAATAAGTAAGAGTTCTAATCAAGAATATATGAGTGATAATTCACTGTATAATTCACTGTATTTGTTTAACATCAATTGTGAAGGAGGCTGAAATGCATGCTGTTTTGATTTAAGAAGGGAGCCTGCAGTTGCGGAAGCTGTAAATTTGTCCATAAGTGTATTGCGGGCGGATCTAGGGAGCTTGGAAAATGCGTGTGCATGAGGGCAAAGTTTGCAACAGAGCAATCAAATGGAGCTGGGTTTTTCATGGGCCAAGGGGCAGGGGCACTGGACAGATGCCATACAACGAAATTGAGAGCCAATGTTTTTACACGAGCTAGATCACCAATTAATTTGACAGTATTAGAACAGGAGTTACAGAGATATAGTCCAGTCAATCTAGCCAAATCAATCACGTTAAACTTTCGAACCATTCATTTAATGTTTTTAGACCAATATTTCCATCATTACAGTTGAATATCAAATGACATTGCTCACACTTATGAATTAATTCCATTGCAATCGATCCAATCACAAAACTTGTTGATATTCTTCATATTTACTTTGTAAGAATGGTTTAATTGACACTAGGTGATGATTTTTCAGCTTCCAATAAACTTCTATTGCACATGCGTGCTGAAGTGTGAAAAACCTAATTAAGCGTTAGCAATTGATGCCATTATTTGGTGTTATATAAGTTTACATCTTGTCTTATCAATTGTCTTTGATTGGCCATCTTGTGCTTTAAAACCGAAAATCTGATTTGGATTTTTTCCTCCACTGTTTGGATCATTCAAAATTTCGAACAAAGCAATCTTCACATCGAATCATTTTGACTAAGAGCTATCACTGAATGTGATTGATACCCCCACCTGGCGGCATCCAAAAAATATTTAACAGGCAACAGGTCATTATTGTATTGAATATTTGTGTGAAATTACATTTTGGTAATTGCATCCTCAGACTACTGACAGACGGACGGACGTTAATCCATTATACATAATACTTGAGTATTATTTAGTTCAATTACTTTTTAAGCCTTATATTACTGAGAAATATTCCTTTCGCTGTTTTTATTTATATGATAAAAGAAGAAAAAAAAAAAGAACTGCAGCTGTCTTTTTGAAGTAACTGAAATATTTGTGACGAACCGTTATATAGGTTAAGCTAACAAAATGCAATCATTGTGACAAAAAGGCAAATTTGTTTATAATGTCATCTGCTGCAAAAAAGCAGTGTTTACAATTTAGTACTAGTTGGGAAAAACTGTGATACAGCGTCTATTCAAGACCATGTTACACTATTTTTTCAGGGCTCATTTTCTACATGCAAGCGAGACAATCGCGCATCCTGTATACATATGACTAATAAACATTTTGATTGTTAAACATCGCTCAGTTGTTAAAATGTGCTCAGCGTATTTGTGACAGAACGCTCGAAATAAAAAGTGTTAGTTTTCCGATACGGTTGAAAAAACTTAAGGGGCCAACTTTTGACAGACATTTACGGTTAAATAAATTTCGTCTAAATTTATTAAGGGAGGTAAATCTTCAAAGAAAACACTTTGTTTACGTAGTGCATACATCCTTAATCAAACATGTCGAGGAAGCAGATAACGGACTCCTATAAATAACCTGAACCCTCAGCAAACATCTTTTGATACTAACATAACTAAGATAATTGATATGATTTAACAGTCATTAACTGTAAACTGGGTTTGGGGCATATGGTATATATAGGCTTATACCCAAGGATTCGTAGTTAATAGTACCTTTGAGTGATGAGTTTGATAATTGCATTTAATAATCGCCCTTCTAATTTAACCCCCCCCCTTATTTCAAAGTAAGGGGCAAATTTTCCCCCCTTTTTGGATTTTTAGAATAGACACTGTGATATCGGTGCCTAGCTTTCGTAGCTTATTGGTATCAATGCCGACTTTAAGGTGCAAGTTCACACGGGTTCGAATCCTGACTAAACAAAAGATTATATCTAATGTTTATTGGGAGTCATTGTGACAGCATGTATTCGTCTCTCACCACTGGACATTTTGTATGTGGGAAACATTTTTTGGCTTAGATAGAATGCTGTGTAACACTGTATGGGTAAAGCCAGAAATCTAAAAATTGACCGCCGTGATATAAGTGAAATACTGTTGAAGGGGGCATAAATTCCAAAATCAAATCACCCAGGATACATAGATTGGTGCACTGAGCACCTTGATATAACTGAAATATGATTAAAAGGGCGTAAAATATAAGTCAATCCAAATAAACGAGGATTCGAGGATCGATGTACTGAGCGCATTGATGTAAATGAATATTATGCAGGGGCCTCCATGGCCTAGTATTTTTCTTTGGTGTCTCCTCTGGCCATTTTAAAACACATAGTTTGCGGATTGGTAGGGCATCTCAACTAGCATTGGAAGGCATTCCAGCGGAAAATATTTGAGTAAGGGAGGATGGAAATCAGCGACATACTATAAATACATTAGAAAAACTAAAGTATGATACAGAAATCTGGTTCAGAGCACAGCAGGCAGCTCAGTCAGTTGGGCCTTATCTTGGACTGGAAAGTAGGGGGTATCATGTGATGTGGCAAAGTTAGTCTGGCATGAATTGGCAAGGCCTGGGACCTGTTTTTACAGCTCAGAATGTTAGGAGGTACAACCCTAGAATTTGTAATTATCCACCTAGGAGGTTAAAATAGTGTGCAATGTGAGCAAGCCAATATGAAATCCAAAAACATGACTGATATTCAATTAATGGCAGATATCCTACCAAATACACACTTTGTTTGGTTCGACATAATTTCCCGTCTTCAATGAAAGGGGGCTGGTGGCGAACCAGCAAAGCCGCTTGACCTAAAGAGGAAGTGAGGTTAATAGATAGGGCCGACAAGCAGTTTGTTTATCTGGCAGGGGGAACTTTATCGCCACAAACATAAATAGGCATGTCCCTTGTTTTTTCTTCAGTCCAGGTGGGGTGCACCTGTCCTTAGTTGGTGTAAAGATGTATTTACTAATCTTACAGGAAACAATGGTTTCATTTATTGATGATAAGAGTTTTATACTATGTGCAGCAAGATTAACATATCAAAACATGTATATATAAAAAGACAGAATTTTGGGTGAAATCTCAATGGAACATTGAGATTCATATGGCGGAAAATTCTGGATGGGGCGCTCAGATACTGACCAGCAAAGGGATAATATGCAAAAATATTTTATCATAGGTCTTTCCCTTGACCATGGCATTATCCTGGGTAGGGAAAGTAACAAATTCAAATTATCAACAATCCAATTTACTATATTCAAAATTTATTATAATGTAAATTAGGGGCCAGGGATAAGCCCGGAGCAGTGTCAAAACACTTGGTTTTCCCGTGTATCCCCTAATTTTTTGGCTTCTTAAGTTAGGCAGCAAACAAATTTTGTCATCATTGGCAGATGACGGCGGTTAAGTTCACCGTTAGCAGGTGACGGCAGCAATTAAGTTCACCGTTTGCAGGTGACGGCAGCAATTATGTTCACCGTTGGCAGGTGACGGCAGCAATGGAAGGCTATTGGTCACTTAAAAGTGACAGCAACAGAGGAGGTCACAAGCAGGATGTGACGGGAGCTTAAAGCAAGGGCAAACACCAAAGGATGGTGAGGATAAAGCTTATTGCAGGTTGAGTGGCGTGGGTGCTCCTATCCTGAATTTTCCAATCCATTCCTAGTATGGCAAACCCTACAGGAATGGAAACACATGTGATCAAATACTCCACTTTTTTGATGTTCTTAAAAGGTCAGCAGGTTGTTACTGTATATATGGATTGAGAAGCGTATTTGCATAAATATGGTAAAAGGTAATGTTGTTGCTTCTTTCTTATGTCATGAAATAATACTGATTATGATTTAATTCATAATCACATTTATTTTTGCATAAGATGTGTTGGAGGTCTTGTTTTTGTTTTTATAATGGGGATGAATATGGGCAGAGAGCAAAAAAGCATGGGATGAATCAATAGCAGGAAGGGTACCAGTTATCCTCCCCTTTATGTACATGTACTAGAGGAGCCAGCATGCTTGAGCTATTTTTAGATCGGGAACCAAACTTAGGGGGTTTTCCAACATGCAGCAGGGAACCAGCATGCTTGGCACTTCCTCTTTTAGAAATCATCTCAGCAGACCAGCTGCTCAAAAATTTTGTCAGCCCACCCACCACACCCCAAAATGTTTTCAACTGGAACATATATATATAGAATAAATGATGCTGCCGCCATTTTATATACTTGCAGGTTGACAGTTAAGCAGGAAGCAAGACCAATGGCCTATCCAACATGTCTTCTGATTGCCACACAAAGAACTCAGATGCCAGATTCATACAGTTTGTGCCTGTCAAAGATAAAGCTACAAGTGTGCAGAAGATCGGTGACTGTAAAAAGGACCAATTTTTGAAATATGTTAATAGACAAAATGGATTTTTAAGCTGAACTATGAATAGTCAATGTCTGCCTCAGATGCAGACTCAATCGGTTTACATCCTAATATAACAGTTGTGTATGATTCTTACTTCTTTAGGATCAATTATTGACCAGAAACAATATTGTTTTTTGGAAATGGTGAAAAAATTTTCAGAATACTAAAGGCTTAATCTATAGTCAAAGTCACAGTGTAGCGGAAAATTCTGGATGGGGCGCTCAGATACTGACCAGCAAAGGGATATATGCAAAAATATTTTATCATAGGTCTTTCCCTTGACCATGGCATTATCCTGGGTAGGGAAAGTAACAAATTCAAATTATCAACAATCCAATTTACTATATTCAAAATTTATTATAATGTAAATTAGGGGCCAGGGATAAGCCCGGAGCAGTGTCAAAACACTTGGTTTTCCCGCGTATCCCCTAATTTTTTGGCTTCTTAAGTTAGGCAGCAAACAAATTTTGTCATCATTGGCAGATGACGGCGGCAATTAAGTTCACCGTTAGCAGGTGACGGCAGCAATTAAGTTCACCGTTTGCAGGTGACGGCAGCAATTATGTTCACCGGCAGGTGACGGCAGCAATGGAAGGCTATTGGTCACTTAAAAGTGACAGCAACAGAGGAGGTCACAAGCAGGATGTGACGGGAGCTTAAAGCAAGGGCAAACACCAAAGGATGGTGAGGATAAAGCTTATTGCAGGTTGAGTGGCGTGGGTGCTCCTATCCTGAATTTTCCAATCCATTCCTAGTATGGCAAACCCTACAGGAATGGAAACACATGTGATCAAATACTCCACTTTTTTGATGTTCTAAAAAGGTCAGCAGGTTGTTACTGTATATATGGATTGAGAAGCGTATTTGCATAAATATGGTAAAAGGTAATGTTGTTGCTTCTTTCTTATGTCATGAAATAATGGACATTTTCAGTTCTTTTTAATTCCTTCTCAAAGTGTGAATGTTCAAATGGATGACCTGAATTGGTGCGTAAAGCAAGAAGTGTTTGTCCTCTCTGTTACATTAAACAGCATGTGCTAACACGGGTTATTATGGTATTCATTCACTTGATCTAAAACTACAAATCGAACAAGCATACTTGTTGGGGATTCACAAAGCTTTTTCGATCTGATCAAAAAATATCTTAATTATGCACACAATTTGAAAATTACATTTGGCAATTGGATGCCATTGTTCAATTCCAATCATACAATGGGGCCCAGATGCCTATGGAGACAGAAGAACATTTGTTTTCAGCACCACTGTGTGGTAGAGCATGACCACTTCAGAGGGGGATCTATACTGGTTGGGGCAGGCATATCGTATGACTGGTGTACAAACCTCAACATCATAAGGAATAGGGCTTGACAAAGAAAAGACTAAGGAACGTGGTCTACAACCCATTTTATTGCAAAATGAAAACTTTTTACAAATGGATTTGGATGGAGGCATTAAGCTTATTGAGGCCCTCTCCTGAATAACATTACAACATGCCAAGCAGTGAAATAAAAAAAATGGTACAAAAAATAATAAAAAGTTCACTGATAGAGAGAGGACAGGTTAGTAGAGATACTGATGAAATAAGGAGAAAGAAAGCAAGGGCTTCATTTTGATGAACAACCACGCCGGTCCACACCGCATCAGAGTTGTCGACCAGTACCAGTAAGATTTCAATGGGGTGGAATACTTGGAGGAGTCCCTAAACCTGAATTCAATAGAGTACACCTGGGACTTACTGCAGTGCTGTATTTAGGCCCGTGATCAACAAGCAAGGACTGTTAGGAGCTGCAGAACATGCTTATTGTTCATTGAGCAAGTCAGTATCCTAATTGCTGACATCAGGAGGTTAATTCCCAGCTTTCAGAGATGTCAGAAAGTCTTTCAAGCACATTGTTGACACGAACAATATTAACTTTACATTGTTGTAAGAAAGAATCAGATGGGACCGTGTTTATTTTGTGTAATCCCTAACACCTTTGCGGACACATTGACTTCTTCAGATGGATTTTCAGCTCATGAGCAAATTTAATCTCATATTCATAATATTCTCTAATGCTCTTAGCTTTTAAAAGGCAAGTTCAAGTTAAATTAATAGTAAAGAAGCAAGGGAGCAAAATGACTGAGATAGATAACATAACAATATAGCGACAATTCATGATCTCTCTTCTTTTATTTCACTTTTCACACTTCTATTCTCTTTTTTCATATCTTTTTATTCGCATTTTTCCACCTTAATTTCAGTTTTCACCTCCTTTTTAACTTTATTTGGGCTTTTCACACGACTAGCTTCCTTTTTCCCAAATGGACAAATGTCTTTATTCAAACAAGCGACACATTTTGGGTATTGGGGGAGGCACGTCTGCTGACCAAATCCAACCAAGATGTGATTGATGTCACTCCAGAACTCTCTGTAACACAAAAAGGTAACAATTCGTAGTGGACTTTTAAACCATGGATTAAACCCTTACAAATATATGTTTTATTGCACATCAGTTGACAAATTGGGAAATAAATGTACTAAAAAGTAAAACTGCTTCTTCTTTCGTCACTAAAATTGTTTCTTCTCTATACTGCACAGATTGTTATTGATCAATGTCTGCCATATTCCATTTGAGCAGAATACATATAGAAAACATTGTGACAAAAGAGTGTGGATTTCCACATGTACATTAACACTTTTTCTTTGCAATTTGCCTTTATAGTTTTGCAGCATTTGCTATATGACAGTTTATATGCAAATCTGCCATTTTATATTTGTCTCATTTAAAAGAGATGTTTTATAGAAATTGATAAGCCTTTTCTCCTAAAAATCATTCAAACATTAGTTGGTGGTAGACCTGTAAAATCGAAGGATTATTCTACTAAAAGTAATGTGACATATCACATTTACCCTTTAATACATACTTCATGTGCTTACCAAAACAGCGGCTTGTCTTACTAAGAAATAGACTGTGTCTTCCCCTCATAGAAAAGCTTTTATTTTCCCCTGATAATGTATTCCCCTAAGAAATCTATTTCCCTGATGCAAAGATTATCAGATATTATCTGGCACAATGTAAGAACCCCCAAGAGCTATAAAAACTGAAAGGCATCATATTAGTCCATGTATACGGAACATTAACATGCCTCTTAATAGGTCTTTAGGTTATAACATGGTAGGTAAAACAATGACCGCCTTTCTATTTCAACAAGTTATAATTCTTTGTACATGAACTTAAAATATGGCTTTTTTCCGTAACAATCATCTGTTTATTTTCCCCGGATTTACAGTAGACTTGGCCTTGACCTTCACCATATCAAAACCCTGGGTGTATCGGTCTTGTGTACAAAGTATTTTTTAAAAAGAGCATTACCGGTAATATCAAATTAGATGTAATGGTTCTTATTAGAACTGTCTTAAGATGATATATATTCAACAAAGGGTTGAAAAATCATTAAGGTAAAATCTAGAAAGGGAAAAAATCCTTTTATATGTACCTCTGGTTAACATGTACTATCCTTATTTATTGATATATTGAGGCTTTAAGTCTAGACAACAGTTAGTTGAACTTAGTTCTCTTCAAAAATACCTTGGTAGCCAATCTTCCAGTTCCTTTCTTGTATCCTCGGGTAGTTTAGTCGGCTTTTTGAACCAGCCCAGTCTGTTGGATATACGATGTACATGGGTGTCCACACCAATACCTAAAGTCAAACAATTGTCAAGGTTTAATTAATGGATCATGTTAAATCTGGCATTTAAAAGCATTTAGATTTTCCAGGTTTTATTGACTGATTCATGTTTCATCCTG
This sequence comes from Cerastoderma edule, assembly GCA_947846245.1. Classification (NCBI taxonomy): domain Eukaryota; kingdom Metazoa; phylum Mollusca; class Bivalvia; order Cardiida; family Cardiidae; genus Cerastoderma; species Cerastoderma edule. The sequence goes on from OX401406.1 coordinate 52,981,847, forward strand.
CTGTCAAATAATGTCAATTTTGAAGGTATTATTGAATTAATACAATTTAAAGCTGCTCTGAAACGTAAATCAGTTAAAACATGTGTCAGTGCAATTAATCATACATCTTGACAATATCTAACTATGCATCATTCCTTCCAACTTACTGTCCTCTTCTCTCTATATTCAGTGGTGAGAGATAAATAAAACCAATCAAAATGATCTAAAAGACATCAAAAGATTGGCCAATTAAAACAAACCTAAAAAGTAAGCAATTCCTCACTTCCCAACAGTATTTTATATACTACCAGAGTTACATCTTCCAAATATGTAACAAGACCAACTGTTATTTGTGAACTGTTTCAAATTGAAACAACAAAAGTGGGTTGTTGAGTTAACCAAATAGTAAGGTATCCAAAACCTCAAGGCAAATACTCTATCATACTACTGTTGCCCTCCTGTAATGACTTCATTCTGTATATCAATTCTCTCTTATTACTTTTTCTTTACTTTCTATATTCAAGATGTGTCAAATAAAGTAAACTTAAGTAAGCTAAACATGAATCAAGAACTTAAAAATTTCGAAATACAAACACACGCTAATTGATAACCTTAAATTTGTTTAGTAAATTGGCTTAATTTTACATTCCAGCATTTATAGAACTGATTTAGGAGAAAGACCCGCACTCACCTTCTATCTGATTCCATGCACATTTCATAACGAGATAGGCCATTTTGGGTCCGACACCAGTCAGTTTACATAGCTCCTCCACACTACCAGGTATATCACCATTGTACTGAGTCTTCAGAATCTCACTGGTTTTCTTGATGTACTCAACTTTACGCTTAAAACACAGCAGCAATTAAAAAAATTCTTATTATACTATTATATTTGAGAAACTAAATCATTTGCATATGACAGATTCAATGCAATATCATTGTAAGACCGTACCTTTTGTGAAGAACTTACTATTGTCTTGCACCAAACCCTAAAAATAGATGTTGAGAACATAACTTCATATGGATCACCTTGACTTTCTCAAATCAGATACAGCAATTACTTGGATTGGCGTTAAAAAATATTTAATGGTTTTCCTGTTTGATCAGAGTATCAATAAAAATAAGGATTGAATTCAGCTGAAATAACTGTTGCATTTTTAAGTCTTATCCTTGTTATTAGTCCCTTTGTCACACTGGTTTATTACAGCTTCTGCAGCCATATCAACATAAAGGTATATACTTAACGAATGGATCAGGATGGAAGCTTGAAGCTTATTGAGTAATGTGTAAATACATTTTCAAGTTATCATTCCCTATTACATCTTCATTTTGCATACACTATAGCTTGTATATAAATGGACACTTTACCATCACTTAATATGCCACTCATGTATAAAGCCTTTGTCACTTGGAAAAAAATAGAATGTTGTGTGTAAACAATGTCATTGTTTTCAATAAAAGTTTGCTGTAAATTCCTCAATTACAGTTCAATGATAAGACAAAAGCAATTTGTAGAGCAGAATAGCAATTAAAACAAACTTTGATACAAAGGAAGAAATTACTTTTTGTCTTCATTTAGCGCACTATGATATCTAGTACTCTGTGAAATGGATATAAAAAAAAAATGCATACTTTCCAAAATCCAACAGGATATATCAGTTCACCAAGTTGTTTATCTGAAGTTTTCAGAATGTTATCTATAGTACAGCCATGCTGTCTAAGCTTCCTCATGGCTGCATGGGTAATCTGATCTTTAGTCTGGCTTGACAACATCAATGACAACAACACCTGGTACCTATAAACCTGAAGTAGATATCATCATAAATCTTTGATCATCTGAAGACAATTTCTGACATTTTTAAAATATAATTTTCTCTTTTCCCATCAACTATTTCCAAAACAGCCTTTACTAAATTGTCTAACCATTTTCTTCATTGCATGATGTTAGAGACCTGTAGCTGACAGTTCTAGAATCTCTTTGACCAAAGCAGAAAATACTCATTAAAAGAAATCCTTCATTTCAATGTAATAATGCTCTCAGCCAGATATCACATAAACATCACATTAGCATACTCTATGATTACCATCTGCCATTTCCATTCATTTTGTAATAATGCTCTCAGCCAGATATCACATAAACATCACATTTGCATACTCTATGATTACCATCTGCCATTTCCATTCATTTTGTAATAATGCTCTCAGCCAGATATCACATAAACATCACATTTGCATACTCTATGATTACAATCTGCCATTTCCATTCATTTTGTAATAATGCTCTCAGCCAGATATCACATAAACATCACATTTGCATACTCTATGATTACCATCTGCCATTTCCATTCATTTTGTAATAATGCTCTCAGCCAGATATCACATAAACATCACATTTGCATACTCTATGATTACAATCTGCCATTTCCATTCATTTTGTAATAATGCTCTCAGCCAGATATCACATAAACATCACATTTGCATACTCTATGATTACAATCTGCCGTTTCCATTATGATATATCATAGTATAAAGGACCAATCAATTCCTTAGATCATATTATTTCATTTTTGCCTCGAGATCCAGAAAAACGTAATTTCCTACTACAACTAACTTCTTTAATTTTCCTCTTAACCCTATATTATTGATACTGACGCAAATCATTTCATATAGACAATTTTCATGGTGTAATGAACCGAGCAAATGAACCCCTCAAAGATCCAAACACATCCGATCAGTGGAAAACACTGTCATACACTGAGCGGTTGTTTTGTCTATATATTTACCAACATGTTCTCTACAACAATGCATTAGGTTCCCTAATTTGCATAAACGTTCAACAAACATTACAATGGGTACAACTAAACCATGATTAATCATATTGTAATGATTTGAAAGGATCTGCTATGCCAATTATCTGGAATATTGATTTTTAGCGTGAAACCTCAGGAGCAGCGGTTACGTCACTGATCACATCACATCCCATTGTATCGACTGGAGCATCCCTGTGTTTTCTCATTGTGTAAATATTCTCCAGCTGCGTTCTCCATATGGGTGGCTCCCATTTTGCCCTTTTCTGATCTCCAAAGTCCAATTTGGTGTCAGGTTCCTCTTTCTTACATCCAAGTTCTGTCTTTACTTTTACTACAGGAGGATTTTGGTGACAAGTTTCTATATTTGTAGATTTCTGTCCTTTACAGTAAGTGAAAGACGCTTTTAATGTTTTCAATTGGACATTTCGGGTTGCATGCCCAGTATCTTCTTTCTCATAACCAACGTTGTTTGTTGCAACTTCATTTTCTATCTTGATGTGTTTTCTTTTCACTGGCTTGTCCACAGACGAGCTTGTAGAAGGTGCAGTTATATCCCTTGCTAATTTGGTCTTGAGAGAATGACCAGTGAGCAGTTTGTTTCCTGAAGACAAAGCAGAGCGCGTGATCCTTGAGCCAGAAAAGTAGGGCGAAACATCCATTGGAAAAATACACGATGCCCGACGTGATAAAAACTGTAAACACAGAACACACGTGTTCAACATTGACAGTACGCGGGAGATTGTGACCGTTGGCTTTCACTTGATTGGTCGATATCTAAAAAGTAAATAAATAGTCGCTTCATCAATTAAAGTAAATTAGTCGTGTATTAATCTTAGGTTTGTATTTGTGTCATTTATCATGAATTATTTAATTCATAATAGTTTTGCCCAATGGAAATTAAAAAAGCTCAACGCAGTAGCTTTTAAATCAGAATATTTAATTTTATCATTTGTAAATGCTCTAAGCGGTGTCAAATGAATGTGAAGGTCACAAACAAGAGTGTGCTCTCCGTGCTGTCTACACATCACTATTTTCCAGACAGACTCCTGAAAGATGGCTCTGCGAGGACAAAAATGCCCAATGGTGGTCCTGTCGGGGAATTCACACCCGGAACTGGCACAAATGATTTCCACGTGAGCACGTTTTACTGTAAATTCTGAATAGAAGCAAGTGGAATGAGGTTTGTTTACATATTATTTACAAACGTCTCCAGAAAGTCAATTATGGCATTACTGAAACGCAATTTCCTATATGGTTCCGGTTGAATTTTCGGTGCAAGACTCCTGCAAATTAAACCTTGCACCCTTGCACATACATCAATGTGAATGACATCTCATTATTTTCAGTTGAAGAGTTCAGTTTCGTATTCACATTCATGAATTAAAGCATTTTGAGCTTTGATGAATGAGTTAGAGTCTAGTAAAAGTTTCAGAATTGCTTAACCCTTTCACAAACAATAACGACATTTGACCACTTTGTTGCAGACGCCTTTAGAAAACATTGAGCGAAAAGGAGAAATTGCTCGTGACGAGCAATTTTTCCTTTTCCCACAACGTTTTCTACTCTATCTGAAGAATCTTTCAATTTTGGACAGTCAAATTTTTGTTGTTTGGGAGAGGGTTAACATATTTAAAAAAGTCATTGAGACACTGACATTGGAGGAAAAGATTTAGCATATATATAGCTTATTCTGGATTTTGTAACAACAATTTCAGTTTTCCTTTAATAATAGTGTTGTTATACATTTTTTAATGAAATTTTACCGTTGATACCGTACCGTTGGTACAGGATTAAGGCCTAAGCCTGTGACTCCTGATCTTATCTTTGAGAAACACTCATCGCATGCATGGGGCGAGTGTTATATTGTTTTTCCAGTATTTGTCAATATTGTCTTTAAAGGTATTAATGTCTTTTGAATCAATTACCCATTCTGGTAAGGCATTCCAGTCATTCACTACACGTAGGCAGAGGTAGTACTTTATGATATTTAACCTCCCGTGTTTCTTTTCCAGCTTCTTAGCAAGTCCCCTGGTCCTACTTTATTGTGCTCCTGGTAACAGTTTCCCGGCTTCCACCCTGTCCTTGCCAGTGACTATCTTATAGGTCTAGATCATGTCGCCTCGAAGACGCCTGTAGTGCAGCGATTGTAGTTTCAATCTTCCTGGCCTTTCCTCATAAGGGAGATCACTGATACCGCTGCAAAGCTTTGTGGCCCGTCTCTGCACATTTTCGATCATGTCCACAACCAATCTGAACACATCGGGTTTATCCAATGAAAACACCTCTGAAATAATAGGGATGACGCCATATTGGTTCCCGCGGAAATGACGTCACTTCACTTTCGTTGTTAAAAAGAGATCTTAAATGAGAAATCGTAAAAGTTGTTTAATTTGATTAATGAAACAACTATATATGTCACAACTTATAATTTCTCTATTGCGTATGAGTTACCGATAAAAAATGATTAAAAAAGATATCCAACACTTCCATATACATTGAACTACTTAACGTGCACGCTTAGAAAAGGTGTTAATTGGCGGATGCCGATTTACCCGAAAAATTGTAACCCTACACTTATATCCAAGGTATATTTCACAGCCCACGGAAATACCCGAGTAGTTCCAATAGGCCTTTTCAGAAACTGTTGTTATCTTTTCTTGAATACTCTTAATCGGAGATACGAAATTTTCGGTAGCTTCCGGTTTAAGACTTCCGGGTATTAAATGATAACAGCTGACATTGAGAAACATAGATAAACTGCTGCGGGTATTTTAACAATGCCGTCGAAAGTCGTGTTTGTAAAAACTACATTGGAAAGATTGTTGAGGAGGGGAAATATCAAAGTATATCCTTACTTTGTGTTTACTCTCTAGCGGACAATTTACCCCGTTTCCCGAGATAAAACATTGTATACCAACGCGGTTACAACGTTGCGATTCATTTTTAGTGAGAAGAGTCGATCCTCTGCTAAAACATTAATTTAAGTATAGAATACGATGATGTAGATCTGTTTGATTATTGCCTTTACTTATGATAACATTATTTAAAATCCATTTTGCAATCCAACATTTTTAAATGATATTGTACCATGTAAATACAAACACAATGAACAGATGATATGATGCAAGCTGATCAAACCTACTTAATAATTGTTCCACTTATTTATGGGACATTCCATCAAATTATGTCCAATAAGAGTGACAAATAAAAGTTAACATATAAGAGATTATGAATTGATTTTATTCATCTTTAGTTTAAAATGATCGGACTTCAACAATAATTACACCTACCGAGTCAACATTAGATTCCTCTGATTTAAAACATGTCCATACCATTCACTCTACTTAGAATTACTGTTTCCAAGACCCTTCAAGCGGAACGATTTACCCTAATCTGACTTTGCAACGCCAATCAAAATATGATTCCGTCACTATATAGCAACCAATGGCATGCCTCGAAGCCATAAAACACAACTATGTGTCAACGAAACATGATGTGATGCGCGCCTGTGTATTCGGCAAGCTTCAAAAGATACATATCTTTCACGTCGATGGTTTTATTGCTCCTTTTATTGGTCAACTGCATAACGTAGGAAATAACATATACGATCTTTTTTATACCCTCTATATTCGACCAAATACGCATCAACCCTTTATGAGTTAATTCCCTATGTTACTGAGTCTCAGGTTGTTTTGTTATGTACAAGGTTTATTTCCATTTTGTCTAAAGTCTATTTTACCAATTTTCACACAATTTCAGACAGAAGTTCCATCTCACCTACACGTGAAAATTGAGTTGTTTTTGACACTAATTGAGTAGAAAAGCAATCCAACCTATAATCACTTTTTCTATGGAGGGTTGGTGGGAAAGAAAAATATGTATAAAGTGTAGATCCATATGTTTCTAACAAATTATGCAGATCCAGAATTATCTAAATCTTTTGAAGATATTTTAATCAATTAAAAATGAAATGAAAATATTTCTTTATAGTGTAGATCTTTTGGAAATTAAATCTGTAGACAACGTTGGAATTGAAACCTTTATGGGATGTAGACTAAATGGGAAGCCCTTATGTAGAAAATTCATTTGCCTATGTTTCATATTTGTTGAACCCGTATGTCTTGATCTGCCGATATGTATGTTTAGTTTGTTCTGTTTTACCCCAATTAGTTATGACTTTGTGGTTCATGCGATGTAATACAGAACAACATTATGTAAAATGAGGCTTCTTTTAAGCAACGAAAAAAAAAACCTTTGGACCACCCCTGGTCTTTGAAGTTGCCAGATTCGGCAATAAGGGTTTATTTGGAACGTTTCACTTACTTTGTTGATGACTTTTTGCCTTGTAATTATATTGATAAATAGTTCAAAGATTTGCTAGAAAATATCGTTTCTCTTACTTTGAACTTTAATTAATTGCGTAGAAATCTTTTGATTAAATGTCTCTTATAATTGTTGTTTAACAGAACAGTTTGAGTTTGTTTTGTAATTATATATCATTAAAATGATAATCTACACATTTGTAATCTCTTTTCAATTCAATGGATTGTTGCCAGTTTTCCTTCTTAATTACATTCAAAGGGTCAATTAACAAACTTTGGCTATCACAAGGATTAAGAGTCTTGATGCAAATTAACACCAATCTGCCACGTTTGCACCATATGTTCTAGTCACACCCTTTATTGTTTAGCCGATCGAGAGATAGTGTAATTAACCATCGGCAATCTGAGGTCATTTAAACATATGAAGGATCTCCACAATCCTGTGTCCCTCGTTATTTAGTGAGCGCTATTTGAATGTAGTTTCAACAGGTGGAAAAAATGGATTGGGACTGTTTTCATAGCCCTTAATATTTGGATACGATATTTCATCAAAGGTAGGCTGACAGAGAACCTCATATAACAACCCATTCTCTATTTTAGGTACTTTATTTTTACGACAAGTTTCAATTTTAAGAAAGAGAATATATACTTATTGGAGAAACATAACCTCTGCACATTATTGACAAAAGTGCTGATGTTTGTTCTATCTTATTTAAAATCCGTAAATCGAATTTAATGCATATTTGTAATAACATTCTAGAAATATGTGTTCCATTCATTATTTCCTTCCATCAACCAGCCGATTAGCACATTTTTGATCTGTCAAAACATTTAATTCAGACAAAACATATACTTATTTGCCTTTTTTTTCACACGGAATGTCATGTTTTAATTGAACTGCGGTGCGCTATTCGGGTGTCATTAAATTCAATTTAATCTAATTTCCTTTTATAACGAGGCTTGGCAACAGCCAACAACAAATCATTCTGTTGATGTTTTCGTATGTAAATCTTTAATTTTGGTACATGTAGCTTATAAACCTCAAAATCCGATCGATAGCGATCGTTTTCTTTGCTTTTGCCCACATTCTTCTTTCCAAATTAATACCCGGAAGTGGAGGTATTCCGAATGTGGCCCGATTTTTCAAAGGGAGACAAACCACGTTTCTGAAAAGGCCTATTGGTCCACAACTCCTGAAAACTGTTGATGTCTAAATGCATTACCATACTCCAGGATAGGCCTGGCCATTGTAGTGAAGAGGCGCCTCATGATGATTTGTCCCTGCTTGCAAATGAACGCTTGATGATGCACGCCCATTGGCTTTATTAACCCCCTGGTTAACATGCTGGTGGAATGTCAGCTTATTGTCTATGTGGAGACCCAGGTCCTTCTAATCTCTGTTACCTCGAGTTGTCTGTAGGCCAAGTATTAGACCAGTCAGAGAGTCTCTCTATATCCTCTTGGATGATAGCTCTGTCGTCTGTACTTGATACCCTTCCAAAGAGCTTGGTGTCCTCTGCAAATATGCATGAGACACTGTGCACAGCATCTGGCAAATCGTTGATGAAGAGTACGAAGAGCACTGGACCCAACACGCTGCCCTGGGGTAAGCCGCTGGTGACATCTGCCCATTTAGAGGTGTGGCCATTCACTGAAACAAGCCGAGTTCTAACTTGAAGAAAACTGTATATCCAAGAACCAATATGACCCTTTACCCCATAACTGCCCAGTTTGCTCGCTAGCTTGTTACATAGATTAATTTTTTTAAATGTTGTTACTGCAAATAAATTGGAAAGGTAACTGAAGTGTATAGAAAAGCTATGATTAAGATGGGTTGAATGTGTAATTTACTTTCAGGAAACTGGGTATAAAGGTGCTTGATTGCTGCTGTTATCACAAGACAAACAGAGGTAAGAATACTTTTAATGTTCTCTGCTATCAGAGGTGACCTGATAATGAATGCTAAGAGAATAATCTGATACATCCCTCATTCATCTAATGCATTGGTTAAAATCATCAGAAGATTGGTTGTTTTTCCCCTAGATGATGACAACTAACACTAGGTAACAGGTCAAAATCATAGAAAACAATCGCTTAGTTTTCCAAAATAATCCCTTGTTTGCAAACATAATGACAACCCTGATCTATGACTTTGGACAATTTGAATTATTATAACCTTCTAAATGAATTTCCACTGATAACATTCCATATGTTTTTATTAACCTGGGTGTACTGAACTTAACATCACAAGACCTTTTGCTGCCTGGTTTCATTTTCTGGCTGATTAAGGGAATAGCGATGGTTCTACCCCACCCTGACTAACCCTTATGGGCAGTTGAATATTAAGTCTTTCTCCACCTGGGATAAGCCTGGCATCATTCCATAACTGAAAAATTGTTTACACAATGTAAAAGAACAATTAAACAAACAAAAATCTCAAGACTTGGTTGAATGGCATTGTTACAAATTGAAACATACTTAGCTAATTCACATTATGTCTCGGTTTTATCAAATATCATGGGTGAAATGTACTTTTTTTCATTTTCAGAGACCAGTGTGGACATGAAAGAATCTGTTAGGGGTAAAGATGTGTACATCATTCAGACAGGTTCAAAGTATGTCTTATCTAAGTATTTTGCCATCTCTGAATCTAAATGAATCTAAATGACCGGGAAAAAGTTCCATATCATTTAGGAGATATTACTTAGATCACGAAACTTTACTTTCATGAAATGAGTGATTATGACTGGCCTTATAAAATGGGATGAAAATTGCATGAAAGAAATACATTTGCTCTATAATATTGGGTCAAAACCTTCTCGACCAAAAGATAAATTGCTTAATAGCGGCAGAAAATTTATGAAGCAGTTGTTATTAAAGGAACTGGTTTATCACACAGGCTTTCATTAATGATCACAAAGAAAATATGAGTACGGACATTCTAGTTTTATCATTTGCTGTCACTCTCTACTTGGACAATTCAGTAATAAAATCATGAACTAGGAAAGTTTTTAAGTTCTAGTGAAGCTAAATGAATGAGTGTATGAACAATTGAATCCCAACCTTACTTAATTATTTTAAAATTGCTCCAAGTGGTTGTTTGTATCTGACATCAAAAAGAAAACTTTAATTTGCACACTTGTTATTCTTGTCTGTTTTCGTATCTAATTTGCATTTTAAAAGTACTCATATATTGATATATTGATTTACAACATAAAGGATCATATATATATATTGTTCAGTGATATACTTAAAGTGCTTCACATATGTGAAGAACTTATTCTAGTCTTCAATTATATATATATGAGGCATTGCTCTCATATTGTTTTATTTTTGTTTATTTCAGAGATGTCAACAATGACATGATGGAACTGCAGATTATTGCCTATGCCTGTAAAACAAGCTCTGCGCGTAATGTTGTAGGAGTGATTCCCTATCTACCATATTCTAAACAGTGCAAAATGAGAAAGAGAGGGTCTATAGTTTGTAAACTTCTAGCGAAAATGCTGAGTAGATCAGGTACTACTTAAAAGTAGTCAAATAGTCAAATACATGAAATAGATATTGCCATGATAATAACGATGCTTTTCAAACAGTCCATCCAATTTCTGAATACTTATCGGCAGATTTCACATTAACTTCATCAGCCCCCTCCCCAAAATGAATATTTTTATGAATTACTGAATGTTTTTTGATAATTAATACTTGAAAACATAACTCTAATTTTGCTACATTTTTCCAATTTTGTCTGCTACAAATCTTCTGTAGAACTAAAAGAGTATTTCAATTTATAAATACTTTAATTTGTTAATATTTCTAATACAGTGGACACAGACTGAGGTGATAATTCTTTCACTTTGTATTGGTGGTAGATAAAAGAAAAAAATAGAAAGCAAGCTTTCATTTAGCCTCTTATATATTTTTATATAATTTATTAGTCCTTGTATTTTAGCAATGAATTTTCATGAGCATATTATCTATATACATTGTTTATGATCTGTGTCATGTGTAAGAATTAGATCTTACATTATAGAGTTGTTTTTTACTTGCCTCTAGATGAAACAATTTTGACATGAACAGTTTTTGTCTTTCTCATATTCTATACATGGTACATGTATATGAAGCTACTAACCAAGTGAAAACAGGTAGTTATGTGCTTGTATTCTTCACACAAGCATAAGTACAGGCTGTAACTCAAAACTTGTTTCTTTGAAGATGTACCACTCAATATGAGAGCTTTGTAAATGGCATATTGTGAAGTGCATGTGAGTATTAACAAACATGAGTTTTTGTGCTGTATAAATGTTTCTGTATTTGTATGAAGCATAGCATATGACATTGTTTCTTCAGGTCTCACCCACATTATCACTATGGATCTCCATCAAAAAGAAATTCAAGGTTTCTTTGATATTCCAATTGACAACCTCAGAGCTTCACCATTCCTAATTGAATACATTCAAGGATCTGTGAGTATATTTACTATACATAATTGTATGATTTCAAAGATCTGTGAGTATATTTGCCATTCTTTATTGAATTATTTAAAGATCTGTGATAATGTATGACAATCTGCATTGAATACTTTCAATGATCTTTGGGTATATCATGCTTTTTTCTGGTGTTTTAGTTTAAATGGAATATTTACTATAGTTGCTTTGAAGTAATTGCTGCAAATGGGATAATGTCAATAACCTCTAGAAATAATCATGAAAAACTACATTACATATTTAGTATCAGTAAAATCCTTGTGACAAACAAAGAAATGCTTTGATCAACAAATTCTTGTTTTTCTCGTTCTTGTTTTAGATAGTTTCTGTTAAACAAATTGTGTAAGTTGTCCACCAGGTGACTTGTGTAAGGTTGCGGGCTTTACCTGTATCCTTGATATAACTTTTGTTGCAAAAGTTTTCTTTATCATTCCTCCATTAAACTATAACCATATTCATGTGGCATCCAATATCTTTGTGACAGTCAAAGTTTTAAGTTTCTCTTTTGTTACATTGCTATTTCATTCCTCATTATCATTAATCAGTGACATAGTAATCAATCTTTTATCATTGATTTAATGTCATCTGCTGCAATTACGATTGAACAAGGAAGTATTCAAGGTATTCAAGAACCTTGATATTCCTTCTGTTTTGTATCCCAAAAGCATATGACACTATTGCCAACAACATGATTGATCTCATTGTGAATTCTTTGGCCACAATGGTTCCAATTCAACTTTTGAATGATACAAAATATATTTGAGAAAGATACTGGATGCGATGTTCACACATGTAGACTGAATGTTATTTCTTCACCATTACCTTTGTATAAGTTTTATTCTGACTCTTTAGATTCCAGACTACAGAAATGCTGTAATAGTTGCCAGAAACCCTAATTCTGTTCGACGAGTAACATCGTATGCGGAGAGACTTCATCTGAGTATTGCTGTGATACATGGTGAAGAGAAGGAGGAAGACGATAGTGAGAGAATTGACGGGCGTAACTCCCCGCCACTCCCCCCGGATGAGGAGGATGGGACCCTCGAAACTACCCAGGAGTCCTTGCCCATCATACAGGAAGTAGACATCGGTCTGAGCCCCATTCCAGGTAATCTATTTATAGCCACTAGAACCTGTTGTACAGACAATCTTGTGTTAAGAAACCGCTCTTTAACAGTGCATGAAATGTTATTTAGTCTTATTAAAGGACACAAGGCTTTCAGAAAGCTCCTGTTATAGCTTTCTGAATGACTGACGTCGGTATTTAGCAAGCAAAAATATTTACAAAAGTTGCTTTAAACAAGATTTACCATTAAGGGCAATGCACAAGAAAAGAAGAACATTGTTCAATCTGTGAGAAATCATTATTATGATTGTATTTGGCCATGTGAATGATTTTTAACTGACTTGACAACGGAGGGTTTTTGAAAACATCGTGACGAAAGGAAATTTTGCTCATCCTGAGAAAATATATCTTTAATCTCAAAGCATCAATATGGAAATGCAAATAAGTTTTAACAATTTTTATATGGATTTGGAAATCTAAAGGGTTGATAAATTTTATGCTAGACTTGAATCATAACATGTCCTTTGTCTATGCTAGATTTGTATCGTAACATGTCTGATGTAATACATTAGAATAATCATGATGAGATCATTTTAGTGTGATCTAAGGTACATCATAACAGAGACCAGATCTCTATTCATTAGCCATATAGTGCTGGAACGGACTTCATGCTTATGCAAACAGGTTAGATACAGGCCAGGCGGCATGTAAATTGGCGACCGATCTGTGATCTATCCTGGGTATCTTTCCTCATCAAAACTAAACTTGTATTTAAGGTTTTCGAAAGCTGACAATACAAAATCTATTTTCAGAAAATTACCCAGCATTCTAAGGTTTAAAGGAAATGGTTTCCTCTTTTTTAATCTAGAACTCTGTAGTTGCTAGCCTTGCAAACATACCAATGTTGTTTTTAGTCTTATACCCAGGTTAGTTCTTTGTTCAACCTCGCAAATGTTGTACGATGCATTTGTTCATCAGTATTTTAGACTTTGGAATGTATTAAGTTATTTCTCTTGCATCCATGTACTATTTTTAAAGGCACTTCACCTACTGCAGACATTTCAAGCAATGATTGTTAAAATAAACAATTTGCAGGATCATGCATTTTCCCCATTTGTAACAATGGTCTCAACCCAACATCACAACAGAGTATATTTTGATATTGGATAGATATTTCTTGGTCATTTAAAAAAAAAAAGAAAGCTATATCAAGTAGGTATGACCAAAGAAGCGCATGTCCCAGTTTGTATAGGCCAAGCAGTAAATGTTGCACAGAATTGAGAAAGGAAATGCCTTTCTATTTCTGCAAAGAAATGTTTTCCATGGGAACCCTTGAACCAACAATAACATCTGTTCAAGGGTGGACAAATCCATTGTATTGCACAGCTTGTCCAAAGGCCTCAATAGAACTGATTATTTCACCTTTATACTGACAAGTGTAGAAAAAGATGTGACATTTACCGACAAGTAATTCAAAATCAGATTTTGCCGCCCCCGACTTTTCACAAGTTTGCTGCAGAATATTCTTGACCAATTCTCTCATATGGCAATTTGTTACTGGTCCAATTTGAAGGCAATAATAGACAAAAAAAAGCAAGAAAAATAAAATGCTTTGCTATTGGGTAGGAAATCATGTGACCAAAGGATAAAATGCTCATGAGCAATTATTGAACCCTTTGTCACAGTGGTCTCTGTTTATTTTTTGTTACAGATGCAGTAAAATGTATTATTGAGTAAAGGATATAAAGACCTTATTGTAGGCAAAAGAGGTATTGTTTGTAAGAAGGAAAGGCTACTTCTTTTAAAAAGTTATCTCAGCTTTTAAAGGCCAACTTTTAAATTTCATCAAAATTTCAAATGTCTTAATTTTTGAATTCTTGTTTGTTATTCTTTTTGTTTGCTTTTAATTTGGACCATACTCAAATTTCCATATGAGGGATACTATAGGGTTAATGGATTATGTTTGTGTAGGCTGATTAAGTTTGGCATTATCATTTTAAGTCTGTCCTTGGGGCTGTCCTTAATCTAAGGAAGTTATGAGTGATATTTCAGAGCAGCCTGTGCGACTACAAAAGCATATTTCCGATGGCAATCAATGCAGATGATGAAAGACTTTTCCTTATTTTTAGCTGATCAGTCTTAGAGGCTTTGACCATGGAATGAAAACATTCTGCTTATTAGTATATATCAAGATGTTTGAAGTAATATGTATATTAGTAATCCAATGTGTTGGTTTCATGTCCTGATAACGATGAATTCTACCTTTAGTTATCAATTTTACAAGTAAGAAATCATCCTTGAAAATTTGCAAGTTTGAACCTTAAGGTTTAATGTTAAGCCAATGTTTTGTTAAAATTGTATTTAAAATTAGTTTAGATTAATACAATAGCATGTGCTTTGTCTTTAATGCTTTTCAGGTGTTAACAGTGGTAAAATTGCCTTGTTTCCCATGCAATATTTGTTATAGTATGTGACTTGATTGTGGCGAGTTTTCAAGTAACATATGGCTCATGCAATGCTATAACCTTCTGATGTCCAGATAAGGGGCTTGGGTTTTCCTGTGCAGCATTTCAACAACTTATAGGCGAACACTATTTTGGGGGTTCCTTTTAGATGAGACTTTTTCACATTACTTGTATAGTGTTTACTGAAAAAAACTAAGAGGTTATCAGGGCTTTTTTCTTTGAATTGGGGAGAGGCCCTAAGCTTTTAATTTGGGAAGTTCATCGCTGGAATCATTGAATTGGGAAACCAAATTGCTGGTGCAACTGAATTTTGTAGGAAAATGTATGAATCTAAAAAAAAAACGATTCGGAAGCTGCCCTTTATAGGCCCCTGGGGTCCGTTTCATCAAATGTCTTAAGTGCACTTAGCTAAGAGCGATTAAAATCACACTTGCGACGATTCTAACATGCATTTCATTAAACAATCGCAACTGCTTATGACTATCATACGTTAGGAGCGAAATCAAAACGCTCGCAACTATCTCATATTTACTGAATTGGCCGGCATAACGTATACTTTACAGCATTGTACCGGAATTTAGGCATACCCTAACCGTCCTTTTAAATAGTTTAAACCTTGATTCAAAAATATGTGTCATTTAATACATTATATTTACGGGTTATCATAAAAACTAGCATAAAAAGGAACAAAACTACATAGAAAATTTATGGTTGCATGATGATTTTCCAACACTGACCTGGCAGAACATAAAATGCGTGATACCAGTAAACCGTGACTTGACTTTTCTTCGGGCCCTCGCTTCGCATATTTACAACTTGTTTGATGGTGAACGAGTACATATTGTCGCGCGTCTCATTGTTTAAAATCGATAATGTACATGTGCGAATGGAATTATTCATGTTGTGTAATTCTAGATCATTTATAAGCAGAATATATATCTCGTTCTGAATGAAATAAAATCTTTCAAAATCTTAGAAAAATGGCCGCCATTATGTGACGTCATCGCACTTAAGACAGCCCCACCAGACCTCTCTTAGAGTTAAGAGCGATTTTTGCTCTTAACTTCTAAGAGCGAAAATTGATGAAACATGCCTGAGAGAGAAAATCTGACTTAAGAGCGAATTCGCACTTAAGATCGTTAATGAAACGGGCCCCTGTTATATAATGCAAAAAAGCCCTGGGTAGCAGGGGAGATATCCCTCTAATCTGGACCCCTTAACCCTTTACTGAACACCAAATTTCCAACTGTCCCAAATTGAAAGGGTTTGCAGACGATATTTCAAATTGTGATGAAATTGGAAAATAATCTTCGGATAGGACAGAAAACATTGTGGGAAAAGGAGAAATTGCTCGTTACAAGCAATTTCTCCTTATCCCACAATGTTTTCTAGAGTCGTCTGTAACAGAGTAGTTAAATGTCGTTATTGTTTGGTAATGGGTTAAACACTTCCATGGATCACATCCTGCCAGCCTCTAGGATCCAAATACAACTCAAGCCCTTGCTGTAATTTGACCTATCAAGATTATGATGACATTGGTATACAATGTTCCTTCATATTAGCTCGGTACTTATTTTTGTGCCGTATTGGTGAGGAAAAACCAGGAGTTTAGAGCGGTGCACTGGCCATTGAAATATAGAGGAATTTGTGTTGATAATGGTATTTAACTCCAATCCAATCAACCTACCTTTCCTTACAAATCATATCCGGTAAAAGTTTTATTCATCACTCAAAAATCTTTTATACTTGTAGAAATATTTTTCCTTTTGTTTCCTCTACTGAGTTTGACCAAAAGGAAAAGAGTTTAATTATTTTTACAAAATGCAAGAACTTGCATTGAATCTGTTGTTTGTATGTTTGAATGGGTTAACTGATTAACTTAGGCATGCATCTTGTTTGTTTGATTTGAATTCATGCTTGATAATCTTTCAATGAATTTGCTGCCTTAGCCCCTTCCGTCAAATAACTTATTTTTGTATTTCGCCATAATGGTAAGAGACTGAACAGCTTGGGACAAGCAGTTCTGCTGTTGAGACAATGGTTTCTTCTATAACACAAGTAACATAACATTTTAAATTCTTTATTATTCTTTTTCTGTTTCGACAAGTTACAAAATCCAATAAGAAGGGAATGATAAAACAAGAATTATCTAACTGCTTTTAAATTCTGAGTGTTGCAGGAGAGTTTTTGAATTGATTTATTTGCAGATTTGTTTTGAACTAATTTGTCTTAATTTTCAGAGAGAGTTTTGACTGTTTGATCAGCTTTAAACAAAATTTGAACAATTGTTATTGTTGTTACATGCACTAGATTTATTATCATCATATAATATGTACCAACAACATAGGTTGTGGTAAAAAATGACAGGGTTCTTGACATCATGCCTGTCTGTCTGTCTGTCTGTGAGAGATTATTGTCTGAAACTATACCATGTTTACAGTGACTGTTCAATCACTCTTGGGTAATGTATGAATCCTGTTTTAGAGGGCCATTTAATACCTATTTAATGGCCAAATGACTTTCATCGACCTAAAACATCCTAGAACAATTGTGTTTCTTTGTTTAAAAGTGTCGTGACAATATTGTTAAAAATGGCAAATGTTAGTAATTTTGGCTAATTTTGTTCTATGTCACTAAAGGTCGGCTGAAGGTCATAAAATGTTGACCCATTACTCAGTTGGATTAGTCTCTTTAACTGATTAATTAGTGCAAATCAGGAAAGCACCAATTGTTTTCCTGTTTTGAGTAGATTATTTTGTAACACGTTCCTTTTTCAAACATCTTTGCCAAGGGTTTAAAGTAACCTACATTATCAAGCTTACCATGCTCACTATACTGAGGTAGTACAACTTACATTTAGATTGAGTTGAAAGTGAATGTGATTTGACCCACAATAACTCATATGGCAGTCTCCTATGATTTCCAAGTTGAAAGCAATAGTGGAAAACTAAGCCATCAACAATGAAATTTCTAGATATTGAGAGAAGAATTTGTTATTTTGGGGAAATTTCTTTCTAATTATGATTGGTTTATGAAGTACTCTGTTGTGTTGTTATTTCACTAAGAATGGTATATATAAAGAAATGAGTTTAAAAGAAAAACCTTCAAATCATCAAATTTATCTTTCTATGATAACTGAGTAATGGGTTAGCTCATGAATTTTACCCTAGTAAATCCATATTTCAATTATAGAGATTGCTTTTGAAACATTGTTTTACCCATTACCAAACAGTGACAACATTTGACCAGTTTGTTGCAGATGACATTGGAAACCATTGTGGGAAAAGTAGAAATTGCTCAAAATGGGCAAATTCTCCTTTTCCCACTATGTTTTATGCCCTATCAGAAGATTACTTTATTCAAATTTTGAGATGTCGTCTGCAAACTCGTTCAATTTGGGACAGTTGAAAATTTGGTGTTTGGTAAATGATAAATGTAGCTGCGCTTTCTTCGTCTTGCATCAAACTACTTTGTTTGTTAATGAAAAAGATATACTATATGAACATTCATTCATTTCTGGTATATCATTGGTCACAACATATTTTGAAAAATAGGGAATTTTATAACAAATAGTGAATTGAGATATGTTTGAGTTATACTCTAGTATTTAAATGTTTTGTATTAATCATGCATTGATAGAGATGTTTTTCTATGATGAAAAGTTAAGAATTTTATGCAACAAAACACTCAAAACAGTGAAACGTTCTATCTGGAACTAACATACATGTACTAGTTAAAGAGAAACCAAGAATATATCTCAAATAACAACAATTATAGGTCTTCGGTAAGTGTTTTATGTTTCCAAGTCAAAATGGAAGAACATTACATAGTATTAAAAAGAATTTTTTTCTTGTAGGAAAGAACTATACTTTTTTTGCAGCAGATATATATCATCTTTGAAATAATGCAAGAACTGCAGATGGTCACGCTTTTCATGAAAATGTTTCAAGTTAACTAATAATATACAACAAAGCTTCATGCTTATGGGGTCAGAGGTGGGGCGTCCATGTTTTATAAGCATCTCCTTAATGATTTGACTAATTAATGCTATTATTTCTATTAATCTCTGTGTTTGCTTTGATTGAGAATCACGCTGTGTGAGCTATTAACCCATAACCTTATATGGGAATTTGTGACAGGCCTAAATTGAAAGCAACAGCAGATGACAAAAAAAAAATGGAAATTATTATCTTATAATATTGGGTAGAAAGTTTAATAGAAACTGTTGTGACAAAAGGATAAATTGCTCAACATGAGCAATTTATCCTTTTGTCACAATTGATTCTAACATCTTTTGCACTAGGTTCTTAAAAGTGAGATATAATGTAGAAGGAAGTCAACTGTTAAGCTGGAGAAGTAGCTCTAGTTTGGAGTAAATATCTCTCTTCAGGATTAGATTCATCAGTAACCAAGAACTTAATATACATTTTCACTCCTCATGTGACATTCCTTCCTATCCATCACTTGTTATACCCCCAGAAACATAGACATGTCGATATTTGGGAGTCAGCTTGTGGGTTTGTTTGTCAAATATCTCTTGTGAAGAGAATTAAACTCATAATTCATTTAAAGACTGTTATAGTGACATGTTATAGTGAGATTTTTATCTATGATTCAAGAATGTTTAAAAGGTGACATAAACAATTCTCGTCAGCAATCAATGGATCATTTACAATATCTTTGCAAAACTGTATTGAAAACCTGTGTTTTCATTAAAAAGCAGTGAAACCAGTTTTGGTGCCTTTCAGTACATTGATGGAATTCTAATCCAAAAGGGTGACCTTGCTTTTGTGATCCACTGCATTTCCTGAGATAAATTGATGGTTCCAGAATTAGTTACACTTTTAATAGCTACTTTTACGTGTTTTTCAAAAAACAATACAAAAACTATATTTTTTCAACAATTTATTTTGAGTTTCAAATTTTCTCTTCTGTGAAAAAGCACCTTTAAGGACAACACCAGGTTCATTACTTCTTGTAAGCATGAAGAATTACCAGTTATAGCTTATAACACTTGTAATATTTTTTGTTCATGTATATATGTTGTTAGAGTCTATTGGGACCAAATAAGCCAAATGAATTGGAATAAAAATGATATGTAAAACTTATTATTTATTCCTAATCTTAAAACATTTTTTTTTTTTATTTCACTTTCCTGATTAATGTCACCACTTGTTACATGATTTTGACATCTTGACTTCTTATGTCAAGGGTTTAATGTAAGAATGTAGATAGTGCTTCATGTTTGTGATTGGCTTATTATGGTCTTGTATTAAAGGCATATAAAAGGAGATAAGTACAAATAAATTACTGAAAAAATATATGGAGTTCTTTTATTATGTTCATAAAAGTCATGAGAATCAATTTACAAATGCATTTAGACCCTATTAAAAAGACTCCTTTAACATAAGTTATTTTGTGCTTGAAATATAGTTGTCTCCAATTCAACCATGTTTATCAACAACCTGTTTGTTTACATATGCAAAATAACAAAGTCTGATTGGTCGGTTCAAATATTTATGTATCAACTGTCAAGGTCAGAGGTGAAGAATGAGGCAAACTGAATTATTAAACTTAATAATCTGGGTTATATTCTGGTTGACTTTCTCGTTTAAGTTTGGCTGATGGGGTTTTTTGGTGATAACTAATTGAATCTGATCAAAAGTTTACCAAATAAAATAGTTTGATATAGCATTAATCTTCTTGTATGTGCCTTTAAACATTCAAAGCATGTTGCACAAAAGCAGATTTCTATAACTAAAGATAAGATTTTAAACACAGTCAAAATTTTGATAGTCTGCTTTCTAGTTTTGTGAATTGTCTTGAGAAAATAATTAAATTAATGCCTGTGTATTTTGAAATGAAACATGGAGAAAAACACGATATTTTGACTAAGATGATTTTATTTCAGCCTGGAAAGCTAAAGAAAAGCCACCGTTAAATGTAGTTGGTGATGTCGGGGGAAGGATTGCCATTATTGTGGTAAGAGAGCACTGTATTTACATGTAAATCTTGTACTTCTTCCAAGTATAGTGAGAACTTTAATAGTGCCTTGTTTTTCCTTAATCAATGGAAAAAGACTTCATGGTTATCTGCACATAAAGGTTGGTCAAGTTGGGTAGAACCATCAGCTTTCAGTAAATCAGCTAGGAGAATACCTCTCATAAAAATCAGAATCTTTCATCTATAATGAGCCTGACATTTTGATATAACATTTATTATATGTGGAATCGTTTGAAATTAAAATCTTTACTATGACTATCTGGTAGGTTTCAGGCAGTCTTCTTGTTAACCCTATCTCTCGTGTAGGAATTTGTGATATGTCCAAATTCAAAGCAGACAATAAAGAAAAACAAGAAAATTATCTTAAAGGTATTAGATAGAAACCATCGTTTCAAAAGGATGAATTGCCTTTTATATTCTCAAGTCACCATAGTCTCTATGCAATACTTTTCTTTCTTTTTATTTTTTCATAGTACTTTTTCTATTTTGCTTTTGCTTTCAATTTGGACCAGTTACAAATTCCTAAATGGGGAAAAGAGTTTATATAGGATGCACAGTACAACATCTTCGTAAAGTTTAAGGTAATTGCAATATTCGTATATCGTATTTCAGGATGACATGATAGATGACGTTCTGTCATTTGTAAAGATCGCAGAAGTGTTGAAGGAGCGAGGTGCCTATAAGATATACGCTATGGCAACACACGGGCTCTTGTCCTCTGACGCACCTCGACTGATTGAGGACTCTTGTATAGACGAGGTATGTCTGGCTTGTAGTAATTTTTTACTTTTGTTTTTAACCCTTTACAAAATGCCAAGTTTTCAATCTTCCCAAATTGAAAGAGTTTGCAGACGACATTTCAAAATGTGATGGAATTGAAAAATAATCTTCTGATAGGAAAGAAAGCATTGTGGGAAAAGGAGAAGTTCCTCTAAACAAGCAATTCCTCCTTTCCAAAAATATTTTCCTGAGTTGTCTGCAACAAACTGGTCAAATGTGGTTATTGTTTGGTCAAGGGTTTCTTTGTCTTTCTGTGCAATTCAAGGGTTTTGCTGGTTTGCTGTTGGTTCCTTTTAGAACAATTATACAAAAAGACAAAATATCTGACATGGGCAATTTCTTATTTTTCAGTAATACATTTTATTGCCCCAGAGAAAGTCTTCAATTTCCATATGAATAAAGACATTGAAATATAACCATACAATGGACACCACTTTTGCACCAGTTGTTTTTAATCATTACAAGCATGACAAATGTTTCTTATTGACTTATTAGCAAGTGACTTAGACAAGATTGGTCATTTAGCATGGAAAGAGTCTTTAAATTGTACCTGCATGGTGCAGTGGTTAAGGTGGCAGACTCAGAGGTCCCGGGTTCTAGTCCTACCGACACCTCTGGTTTTGCTGGAGTGTCAAGTCACTTTGACAAGTCACTATAAAGCCCTAGCCTAGTACTGGTTGATCCAGGAAAGTGGTCACATAACTGAAGAATTGTTGAAACAGCATTAAACACCAGACAAACCTTTAAGCAAGATATATGATTAGGTGAATTGATTGTCATGATATTAAATGATTCACTTAAGAAACCTCTGTAGAACACAAACCAATAACCAACTATTTATTTGTATGTTGTAGGTAGTGGTGACTAACACAGTATCCCATGAGATACAGAAGATGCAGTGCAACAAGATTAAGACGGTGGACATCAGTGGGATGTTGGTCGAGGCTATACGGAGAATCCATAATAATGAGTCTATGTCCTATCTCTTCCGATATATCAACATGGATGATTAAACAGCTATCTTGTCTAATGCTTGGTGCAAGTCTTTAGCAAGTCCTTCACAAATTAACCCATTACCAAACAATAACGACACTTAACCACTTTGTTGCAGATGACTCTAGAAAACATTATTGCAAAAGGAGAAATTGCTCTAAACGAGCAATTTCTCCTTTTCCCACAATGTTTTTTGACATAACAGAAGATTATTTTTCAATTTCATTACATTTTGAAATGTCATCTGCAAACTCTTTCAATTTGGACAGTCGAAAATTTGGCGTTTGGTAAAGGGTTAATTCAATCCAAGTTTTATGTACCTGCCCATATACAAATAAAGTGACATAATTACACTATACATCTGAAAGAGTTTAAAACATAACTCATGCTCTATCATATAGTTATCACTTCTTTTTTTTATGTATTAAACAAGAACATAAGCAAAGTATTGAATAAGAGTTGCATTTTGACACATGGTAGTAAAAATTTTAATTTCATTTTGGGTTATTCACACTTTCATTTTGGGTTATTCACATATTTTTGGTCAATTGTGAAAGACTTGCTAGTCTTGTATTGAATTCTAGTGGTTGCAGAACAAATTCCATGGTTGGATATTCGATGGTGTTTATAGTTATAAACCTGTATCTGCTGAAATAAAGCTGGTTACCTTTTCCTGATATAGATATTTTCTGATGAGACCTACAGCAGACTAGTTTTGGCCCCTTGCCAAACAAATCCAAGCTTGATTTTATATGTGCAAAAGAAAATCTTCATGTTGGTGTATTTTACAGCAGGCAGCTATGTTTCAAAGGACTCGCAGATTCCATCATTTAGAAGTAAAATGTCTTCTAAAAAGGCATCGTAGATCTGTAGTTTCATAACACTTGATTAATGATAAACCTATCATGATCATGTGTTGGAGATGTAGCAGGTTTATTGTGCAGATGTTTTGAGCTGTTTATTTTGTAAACAATGATCTAAATTTGAATACCTGTAGGTAAGCAGAGGTATTTTTTAATACCATCATCAGTTGGATTTCACAAACATTGATTGTGTATGTGTATACCTTATTTCCATCATGCGAAATCATTGAAATGAATCATTGAATCAAAGCACTGGCAGGCATGAAAGCTGGTTTTACTTTTAGAAAGAAATAAACAGATGTTAAGCAACTTTAGAATTAAGTAACTTAAATGGTCTTTACTTTAGTGACAAGGATTGATTGATTTACCATTTTTATGTATGTACAGAGAAAAGTCTGTGAGATAATCACTTTAAGGCCTTGGTTCAAACAACTTATTGCTTTCATGTCTCTGCTAAAGATTTCATTTGAAAGAAATATACCAAACATCTCTTGGATTGCATGTTCATGTTGCAGATTGCTTTGAAAATTATTTTTGGCAAAGGAAAATAACTCATAAAGCAATACTTTTCTATTTCAGTTATATCGCTTTCATGTGTCTTGTTGGAGGGAGTTTCTCCAATTTTAATTTCAATTGTCGTCTGCAAACTCTGTTCAATTTTAGACAGTACAAAAATATTTGATAATCAGTTCCAAGTTTTGTCTTTATTATACGTATGTTGATGTTTCCACATCGTGACAAAAGAACAAGATAGTATTTATCTTTTGTATCAAAACAGTATTTTGTTAGAGGATAAATGTGTTGATTTGTCTCAAAGCTTTTTTCTATTATTGTAATTTGTTGTTTATTTGTTGATGTCTGTAATTATGAAACTATTAGAATGATCTGTATTGGAGGAAGTAGTAATACAATGTATGAATGCTAAAATCCTTTTCACTTTCAATGATTCACAAGAATTGATTTGCATTTCATTAATTATTTTAGAGATGTGAAATGGTTTAACCTAATCAAGTACATGTATTAAGGATGTTTATGCCAGACTCAAATCAATACCAACTGCACAAGGTAGTTATATGTAATGTATAACAAACAAAGTGTCTTTTATTTTGTTACCACACTAAAGGTACAAAGGGATAAAATGTATGTCTTAACCCATCACCAAACAATAACGACATTTTACCACTTTGTTGCAGACAACTCTGGAAGACATTGTGGGTAAAGGAGAAATTGCTCTTGATGAGCATCACAAGCAATTTCTCCTTTTCCCACAATGTTTTCTACTCAATCAGAAAATATCTTTCAGATTTTACCACATTTTGAAACATCGTCTGCAAACTCTTGCAAATATGGGACAGTCGAAAATTTGATGTAAAGGGTTAAGCAATTTCATACATTTGTCCAAGTGGTTGTTAAATCTTCTACTGCATGTGCAGAATGCGAGTTAATTATTATGAAATAATGAATTATAAAGTTAAGTTAACACTTAATTGTATCACCAATAAGTTAAATATGTTCATGACATATATCTGTCCATAAACTGGATAACAAGCCCCTGGGATGGTCAGCATTAGAACATTTTGAGATAAAAGGAGAATTCACTGTTCTGCACAAATTCTGTTTTTGTCACAATATATTTGCAGTTTCAAAGTTGATCAACCAAAAAATCATGTGTGGTTTACTCCATCACTTTGTTATAAAGAATGATATGCTGCCACTTTAAGAAGCTGGAAATGGGAAGGGGTTAGGATGACATATCTTTTTCCTATTTTTGTACTGTTTGTCCCTTACTGACCTATTGTATGATGTGATTATTACTTTGTCGTGTACGTTATCCAACTCTCAAAGTAACATTTGGAATGATGCATTTATGCAGTCCTATCTATCATTTGAATCCATGGTACAGTTTAACTTGTATTAATCAACCACCCATAACAATGGGCAACATCTGCCTTGTTATAAAACAAGAGCACTTAGTGTTGCATATAGCAACATCTGGTATCGTACCGGTAAATTAATTAATTTAGAAACATTTGTGACAAAAAAAAGAGACTGTTTCTAATAAGCAGTTTCTCTTTTTGTCACCAATTTTTTTTTCAGAATTATCATAAACAAAATGTATTGCATGTTGTATGTTTCTGATATCAGTTTGGATCTGTCACGAAACTCAAAATGAGGAAATAGGACACCCTCATTTCTGTCATCTTTTAGGTGGTTGTTAAATAGAAGGTAAGACTTGGTTTCCTCTCTGTTATGGTTATTGTTTGTGATGTATAATAATGGTCTTACTGAAATATAAGTTGAATGATTATTTTATGTGTCATTCTTTGAGTGGCTCTTCAATACCAAATTGACCATCAAAACAAGCAAATGAATGAGTTGGGGATTGTCTGGACATGACCAATCAGCTTGTCTGTTAGCGCTCCTCATTGAGTCAACACTTTGATTGTGATTCCTGTTTCATAATCAACAGAGAACGACCCCCAGCTGAACTGTCTGATATGGTTGGTCAAGGAAGGTAAAACCATTAGCATTCCTAAAAGGTTTTTGTTCACAGAAGAGAAAATTCAAGTCAAAATAAAACATTGACAGTTTTTGAATTTTAGTTTAGTATATAATTGAAAGTAGCTATTGAAATCATTATTAATTCAGGAAGCGTCAATTTATCGAAGCATGAACAAGTTTGTATGCGATAGATCTCAAAAGTGATGTACAGTACATGATCATCCTCCATATACACACTTTAATAAGTTAAAAATGATATAATTTTGCTTCCAATCACTACTCTTTAGTGCGTATCCTATAACAGTACAGCTGTTGTGTAGTTTTAAAGAAATTACTTTTTAACTTCCAAATTTCCTCACAACTGTGAACAAGCACCTTTAGGTCAGCCTGGAGACTCTTTCTTGATATAAATATAGACATCACTACAGCCACCAATTCTAGACATCACTACAGCCACCAATCCTAGACATCACTACAGCCACCAATTCTAGACATCACTACAGCCACCAATTATAGACATCACTACAGCCACCAATTCTAGACATCACTACAGCCACTAATTCTAGACATCACTACAGCCACCAATTCTAGACATCACTACAGCCACCAATTCTAGACATCACTACAGCCACCAATTCTAGACATCACTACAGCCAACAATTCAAGACATCACTTCAGCCACCAATTCTAGACATCACTACAGCCACCAATTCTAGACATCACTACAGCCATCAATTCTAGACATCACTACAGCCACTAATTCTAGACATCACTACAGCCACCAATTCTAGACACCACTACAGCCACCAATTCTAGACATCACTACAGCCATCAATTCTAGACATCACTACAGCCACCAATTCTAGACATCACTACAGCCACCAATTCTAGACATCACTACAGCCACCAATTCTAGACATCACTACAGCCACCAATTCTAGACATCACTACAGCCACCAATTCTAGACATCACTACAGCCACCAATTATAGACATCACTACAGCCACCAATTATAGACATCACTACAGCCACCAATTATAGACATCACTACAGCCACCAATTCTAGACATCACTACAGCCACCAATTATAGACATCACTACAGCCACCAATTCTAGACATCACTACAGCCACCAATTATAGACATCACTACAGCCACCAATTATAGACATCACTACAGCCACTAATTCTAGACATCACTACAGCCACTAATTCTAGACATCACTACAGCCACCAATTCTAGACACCACTACAGCCACCAATTCTAGACATCACTACAGCCATCAATTCTAGACATCACTACAGCCACCAATCCTAGACATCACTACAGCCACCAATTCTAGACATCACTACAGCCACCAATTATAGACATCACTACAGCCACCAATTCTAGACATCACTACAGCCACTAATTCTAGACATCACTACAGCCACCAATTCTAGACACCACTACAGCCACCAATTCTAGACATCACTACAGCCATCAATTCTAGACATCACTACAGCCACCAATTCTAGACATCACTACAGCCACCAATTCTAGACATCACTACAGCCACCAATTCTAGACATCACTACAGCCACCAATTCTAGACATCACTACAGCCAACAATTCAAGACATCACTTCAGCCACCAATTCTAGACATCACTACAGCCAACAATTCTAGACATCACTACAGCCGCCAATTCTAGACATCACTACAGCCACCAATTCTAGACATTACTACAGCCAACAATTCTAGACATCACTACAGCCACCAATTCAAGACATCACTACAGCAAACAATTCTAGACATCACTACAGCCAACAATTCAAACTTACATTTATCTGAGGTCATGTTGGTCTCTATTTGACCTTGAATTACATTAATTCCAATGTTATTGAAATGAGTAAGTACATGTACATAGTCTTCAAGACCTTAGAAAGATAAATGTCCAACCATACAAGAGGAAAATCAGTTTTGATAGGCTGATAACAGACCTGTGTTCAACTATCAGGTTGTAAAAGGGTAAAGATATGAGACTGTAGTTACTATGTAACCAGGTGGGACGATACGTGATCAATGTTTACGATATAAAACAGATTGCAAATGACGGCGCGCCATGAATGAGCAGGTCTAGCAGATTTTCCACAATTGCTGGTTAATGTCGTTTCTATTTTGGTTGTGCCGTTCGCTCCTGCAGGGAATTTCGAGTCAAAGGATGCGAATTACCTGAAAACATCTCCCATCGACTGCCATTGATCTACAGTGTTAGACTTAACGCTGTTAGAAACCATGTGTTATCATAAACCACCAGAACCGGAAAGTCGATGGTCGAACATGGCTTACATAAAATAGTGGAATATAAAGCAATTTGCTGAAAAAAGCAAATACACCTGTGGCCCGGTAATTTTGTTTGACCTTTTTCCGTAAACATAGGTCACATGCTCAACCCCGTCAGATAACACGAAGTCTAAATAGATATCAGAACTTGGTACCTATACCAGGTTGTAGTAAGTCTGTAAAAATATCAAGACTAGTCCATACTGTAAGTCTATAGATATCAGATCTTGGTCACAATACCAGACTGTAAGCCTGTCTTCAAATACAAAACACATAAAAACAAAAATTGAAAAATTAAACATTTATTCAACAAACTTAATTTAACATAAAAACTTGAGTTAAATTCAGCATTCTTGAGCCTTTCATGAATAAGTATCAGGACATATACACAACATAAAGGTTGACAGTGTAAACATAATGCCAACACAATTTGCCTTTTTACTTCCAATTTTTTTTAAGGATTCTTAGAGTTATTTTAACAATCAGGAGCAAGTTTTATATCAAAAATACAATTGGTTCATCAATAAAAACAGACATATAATTTGACTTGTGGCATTCAGTTGACAAGCATGGTTTTCAGTGCAGAATTTTGCTTTCATTTATTACTTTTAACTCTTTTTTACTTGAAGCAGACGACTAAGTAAAACAGCTTTGTAAACATGAGAAAAACCTTTTGTTGTTGTGATATTTGAATAGATTGAAAAGTCATTGTGGTAAAAGGAGAAACTGCCTGCCACAAGCAATTTCTCCTTTTGCCACAATCCTTTTTGAAAATTGTCTGCTACAAGATGAAAAAATGTGGCGTTAGGTGATGTGTTTATAGGGTGGAGTGTCCTAGGTGTTCCTTTACCACTATGAACAGTGGTATGGGGTTCAGTTGACATAGACTTTTACCTCTATCATTTGCAGTTTACTGTCGGAACATTATAAGGCACAATAATAAAACTTTGCACAAGAGATATACCGGTACTTTAAGGGCATGGGAGAAATCTACAACGGCTGAAAATGCAGTCGTGGCATTTAAGTATGCTGGCATCTTCCTGTTGTATATGGATTAAGTCCTAATAACAGCCAAAATGGAGCCTTCAAAGTTTTATACCAAAACTACACCCTCAAAAGATTCAGAGAGTCTTTCTGTGTCTCAGAAGGTGTTAGTGGCTTCAGATGTTCAAGCTTCAGGTGACAAAAGTGAATCCAATACGGGGGCACTAGGGTGGAGCATGCTTCCACTACACCATCACTTGTAGATACATCACAAGACAATGCACTTAGTTTCACTAATTTGTTTTTAATGTGTCATTTTGATGTATTGAAGTGTTTTCAGTCATTTTTTGGACTAATTGAGATTTGGAGATTTCCTGATCCCTGAAAGCGACCATAATTTCCATTAAGGGGCACTTGTTGTCAACAACCTGGATTTTGACACACTTAAAGGAATACTAATAAACAATGATGGCAGCCTTGCCTATAGATAATAACTGCTCTTAAGTAGGACACATAGCTCAAGCATTTCCAGCATCAAAGAATTGGTTAAATCAGTTGGGTGATGGAGACCTTTACTGTGACACGAATAAAAGGTGTACTTTGTTGGAGTAATGTCAAAAGTATGCTGAATAAATGAAGCCACATAATTGGTATGTTAAAAACAGTTTTCTTTCTCTATTGCATTAATTATTGCATCAGTTGTTAATTACATCATGTCATCATCCGGGTTTCCCCGACCTTGCATATTCTTGCAAGAACAAACCAAAACAATATGGCTGCGTCAAAGATAAATGTTTCTATGATTCCTTAGGAGCAAACAACATCAGGAAATATTGTCATTTATTACAACAGGTTCTGGCAACACAAAATCTTTGCTGTGAACAGCAATAGAGCAAATTTGTTTTGACTTCAAGCGTGGCGAGCGAGCTTAAGTTGGTAGTTTGCGCTAGGAAACACAAACATGCAGATGTCGAACATAGATCGGTCTATGAAAGCGTGTGAAGACGGTGAACTGTCGAACGTAGACGATGATGATATGCAAAGTGAAGTATCGAAACCTGTTTAACATGACAGTGATCGCAAATTTGCAAAACTGAAAATGTTTAACTCACAATACCAGCAAGTTGAGCTTTCTTAGTTATGTTGATGCATTTAACAATGATGGACTTTTTGCAGAACCTTGGCATTCTTTCAATTACAGAGCTATGTCATTGGAGAACTTCGTGTCAACATGTGACACACACATATATATATATACCTATGGACAAACATACAGGTGTGAAGACAGGGTGAAATTGTTAACCAATGAACCAATGCCACTGAAAGGTGTAACAATCTTTGGTTGTTCAGCTTCATCAGTGTTTTACAACCTCTCCATACACTCCCCGGGAAGAAAATAAGAGACTACTTGTCATGGATGTCTGGACTTTACAGAAAATGACTTTTGTGGGGATGTGTATTTGGAAAGAGTATCTAATCTTAAGAGCTGGAACTTGCTAAACATGAGTTTTAAAACACTAAGCAGGACAAATCGACACATTATGATAAAGGCAATGTGGAACAAGGTGAACACTTTGAATCAAAGAAGGATAAGTTTAAAAACTACTTAATCCATCTTTGGATGGCCAGTTTTACCGATTTATATTTACAAACATTAAAAAGTTTTATTTCTTGAGCTTTCATGTACATACATACAGTTCCGACAGGCAAAGTAAACATTAGGGCAAGTTTAAAATAAAAAAGCTTATATGTTGATGTAACTGTAAATAATTATCAAATCTGCCTAGTCAACATTTGGATGAATTTATGTCAGAGAGGCAAGTAACAATGCCTGACGATATATGTGTTCAAAGATGTCTCGAAATCTCTGAGGACAGCTCATGGTATACCAACATCCTAGTTAGAGACAGTGTGGAATTGTTAACCAATGAACCAATGCCACTGAAAGGTGTAACCATGTTTGGTTATCCAACTTCATCGGTGTTTAACAACCTCTCCATATACTCCCCTTGAAGAACATGAGAGAACACTTGTCATGGACATCTGGACTTTACAGAAGATGAATTGTGTGGGGATGTGCACTTGAAAAAGTGTCTAACCTTAAGAGCTGGAACTTGCTATACAATCATGTGTTTTAAAGACTAAGCAGGACGAATCAACATATGGTGAAGGCACTTCAGAGCAT
Source organism: Cerastoderma edule (assembly GCA_947846245.1). Taxonomy (NCBI): domain Eukaryota; kingdom Metazoa; phylum Mollusca; class Bivalvia; order Cardiida; family Cardiidae; genus Cerastoderma; species Cerastoderma edule. Next base: position 53,013,609 of record OX401406.1, read on the forward strand.
AGCCCTTACCCTTGATTTATCCAAATTTGGCCTTTTTAGCCTTGTCCGCCTTCTAAGTTATAAAGTTCTTATCCAATATTCATCAAATATTTAAAGCCATAATATCTCGTTCATTTTCAATAACCAGTAGGATTGACCCAGACACTTTAGAATAATGGCCCCTGATTTACCCAAATTTGGCCTTTTTAGCCTTGTCCACTCTATCAGTCAAAATGTTCTTATCCAATCTATACCAAACATTATAAGAATGTTTATAGCTATAATATCTAAGCCAAGTTCAATAACCAGCAATAGTGACTAAGGCACTTAAGAGTTGTGGCCCTTGATTTATCGAAATTTGGCCTTTTAAGCCTTATCCTTTCTATAAGTCAATAAGTTCCTATCCAATCATTATTTTCTTTTGTAACATTACTCTTTGATGCTTTTGACTTCCCCACTTTCTAGTAAAGCAATGGATATAAAATATCCCCATATTCCACAAGATGATCTTTGGAAAACATCAAAACATTATTATTGAGACGGTAGCAGGTGGGAGACATGTTTTTTTCTCACAAACAAGCTTTTGTCTATAATTTTATGTTTCCTTTTGCAGGATTATCGACTGTGGGGTGTCCAACCCCAGTTAGGCTTTATGCCAACACCGGATCAAAAATTATCAAAATCTCCCGTGCATAGCCTTAGGTTCAACTGGATGAGGGATAATCCCGACGGTTTACGTCGAATAGAAAAATTCTGCACGGATAACGCCTTCTCTCGGGATATGCCAGGGAAGGAGAGATGCTTTCATGGTGGAGTTGGCGCAAATCTATGGAGGGATACCGAAGAAGACATGCTTCGTGTAAGATAGACAACATTTGTAAAAATGCCAGAAATAAGGAATTAATTACGGATGTAGAGTAATGAGAAATTTTATCATTACTCTGTTTCTGTTACTCTTTCACTTATTAGATTTTAGATAGAAATATATCTCAACAAGTATAAAATATTTACTTATTTTTAGCTCACCTTACTCAAGGTGAGGTTTTGTGATACCGAGATGTCTGTTGTCCGTCCGTCCATGTGTCAACAATTGCTTCTGAACAGTCTAGAGGCTACATTTATGATTTTGACCATGTGTGGTCAAAATGTAGGTCACTATGTCAAATTATAGGAAAACCTTGTGAACACTCTAGAATATGGCAAATATCACCCGAAATAATTTTATTATAGGCATGATAAGACCAGTATGTTGAGTTATACCATTTGGTCTTAGACAATGAAGGTAAATCAGGTGAGTGATATTTGGTCCTCTTGATTAATTGAGGATAAAATGAGCTATTCTACTCACCAGGGTGTATGTGTCAACGTTGGTATAGTGCTTTGATTAAAGATTGTATGTTAGCTAGGATCTCTTGAACTATCTAATTGAAACTTTACAGACATGTTTGGGATCAAAATGCAATTTCAAATTCCAAACCCTTTACTTCACCAGTATTCTGGTGATGTCCCTTTCTGTACTTTGAAAATTTTTCATTGACAACTAACAGAATAGGGTATTCATCACATTTAGTGATAACTTTAATCAAAGTTGATGACATTGTGACAAGAGGGGACATTGCTTGTCATAATCAATTTCTCCTTTTGTTACTGTTTTTTTCAACACTAATTTGCTTCAAAATTCTTCTGCATGAGAAAAACATATCTTTGAAAAAAATAATGAAGTGGGGGCAGGTTTTTACAGCACTAAGTCTAACATTACTTTATGCTTGGCGAGTAGTCCTGTTATGTCTCCCACCACATAGTGGTGTGTGAGAGACATTGATTTACTTGTGTCTGCCTGTCCGACTGTCAGAAAATCTTGTCGGCTCTCTAATTTGAAAAGATCTCATCCAATCCTTATTATGAAACTTTATGAAAATGTTTGTTGCCATAATATCTCGTTCAAGTATTACAGGCAAGTTTGACACAGGCACTTGTGTCATGGCCCTTGGTTTATCCAAATTTGGTCTTTTTAGCCTTATCTGCTCTCAAATAGTTGTTATCCAATATTTACCAAATTTTATGAAAATGTTTACATGTACCATCATAGTATCTTTTATAAATTAAACCTTCTTTCATCAAACGACAAATGTAAAAATTACCTCTAATCCGTCTTTGGATGGCCAGTTTTACTGATTAATATTTTCAAACAATGAATAGTTTTTAATTTTGAGCTTTCATGTACATATATACACATAAATAAATATAAAATTAAATAATATGTTTTCAACACTTCAACAGTACTACTCTTTAAATAAGTAAGATAAAAAGGAATAAGGGACATTGAATAAGGGGCATTGAAAAAAGGGCATTGAAAATCTGGTCTTGAGACACATGTCCATGTTCTCTTTACAGGTTAACCAAGCCATTATGATTGACATAAAGAAAAAGTACCAAAAAACCTTTAGAGAAGAAAGGTCCTGTGATGTATCTTTAAACCTGATGTCTGGACATGTGTTGAAATACCATTCATTGGTATTGGCTCTATCTAGTGATTACTTTGATATTAAATTTAAAGAAGAATAGGCTGGAACACATAGATTAATTGAAGTACAGTGCCGAGACTTTGATGATGATTTGGTGATTTCATTGGTTAAGTTTGTGCATGGTTTGAATTGTGAGCTTATTGAACAGAATATAGAAGAAATGCTTACTTGTTCAACATTTTTCCTAGCAGAAGAATTGAGTAAGTATTGCAACACCTTTTTGATGAAAAACCTGCAAGCTAGCGACTCTATCTTCTTTCTGACACTTGTCGATTGTTGAAGCAGATTAGATTTATTTGATAAATGAGTGGAATTTTGTGACAGCAACTTTGAAAAAGCAATTACATTTGAGGACACACATTGTTCAAGGTTCTGTCTACTGTAATTATACACTGTCCTTCTTTGAACATACATGAGGAGGTGCTTCTAAGCTGATTTCTAAGTTATGTTGATGCATCTTACAATGATGAACCTTTTGCAGAACCTTGGCATTTCTTCAATTACAAAGCCAAATCATTGGAGTACTTTGTGTCAACATGTTACACACATAAATTTATTCCAATGGACATACAGAACGAAATCTTGTATGTTTCATCTTTATCAGATCTGCCTAGTCAACATTTGGATGAATTTATGTCAGGGAGGCAAGTAACAATGCCTGACGATATATGTGTTCAAAGATGTCTCCAAATCTCTGAGGGCAGCTCATGGTATACCAACATCCTAGATAGAGACAGTGTGGAAATTGTTAACCAATGAACCAATGCCACTGAAAGGTGTAACAATCTTTGGTCGTCCAGCTTCTTCTGTGTTTAACAACCTCTCCTTATACTCCCCTTGAAGAACATTAGAGACTACATGGACATCTGGACTATACAGAAAATGACTTTGTAGGATGTGCACTTGAAAAAGTGTCTAACCTTAAGAGCTGGAACTTGCTATACGAGGGGTGATAAAAAAATACTTGGACTTTTGTTATATCTCAAAAACGGATTGGAATATGTTATTAAAAGTTACTGCATTTGTAACATCTACATAATGTGATCAAGTGGTATTAATTTTTGTATTCCTGTGGTACGAAGTAAATATTTTACGGTTGTTTATACTACCCCGGGTTTGAAATCGCGGAGCACGTCAAAATAACGTCGATTTTCCAGAGAGCCCGTACTATTCATTTAACTAATTTTCCATTCATTCTGATTAAAAATCCGCCAAAACAGGTACTCTGGTAGAATGACGTCATTTCCGGTGGTTGATGTTGTTTTCCGAATGTTAGTTCGTTCCGTTAACGTTTGCACCGCAGTTTTGTACAACCACTAGCCAAGACACGCATAGAAAACATGGCGTCATCGGATTATACGGAAACCCGGTCAGTGATAAAATTTTGCGTAAATCTTGATATGACACCTACACAGACCATGAAAAAGATGCAGGAGGCAAACATGACTGCCAACACAAGTCGCTCACTTGTTTTCAAGTGGCACAAACGTTTTAAAGACGGGCAAAAATCAATTCTTGACGATAAAGGTAGAGGCAGAAGACCCATTATAGGACCAGCGTTAGTGACGTCAGTTGAACATATTGTTAATCAAGATCGTTGCGTTACTATTCGGGAGATTGCGGCGGAAATGGGAATGAGCTACGGATCCGCCTGGACTGTTTAAAGGGACCATCTAGAAATGACGAGAGTGTGCGCACGCTGGGTGCCACGACTTTTAAAGGATAACGAAAAAGAACGCCGAGTAAAAGATTCAAAGACATTCCTAAGAAGATACAGACTTGAGGGTGATTCATTTCTTGACAGAATTATCACTACGGATGAGACATGGCTGTGGTTATTCGATCTGGAAACAAAGCAACAATCGTCCGTGTGGAAAAGATCATCATCACTACCCCCATCAAAGGCCCGAGTGAATAAATGTGGTGGAAAGTTTATGTGTATGATGTTTGCAGATAGACGGGGAATGATACTCACGCACATTTTACCTAACAAAGTCACCATCAACTCAGACTATTACACAAAGGTAAGCGTAGGCTTTATTAAATAATAATACTGTATTATCATCACTTTACTATCGTTTAGTCGCATTGTAAATTTTGAATAGTAGGTATACAGTATCAATCAATGGATAGGACTAGTACACCTACTATTTAAAATTTACAATTAAATATATTTCAGATCTAGAGACGTGATCTCGTTCAGGCATTAGCGAAGAAGCGACCAAGAATGTCTATCAGCCAGTTTCTTCTTCATCAAAACAACGCACCCCCACACGTATCGATTACTACACGGTTAGAACTATCTCTGTTGGAGCTTGAGACTATTCCCCATCCACCCTATTCCCCGGACCTTGCACCGATGGACTTCGCTATATTTCCTCAGGTGAAATCACAATTGAAAGGTAGGCGTTTCGCTACACTGACAGAACTACGCGGTGCTACCCAGATGATTCTTAACCAATACGAAGAAGACTGGTACAGATCCATATACGACAAGTGGGTCCATCGACATCGTTTGTGTGTGCAGACAGAGGGTAGTTACTTTGAAAAGTCATAAACGTCGCGACGTTTAATTGCCCCAGAAACTCAACGACGTTACTAACGTCGTCGTAACGTCATCATACTGCTCCGCCATAACAGACAGGGGTATGTTCAGTAGTGTATAACTTTTTAACCAGTTATCGTAGATGTATCATATTTTGTATGGTTAAATGAGACATATTAAATTATGTTCTGTGTAAATACTAAATAAATGGACAGAATGGGTAGAGATAAAACAAAAGTCAACATATTTTTTGATCACCCCTCGTACACATGTGTTTTAAAGATTAAGCAGGACAAATCAACATATTATGGTGAAGGCAGTGTGGAAAGAAGTTAACTCTCTTTCATCAAACGACAAATGTAAAAATTACCTCTAACCCGTCTTTAGATGGCCAGTTTTACTGATTAATATTTTCAAACAATGAATAGTTTTTTATTTTGAGCTTTCATGTACATATATACATTTTTATAGTATATAAAAACATTTATGCGATAGAACCTGGATTGAGTAGAGAGGCCATTACCATGCATACTTTGATTGTAGATAATTTACATAATATTGTTATGGTAGACTTTGACCAATCAATGTACTTCTTGTTTTAATTGACCAATCAGGCGTTGTTATGCTAGGCGGAGAAGATCTATTCTTCTAAAATTTTCATGCGAAACGACAAAGAGATTAAATTATTTTAAAACCTCCACCTCCCATCCACCTTCTCAAAATTTTACTCATTGAGCAGGATACATTAGTAAGCAGTTATTTCTAATTATCAAATTGTTCCCCTGATTGGTCAAAGTGAATATTGATATTAAAGGCACATCAAAGGAGAGGAGAACAAATAAAATAGTGAAAAGATTTATGGAGTTATTTTAATATATTCATAAAAGTCATGAGAATTAATTTACGAATGCATTGAGACCCTATAAAATAGACTCATTTAAGATAAGTTATTTTGTGCTTGAAATATAGTTGTCTCCAATTCAATCATGTTTATCAACAACCTGTTTGTTTACATATTCAAAATAACGAATTCTGATTGATCGGTTCAAAAATGTGTTTCAACTGTCAAGGTCAGAGGTGAAAAATCAGGAAATCTGAATTATGAAACTTGCTAATCTGGGTTATTTCTGGTTTATTTTCACATTTCAGTTGATCTGATGGTGTTTTCTGGTGATAACTATTTGAATCAGTCTAAAAAAATACCAAATAATATAGTTTGATATAGCATTTATCTCCTTTAATGGGCCTTTAACTGTCTGTTCCTACTTTTTGTATTGAATAAGGAAATTGTTGATGATAATGAATGAATGAATTGTGTTTTAAGGCGCATCGACAGCTAAGGTCATTTAGCGCGCATTATGATGATGTGGATGAATGGATATTAAAAATATTAACAGGTTAAAATGTATTTGTTTAAAGAAAAAATAAATAAGAATTTGTAATTAATGAATAAAAGTAGATATAAGATTTGTAAAAAAATAATGATTGTTGATAGATTGTTTGTAATGAATGTGTGATATGAAATAGTGTGTGATGAAAAAATGATATTGATAAATGTATATATATTTAGAATGTGTAAGGAATCACAATCTATTGTAAACTCCAATCTCTTTGAGAAAGGAAAGAATTAATTCAATCCTGACAGTGTCAAAAAGCTCATAAATAGTGTTGACATTGAAATATTTTGCACGAATTCTTTGAAAATCAATGCAATCGAGCAATATATGTTTGATGGTAAAGGGTGCATTGCATGGAATACATTCAGGTGCATCTTCCTTAGCCAAGAGCCAGGAGTGTGTAATGTATGAATGACCAATTCGGATTCGTGCAATTGTAACTTCCTCTCTTCGTACGGACCTGTAAGAAGGGTACCATTCTCCGAGGGTAGGCTTAATTGAATGCAATTTATTAAAAACATCATCATTCCATTTTGATTGCCAGATGGATGTGATGTAAGTTAAAATAGAAGGTTTAAAATCGGTGTATGGTACTTTAAAATCTGAAATGGGAAGGTTAAGAGCTGATTTAGCGGATCTATCCGCATGTTCATTACCCATGATACCAGTGTGGCTTGGAAGCCAACAGAACACAAGTCTGTTTGAAGACAAAATATGAGAGATCCTTTGAATAATTTGGCATACCAAAGGGTTCTCCAACTTTTGATTTGATAAGGCTTGCAGTACTGATAGAGAATCAGAAAATATGATAAATCGGGTGGAATTTGCATTTTCCACCAGGTTAAGGGCTAGATCAATAGCCCTTATCTCTGCAGAGAAGATGGAAGACTTGTCTGGAAGGCGGCATTTCTTAACCCTTTCTCCATATACAGCTGCAGCTGCAACCAAATCACCGTCCTTGGATCCATCAGTGTATATAGGTTTGTAGGAAGAATATTGTTCTTTTATCTCTCTATATTTACTGTGAAAGATAGCTCTATCTGTTTCTGATTTCTTATCAGAGGTAAGATCAAATAAAAAGTTTGCTGTGTCCAGTGTCCATGGAGGTATGTCAGATAACTTGTACTGGGCTATGGAATCAGTGTCTACCCCAAGATTATCTATAATGGGCTCCATGCGAATACCAAATGGGGCAATAGCATTTGGTTTCTGTTGAAAAAGGCGTTTGTATTGGGGGTTAAAAACTACTCGATGAGTAGGGTTAAAAGGATTGGATTTCAATTTTAAAAAGTATTGAAGAGATAGTTTTTCCCTTCTGTAATATAGAGAAGGTTCATTAGCCTCTGCATAGAGGCTGTTAACAGGAGATGTTCTAAAGGCGCCTAGGGCAAGCCTTAAACATTGGTTTTGTATTGGATCTAGCTGCTGGAGATAGGATTTACGGGCTGATCCATACACTATAGAACCATAGTCAAGTTTTGATCGAATAAGGGATCGATATAGCCTTAGCAGGACCTTCTTATCGGCTCCCCAATCTGAGTGTGCAATAACTCTAAGAATGTTTATTGCTTTTTGGCATTTCTTTTTAAGAGATTTAATATGAGGTAAGAAAGAAAGCTTTTTGTCAAAAATGACTCCAAGAAATTTGAACTCTGGCACAACTTCTAGTTTAGTATTGCCTAGAGTCAGATCAGGGTCTGGATGCAATCTACGAAGATTGCAAAAATGCATACATTTGGTTTTCGTTTTGGAAAACTTGAACCCATTTTCATCTGACCATATTTGCAATTTATTAAGGCACTGCTGTAGTTGGCGTTCAATAATATCCATGTTTCTGGAACAGAAACAAATAACAAAGTCGTCTACATAAAGGGAGCAGTCCACTCCAGGGTTTATAGCTTTAGCAATGCTATTTATCTTAATGCTAAAAAGTGTAACAGACAAAATACACCCCTGGGGAACCCCCATTTCCTGCTCGCGAGCACCTGACAAGGTGTTCCCAACACGAACGCGGAAGAGCCGTTCATCCAGGAATGCTGCAATGAATATAGGAAGGCGGCCTCTGAGGCCAAAATCGTGTAAATCTTTAAGTATACCATGTTTCCAAGTGGTATCATATGCACTTTCCAAGTCAAAAAATACAGATACTACATGCTGCTTTTTAATAAAAGCTTCTCGAAGATACGTTTCGAACCGAACAAGATGGTCTAACGTACTTCGTTGTCGGCGGAAGCCACTTTGAACAGATACAATAAGGTTGTTCGATTCAAGAAACCAAACAAGCCTATCGTTAACCATCCGTTCAAGAGTTTTACAGATGCAACTTGTCAAGGCAATCGGTCGGTAGCTGTTTGGATCTTTTGCATCCTTTCCTGGTTTCGCAATTGGAATGACCAAAGCCTCTCGCCAGCTGGATGGAAATTCACCAGTCTGCCAAACATTATTAAAAATATCGAGTAAAATAGAAAGGGATGAATGTGGTAAGTGCTTGAGGAATTGATAGTGAATTTGGTCCTGACCTGGAGAAGTGTCATGGGATTTCTTCAAGGCAGATTGAAGTTCTTTAAGAGTGAAGAGTTTGTTGTAATGCTCTTCATTTTTAGAAGTAAAATTGAGCTTTGTTTTCTCCGCTCTCGTTTTAAAGGTCTGAAATTTTGTAGAGTAGTTCTCAGCAGAGGATTTTATCGAGAAAGTCTCTGCCAAGGTATCTGCTATGTCCTGAGGGTTATCTATTTCTTGGTTGTTTGAATTGAGGTGACTAATATGAGATGGACCTTTGCCATTCATTTTACGAATCATGTCCCAAGTCTTTTTGGTTGAGGTGCGACTATTAAGTCTAGAGACATAATCTCTCCAGGACTTGCGCTTACTTGTTTTAATTGTGCATCTTGCCTTTGCACGGCGGATACGGAAGTCGTTTAGGTTTTCTTGTGTTGGTCTCAGGTTAAATTTCCTGAGAGAGGCCTTTCGTTCCCTAATGGCTTCCTTACATTCAGAAGTGAACCAAGGTTTATCTGGACGTTTGGGATTTGTCGAGGTCTGAGGTATAGACTGTTTGGCTGCATCAAACAATAAAGAAGAAAAAAGGAAGGAAGGGTCCTCACAGTCCTCAAACGCATGGTGAACAATATTCTGTTCACAAAGCATCTGGAATTTACTCCAGTTTGCTTTGGACAACTTCCATTTTTGAGGACGATCAAGGACTGAAGGTTTATTTTCATTTAAAATAATAGGGAAGTGATCACTTCCACAAGTGTCTTCTAAACATCTCCATGAAAAATCAGGGAGAAGAACTGGACTGCAAAAAGAAAGGTCAATAGAAGAATATGATCCTGAAGCTGGATGCAAATATGTTTTTGCACTTGGATCGTTCAGGAACGAAAGAGAATTTACAGACATAAAATTCTCTATTTGATCACCACGGCGGTTTGTATCTGTACAACCCCATATGGTGTTATGTGCATTAAAATCACCAACAAGTAAAAATGGTTGAGGTAGTTGAGATATCAAATCATCAAGACTACCTTGGTGTATAGGTTTATTTGGTGGAAGATACAAAGAGCACAGGGTAATAGTGTTATGTAAAGATAATCTCACAGCTACAGCTTGAAGGGAAGTATCAAGCTGTATGTGCCTGTGAGGAACACTGTTATTAACAATGACAGATACTCCACCTTGGGCTTTATTGCCTTCAGTGTAAATCTTGTTGTATATAGAATGAAATTTGAGGGAGATAGTGTCATCCTCTTTCAAGAATGTCTCTTGAAGACAAAGTGCAGCAGGTTTGTGTTTATTAATCAGAAGTGACAACTCATCAAAGTTGGCCTTCAGACCTCGACAGTTCCATTGGATAATTGGATTAGCCATTGCGCTAAAAAGTAAAATTAAAAAAGTATAAAAAAGCATTCTATAATTCATTGCAGCAGATTAAAAGGTTAAGAAGCAGGTGACTTGGGGTCCCTGGTATTTGGGTTTTTCCCCCCATCATCCAAAGGACCACCCCATATGGACTGCTCGACATCTGAAGAGTCGCCTTCAAGGACCTCTTCAGTGTCCATTGCATCCAGAACTTCAAAATTGTTAGAAGTTGCAATGGGGGTTCTTGCGACAGAACTTGTCGCAGCACCTGAATGTTCATCATTTGAACAAAGAGATTTTTGTTTAAGAAGGTTTTTCCTTTCTTTCTTAGAAAGAGAAGGGTTTGCCTTTGATCCAGAAGATGAACCATTGGAAGAAGAAATAGATTTTTGTTGTTGTTTAGACTTTGATTCAGAGGCAGGTTGTTTAGCTTTAGTTGTTGATGCAGGTGTTGGTGCAGAAGTATCTTTTGGTGTAGTTGCAGGTTTTGGTGTGGCAGTAGAAGGTTTTGGTGCTGATTGAGGTTTGGGTGCAGAAGTAGATGGTTTGGGTGCAGTTGCAGGTTTTGGTGTAGGAGGTGGTTGGTTTGCTATGTATGATGATAGAAGTGGTGCTGGGACCTTGCCCTTCAGCTCCTCCGCCATTTCTGGAAACTTCCCCAAAAGCAGTTTGAGGAGAAGATCGCAGGTATGGCAGTCTTGCTTCGGGGAGGCTACTGCTGAGTAGCTGTTCCCACTGACAAGTCTTTCCTTGTCTTGCTTTTGTTGCAAGACAAGTTTGCGTGCTTCTGCAAAGGAAATGCCTTCCTTGTACTTGATGGTCAGGATATCCTTCTCATCTTTCCAAGTTTGACACTCCTTCGCATAGGCAACGTGACCGACTTGCAGTTGAAACAGCATGCAGGTGCGGTGCAGTGTTCAGTGCTGTGATCTGCGCCTACAAATGCGCATCTAGCACAGACTGGTGTGTTGGTGCATTTTGTGGTGTGGTGACCAAATCGTTGACATTTGAAACAACGAAGAGGGTTAGGAATGTATGTGTCTACTTTTAAGGATTCAAATCCAATTTTAAGTGTAGGTGGAACTGTGGGACATGAGAAAGTGATTATGTAAGTGTTAGTGTTTTTCAACACTCCATCTCTTTTGACACTGATGCGTCTGATATCAGTGACAGACTGTGACTTTAAGTTCTCCTTGATGTCGTCAAGAGAGGAGCAGTAATGGAGGTCCTTGCAACGGATGACTCCCTTACATGAGTTGAGTGATGGATGTGGGTATACTTTGACTGCTTGTTTGAATAGAGTTTTATGTTTGAGTATGTTGATTGTTTGTTGCTTTGTGAAGCATTCAATTAGTATGGTGTTGTTTTGAGTTTTTTGACAGATTTTGGTGTACCGAGAATACTTTTGATTGTTTTCTCGATAACAAATGGTGATATGTGTGTAATTGGTTTGACTGAGTCTTCTGCTTCAACCACAATAAATCGTGGAAAATTTAGTGGTGACGGAGAAGACTCTGCCTCTGAATCACTGTCAGAAAGGGTACGCTTGGCAGCTTTTTTATGGGATTCCATATTAATTTAAAAAGTTCACCATCCTTGGTCCCCGCCCACCATGGAGCCCAACAAGGGGACTTAATCTGGGGAAACCCATCGCAGATCAAGTCAGGGTTACAAGGATGGTATACTCAGGGTGAAAGGGCTAGACTGGACAAATGTGTCCCAAAAGATGTCATTCCAAGCAAGCGACATAAATTTGGGATGATACAGGATGTCAATCAAACACCAAATCTTTCATCTGATTGACCCATGGGCCACCGTCATGGGGTACTAAAGGTGAAGAAATTTCAAATAAATTTGAAAATATGTTGTATGGTGGAAGATTGATGAAAAAACAAGTTGCCCATGACAAGGCATGACCAGCCGATTGATCAGGTCGGGCCTTCCTGACCTCTCGTTTAGCCCAAATTCAGGCCAAAGTGGTGTATTGAAAAAACAGGGTATTAACTAGCCTAACCCTGGATTCTCTCAACCACCAGGATCCCTGCATCAGGCGACACGAGTCGCAGCCCACGGCAAACGGGCAGGCACTTGGTGGGGTTCTACCACTCAGCAGCGCAGTGGCAGGACAATTTCTAACCCCCCGCCCTGCCATGGGGGGGTGTTGATGATAACTGTTTATTTCTATATTTTGCATTGACTAGAAATGTTCACTCAGGCGATTATTATTGTATGTCACATGTCAGTGGGTGTGTCTTTGGTACTTCTGCTGTGGCAAAAACTAAGGACACTTTCACGGAGATGTGCAGTGGCAGGCAGTTTACCACAGATATGTGAAATTAGTTTGGATATTAGTTATGTTATGATTAGTGACAATCTAAGATAAAAATCTTGTCATAGACATTTTGAAATACTTTTATTATAAGTTTGTATGGTTAATGACAAGTAGGAAATATAGCTTGTCACTGGCATTTAAACATAAATAGATATAAAATAATAATATAAATAATATCTTTTCAACGCTTCAACAGTACTCCTCTTTGAATAAGTAAGATAAAAAAGATTAAGGGACATTGAATAAGGGACATTGAATAAGTAAGATAAAAAGCCCACAAAAAGCAGCACACTTTCTAAAATACGCATCTATCGTTAGGGATTTAGCTACAACAAATTGCGACAAATCCTCGCTATGTTATGATGAGAATTTCAGGAAACTCCGTGAAACAGCATCTGTCTCATGGCAGAAGCCAATTGCTGAATTAATAACTATGGCTACAACTTTATCAGGCTTACACAAACAACAGACCCTCCAGGTTAATAGGAAACAACCTAAAAGGTCAAAGCTGTGTTTCAATGGAACAAAATGCATCACTTATCCCTGTCCTTACACACACACATTTCAACCCCCGCGAATCCCACCCCGAGATCTAAATGCACCCGAAACAGTTTCAGGTATAAACCATCCTTCAATACAGCTTCCAACAACTGCAATCCATACAAATAAAGCATATTTCGAGGTTCAAAGCAATACTATAGTAAGTGCTTCATGTTGATTTTTTATTTGAGATATATCCAGAGAAGAATACAGATGTCAAGTGTAGGAAAACCGAGACCTGCCATTCCCCTGCGGAAACTGTGAATTAGCAGCGTAAGCTACAAGTGGGGCAGAGGAGACATTCCTGGCTGATCATGAAACTCAAGCAGTCTAACAGGAATGCATGGAAGGGTATTAACCTTGCTGAACATAATTATTTGTATGTTTAGATGGTCATTAACGATATTAAATGAATTGATTTTTCAAATTATTCTCTATATTATTTCTTTATGGTATGTATTTCTTTTTCAAGATCAACTGAATATCATGTTAATGTCTGTGACATTCATAGCTTCATTGAAGAAGCTTTCATGGAGGTGTTAGTAGTGATTAGGTTAGCTTCTATCATATATTTTACAAATAATAAGATACATGAGGTATGAATGAGGAAAAAGAATAGAGGAATAACGAAGTGTCAACCAGATAAACCAGCTGGTGGGGGAGCATCTACTGCCGCGCTACTAGAGAAGGCAGTACGGTAGCCTCTAGGGAAAGACATTCACCATTTGGGAAAAGTACAGGAGCCGTGCAATCTCAACAACTGCCCTCCTGAGGGAGTTCACGGACTTGTACAAACTCAGTGTTTCAAGTGGTGATATGACTGAAGGAAAGGATTGTTGAAGAAGAAAAAGAATATTCTTTTAAATCTTGTTGTATGCAGGTACAGGGGTGGCAAAATTTGATTTTGGTTTAATAGCAAATCTTTTTCTGCACTTGTCTGTACAATGGTTATATGGGGAAGGAGAAAATTTGAATATTTCCTATCAAGAAAAATTATGTAGGAAATTCAAAGAAACATTTCTTTTCCATTTGTCCCATAGACCAATATGGGAAGAGAACACGAGCAACAAGAATGTTTCGACGAAACATTTGCCTTGTAGGTTTTGATTTGAAGTCTTGCAAGATTCTGAATATCATAAGGCCTTTTATAAGCTAAAACTACAGAAAGTCATGGTGGAAGAGGGGGCTCTGAAGCGGATCCAGTGCCGTGCTGTCCGCGAACGCCAGCAGAAGTTCTTTGACTTGTGGGACAAGTACGACGCTAGAGACGTTTCCGGTTCCGAGTTGCTGCAGTTAGTGTCGTTAGTCGTAGGTCCAGTCCTCCAGTGAATCACTGCCATATCCAATATATTTTTTTTATATGTCCGAGTGCCCCTTTTCGAGTGACGCGGCCCATATTTGTGTGCCAGAAATAGAGATATGCTCTGTTATTTTATCTGATACGTTATCTTAATTTAATTGGGAGAAGTGTGAGTAAAATATTTTAAACAATGGTGTAGTGCATCTTGTTCTTTGCTAACACACCCTGCCCAAATATCTAACACATATCTAGCTAAATTGCAAGATGTATTGCCTTGTTGACACCTGTTTTCATTGTGCAAACAGCTTAGATCAAATCGGCATCTGAACCGTCGGATTCTGATCCAACCTGTGTTGACACCCTGACACAAAATTTACAACTTAATAGTTATTGACATAATCGACATAAATAATTGACAGGTAACGGTTGAATGGTGTTGAGTGGTGAAATTATCACCTAACCCTAACCCACGCCGGGAAAATCGATACCCGATTGACACCTACTTCCTGTGGGGCACGCTGTTAATTCTGGCCTTATCTCCCTAAACAAACACCTGATCAGTGGTTAGGTACTTCTTATTTACAATCTTAAAAATCACTTTTAAATTATTTGTTTTGGTAACCATGTTGTAATATGGGGCGAAACTGAAAGAAGTTGGGGCGAAATGACATTCAATCAATTGGGGCGATATGACATCCTTATGGGGCGAAATGGTTTTCATTTGGGGCGATATGAACTCCATTTGGGGCGAAATTAAAATGGGGCGAAATGACATTGGGGCGTTACGGTTGGGGCGAAATGTCTTTGGGGCGAAACATGGGTATTCCCTGTATTTTATTGGTTAGAAGGGAAACTTTAACCTAATGTGCCAAGTAAACCTACCCTTAAGGATATATTACATTCTTCTGACTGTAGTTATACTTGATTCATTCCTTAAGATTGCTATATTCAAGAGAAAGAAAGGGTGTCGTTGACACATATCTGTGTTCTGGAGGGTTTGAAGCTACAAGCATTCAATCAAACAGAAAAAGACATATGATCACATAAACAGATTGACAAAAGAAGCACTGAACATGAGACTGAATGACTCAATAGGAATGCAAGGCAAAAGGGTGCTGGAGTAAGATGACCCAAAAAGAATTAGCCAGCATTTGGCTCCGGTTCCCGAGGTGCAATAAAAAAAGGACTGAACACGAGACTGAATGACTAAATAGAAATGCAAGGAAAACGGGTGCTGGAGTAAGATGATCCAAGAAGAATGCGCCTGCATTTGGCTCCAGTTTCCCGAGGTGCAATAAAAAAAGCACTGAAGCACTCAGTTAAAACATCTTTTGTAGGAGTTTGAGCGATTTTTTCCATATAATGACCCGACTATTACAAACTATGAGGAAAATTGGGCCTGTATCAAAAAATCAACTTTAAATACACTCGGCTTACCTTACGTGTTCAAAAGTCGGTCGTCTGCTTAAATTATTTTTAACCAAATCAAACAGCATTAGACATTTTTCAACATAGCTGGTACTCAGCAATAATCAATTCAAGTGGTCTTGAAACTAATTGTTTGTTTAAATTTTCTTTTAACTTCCAACGATTTCTTGATACTATAAAAGAATCAAAATTCAGCAATGCCCTAACAAAATTTTAAGTATCCTCACATGGGCTCAAGATTGAATGAAGATGACAGAACAATATCCAATGAATGGAAAGAATTTGTAAACAATGCAATATTGGACAAATAGAGAACGAATATCATTTTTAACTAATTTGCTCCAGGTATACTTCTCTTAGAACAAAATATATTATATGATTTTTTTTACTTTAAATGTTGTTTATGGGAGTTTCGTGCACATTTCATATGTATGTGTGTGCAAAGGGAGACAATTTGTTGTGACTTATTGATTTATTGATGCCTCGCGAGGATGATCCAATTGGGATAATTGTTTCCCTTTGTAGATCACAGGTATCGCTTCAAGCAATCCATTAAGCGTAAAAATAATTTAGACAAAGACAGTTTCGAGAAATGTTTGAAATTACACTTTTCTGGTAGTTATTTCCTAGAAAAACAATGTTCTCATTAAAGTGAGAATTGCAAGATACACGCTCCTCCACAAGTTGTATCAATTTGTGTTTAAGTGATTAGTTTTTGTAAAAAGGTACCTCATCCACTCTACGTAATCCCACTCTACGTAATGGTGTGTTTGATTATGCAGACAAGATGGTGATACTCTTGGTTGGGGACTTTCTAAAATAGATGAAAATCAGCTTTTTCCAACTGCAACTCTTATTGTACGGCAATGTGCTGTATCATTACATGCATGTGACATTCCTGTGAATGTGTACAGGTCATTTTCAAAAAATGTTCCTTTTTTTGGTCCAGAGAAATTATTCACCAAACAGCCAAAACTTCAAATACCTGAATGTGTTAGTCATCAGGCTTATATTATGGTGACTTTATGAAAAAATATTGTCCCCCTCCGGTTTTGTTTTCAATACATAAAAAGCAAATGTTTATTATGTTTTGGAAGTAAACACCTGTCCGTAAATGAAACTTTGACTTTTAAAAATGAATTACATCCAATTTATATATATGAATGATGTCTAGTTGGTCATGTTAGAATCAGTTTTTATGAATAAGGTAAAGAATTGCCACTGGTTTCTTTACATCTATATAAATTGTGAAGTTATATGCGTGTCCAGTGTTTCCTTGTCAATGCTGTTACTTTTGATTAAAATGCGAAAATAAGATATATCCGTTGGTCAAAGGGTGGTTGTAATTGATAATTCTAATTCTCCTATCTCTCGTCTATACCTATAAACCAATTTATTTCATCCCAAAATGGATGAAGCAAGATTTTTATGGATTGAAAGTAGACGGAACCAAGCGTATAAATTAGGTAAGTCAAATGTTGTTGCCATATTTCTTTACTTAATATTTTACAAAAATCCATATAAATCAATTATATAAGTTTAATTTGCATGTATCAGGATCAAACACACACAAAAACCTCCTACTTTCTTTTGTACATCATGCTATTGTAAAATGATCAATGATCAATGAATTGTCAATGCAGTTACTGTCAATACAGTTACCATTGCAAAAGTAGCACAATTGACAACTGCATTGACATATTGATTGACATATTTCTTTAAAACTCTTATTTCTTAAAATCTATTATAAAACAGGATTTCTTATTATTTAACCAGGTTGTGCCTATCATATTGAATGTTATTTCAAAATGTACACTCAGTGTAGGTAGTTCTTAAGTACTTGGTAACTGCATTGACAGCAGATATAACATTATTGAAATTGAACGGTAACAGTATTGACTTTTGCAAATTCAACATCTATAAAATATGTGATATGTTTTTAAATCTTTTTATTTCCAAATGTGTTTGATTTTGACAATGCTTGTTAGTGTTTAATGTGATGTTGCAGTAAGAATTTCTTTTATCTATCATTCAAAACAAATGACAGTTTAGTATAAAATATAACTCCATAGAGTTTATCCTCTCAAATATGCAAAACTAGTCACTTTCCTTTTCATGTTTGATATCAAATTCATGTGAAAAGAATTGACAACATACTGCAACATACAAAGTGGATTTCTTTAAGACCTCCTTTATTACAACATTGAAAGATATTTATTTAGATTCTGGTTATCTTTTCTAAAGATATTGTTAAAAAGGACTGTAACATTTATCAATCTATTGCATTGGGCAATCTGTTCATCTATCTACAGTCATGGTATATTATCACTAGTAAATTACTAGTAGTAATTAGGGATGGAACGAATATTCGAATAGCGGGTCGAATATTCGAATAGCAAAATAGTATTCGAATATTCGATTTTAATGAACCCATATTACTGTATGTTTACCATAAACTTTATTCAAAAATAATGTTGTTTTATTTTCATTTTCTTCCTCTAAACCGATCCCAAATATCGAAGAACGTGCCTAGCTCCCAGGTGCAGTTACGATGTTTTTACAATGCATGTCACACAGTAAAACACCTGTGACAAATTACATCTTTTGACAGTTTGCAAAACGATTAGTTTCCAAGTGTGAAAATAGTCTATTTTAAGCCGCTAAATCTAACACCTTAATGATCTGCACTTGCTCCTTATTATCCAAAACAAGTCAATCACGCTAATTGACAATTGTCAGTGTCAACCAATCACGTAACTTGTTTGTCGTGAAATTAAATAATTACTCTTTCAATAACCAATCGTAATCATGATTGCATATGCATGAAGACCAATCAAATAATGTGTTAGAAAGTATATTTTTCTTCAGAATAATTTGTCAAACTTATCTTCATTCTAATTTCTACATCTATTCGATAAACATCACAATGTCTCCATCACGTGTCTGGAATTACTTTACTCGTTCTGCCGACAAGTCGAAGGCGACCTGTAACCTGTGTAACCAGGACTTTGTATTCAAGAATACATCCAACCTACTGAATCACTTGAATGGCAAGCATCCATCCGTTTTGACGTCCGAAACTGTAAAACAGACGACCATGAACCTGTTTGTCAACTCACCGAAGAAATCGAAGGAGGACAATGAAACCATTACACAGACCATCGCGGACATGATTGTATCAGACTACCTACCACTTAGCCTTGTAGAGGCAGTCGGGTTCCACAAACTGATGACCTTAGTAGCACCGGACTACAAGGTCCCGTGTAGGAAGACGATTCGATCCAGAGTTGAGAAGCGTTACGACGAAATAATGGTTATTACAGCTTTGATATTGCATGCACGTACATGTATACAGATATCGGCGATACACAAAAGGTTTGAACAGAGGACTAGTGTACTAGTATTCGGACATGCAGACATTCGGACATTAAAACGAATTCTAAAATCGAATATTCGAATATATTCGAATAGTTCTAGTCGAATATTGGAATAGTGATTTCACTATTCGTTCCCATCCCTAGTAGTAATGCACAATATTCTTTCAAGACATTGAGTGATATTCAACAGACATTTGTTAATATTCTGTATTTCATTGAAGATGCCATAAACTGCAGCAGAACAGCAGATGAAATACAATGAGAAAAGAGTTCAAGACCCTGAGAAGAGAGCACATTCTTACAAGCACTAGTATGCATTTTGGGGCATCACAAAAACAGATCTCTCTACATCCTGAGTTTAATCAAGTGGGAAGTTCACCAGACATAGTCAGACAGCATGAAGCATGGTTCAACAGCTATGTTGGTCTAATTAGCAAAAGTGTTACAAGGCATTAAAAAAAATGTCCAAGGGTTGATTACATCTTATTTACAGTGATAGACCTAGTACCTAATATGAACAGAAAATCAACTTTTACCCCTTATGTACCAAAATATTTACTCTTGGATGCAATAATGCATCTTGGAATTGTCATGAAGAAGGGAATGGCAAAGGGATACCGTATGGTATCGGAGCAAGTTTAAAGACAGCAGCTGATAGAAGAGTGTTTTGTGAAGCAGATATTACCGATGCTAAAGATCTGCTACTTGAGTTACACTAAATGAAACAATATTGTACTTGCTTTATGATAGAATAAATGTATATGGAGTGTTTTTTTCCCCCAAAATGCCATACTGTCTGCTAGACCCTAATGTTTTCTGTTTAACCTGTTTCAAAGGAATCAGATAAGTAATGACAGTTTCTACTTAACAATGATGTCATTGCAGTTAATGTGTGTGTGTCAATAAATATTGGATATATCATTTTCATCAACTATACCAACTATTAAGCACCTTGTAATGAGAAATCATTAATATACCAATGAGTAATAAATGCAAACACTATCCAGATGGTATATGTCAATTGTGTTACTGGTGTGTCAATGAAGTTACCATGCAGTCTTGAATTGTCGTTTTCAAATGTTAATGAGGAGTTAAAACATTTTTGTATCTCTTTCATAACTGTCTCTTGTATAAAAGGAATTTGTTTTGTCTTTAGCATTTTCATGTTGTGACTGAATAAGATAAACTTGACAACTTTGTCAATGCAGTTACCACTTGTGTCAATGCAGTTACCACAGTGTCAATGATGTTACCACACTGTAAATGGCCCGCAAATGCAATCTACTTTGACTTTAGTAGACAAGCTTGTGTTTGAAATTTAGATAACAACATATCATTTAACAGTAGCAACATCCAATGTTTGCATTACAAAAGTGAATGTGTAAGCTAAAACTGAACTGTTGTTATTCCTCTCTAAACGTATTTTGTCAAAAACAATGCCTGTAAAACTTTACTTAAGAATGGAATTCAAATGCGATTTTCGGTTTTCTCTTTGGTCGAACGGTTATGTTTCACAAATGAGATAAAATAATCTACTTCCTTTGTAGTTTGAGTACAATTGATAATTAAAAGCTGGTAACTGCAATGACAAAAAGGCCCCATCACCTTTCAAATTTGGGTGACTAATGATTCAATTGGAATCTGTAAGATTGCATTTTGTTAATTTTCTGTTCCTTATAAGTTGCTGTTTCAGAATAGTTCATCAAAACAAAAAAAAGAACAACCTCCACTTTTGAGATTTTGGTGTCCCAAGATAGGAACATTTTTTGAAAATGACCCGTACACAAAGTTAGCATTGATATTACCAAATTCAGTGTTTGATTCCTACAGTTATGAAACTGGAAATTACTTACTACTTCGATTTCTAGCGGAAGAAAAACTATTTGGGATTGACGTGAATGACATGCCAAATTCAGACAATATAAGTGGTCCTAAAGAACTTGTATCCTGTGCAAAAAGAAGTAACAATAAAAAGAACAAGGTGGTTGGGAGTAAATTGGGAAAGCACTTAAAGGAGGAAAAGCGACAGAAGCAAGTTGCTAAGGAAAGCAAACTAGTGGATTGTTTGTCATCAGAAAATAACACATGTTAAGCCTTGCTGAAACCGGATATCACAAAGCCAAAAGTAATTAAATCTCTTGAATTGCAGCGAGCTTTAATATTCCTCCACACACATTGTCTAAAAATCAGTTCGAGAGAAAGGCAGAACTTATGCCACTATATCAGATTAAGTCTGAATACTATACCACCACCAATTCAATCTTCAATGAAGATATGTTGTGTAGAATTTACTAGACCAAAGTTTAAAACGGCGCGTGTCAAATCAGGTGATGAATAGCTGAAACAAACAGAAGCAGTTATGAATAGGTACATTTCAAACTCAAATACAAACAAAGCTTGTTATGTGTGAGGAAAAGTATTCCCCAGATGATTTTAAGGCAGGAACAAGAGAACAACGTAAGGCGATGTCTGGTGGTAGCATTGATCATCTAAAGACAGATACAGCTATATCAATTAAGCACTCATTCCACAAGGATGTTCAGGAGCTGCGACACAAAATGCTTACCAATGAATAGCTTAGGATAACCATCGCAGACATCCAGAGATTAATTCTCAGCTTTTAAAGAAGATGCCAGGAAGTCCTTCAAGCATGAGGTGGACACACACATTACTAACCTTGGTTTATTGTGAGATGTCAGTATGGAGCGTTTCTTAAAGTTTTTGTAACCCCACCCACCTTTGCTGTCACACTGACTTAGTAGGGTTGCTGGGTTAAAATGTTGTCCAACAACCCTTTAAAAAATCATTTGAAATACTGTATTTGCAATTTGATATGAGCATGATTCAAGTATAGTTCGATACAACTATTTTTCATGATAACTATTCTATGGTTCAAATTGTATTAGCAATTTGATATGATTATATTATACCACCATTTTTCATAATAATCATAATTTTTATGCTTCAGTTCAAGTTGTATTTGCATTTTGATACAAGAATAATAAATGTATAATTCTATACCACGATTTTCACATTTATACAGGTTATCGAATTCGGTTAAACACTTAAATGGCTTTTCAAATAAGTGATTTACAGACATTGGTAGTTTTAAAGGTCTCCATCTATATTGATGTAAGATCTATAAAAGATGAGTTACAACAAATATTTCAGTTATCCATGCATTAAACATGGGCACATTTTGAGCTAAAATGGGTTGTTTTGTTCTTGGTAGGGTTTCACTGATTATTTATAATCTGAATCATTAACTTTTTTACCTTTGCAAAACTTTTTACTGTCATAATTAACAACTGATTAAAGGATTGGGCTGAGAAATCGGATTTGTTAACAGACGCTCAGTTCGGGTTCAAGGCCGGATATAGTACAGTTGACGCAGTATTTATCTTGAACTCATTAATAGAACGTCAAATCTATAGTAAAGGGAAACTTTTTGCATGCTTTATCGACTTTCGTAAAGCGTACGATCTTATCGACAGGAATGCATTATGGTTTAAATTGATGGTCAGTTATTAAAGGTATTACGGTCTATGTATTCAGAGGTTAAACTATTTGTGAAGCACATGGGGTCAATTTCGGACTTTTTTAAGAGCGATGTCGGCCTCTTGCAAGGGGAGATTACTTTGCCATTGATGTTTTCCCTCTTCTTAAATGACATTGAGTTACATCTGCAAAACATTTCTAACCCTGGGATCACGTTAGAACATTTAAATATATATTTACTGATGTTTGCAGACGACGCAGCTCTATTATCAGAAACAGCCAACAGGTTACAGAAATCGTTGGACGATCTTAATGAATATTGTTTAAAATGGAATTTGTCTATAAATATTGATAAAACAAAAATTGTAGTTTTTCGGAAGGGGGGTCAACTAGGTGGCGAGTGCAAATGGTCAATCGATGGGAAAGAAATAGAAATTGTTAGTACTTTTAATTATCTTGGTGTTGATTTTTCCAGCGGTGGGTCATTTGTACACGCCACCAAAACGCTCGCTGGCAAGGCATTACGAGCAATGGGTTCTTTATTTAGTATTACAAAGAATATGGAGGTACCTGTCAATATTATGTTTAATTTGTTTGATGCATTTGTTTCATCAATTTTAGGATATAATTGTGAAGCCGAAAATATTGAACGTGTACATAGAAAATTTTGTAAATGGCTACTTAATGTCAACGAATACACTATCTTTGTACTCTAAATTAGGGAGATTTCCTCTTATTGTAAATAGACACATTCGCATTGTTAAGTATTGGCTTAAACTACACAGCTCTAAATCTTCAAATTGTATTCTATCTGCAATAATTGAACACCATCGTCGTCAAATTGAAATTAACAGCAATGTCAACAACTGGACGAATAAGGTTAAACATTTACTGAACTCTTCAGGCTTCACAGAAATTTGGCTATTCCCAGAATCAGTGGCATTAAATGCATTTATTCCAGTCTTTACAAATCGACTTCGAGATTTGTATATAAACGAATGTCAAAAAGGAATCAAGCAGTATTCTTCCTTACGTCTTTACAAAGTATTAAAGTCAAACTTTTCTAGAGCAGAGTACCTAGATCTGATAGGGAAAAGGTCACTAAGAAATATGATAGCAAAAATTAGGTTATCTTCAGATAACTTATCTATAGAAAGTGGTAGACATAGGGGAATAAACTTGAGTAATAGAATATGTGAACTTTGTCAATCAACTGCTATTGAGGACGAATATCACTTCATTTTAATTTGCCCTTATTTTAAAAGATTAAGATTGCATTATATTGAAAAATGTTTCATTGAACGACCAAATATGCAAAAATTTATTTGTCTGCTTAATTCTCAAAACAGCAAAATACTGACAAACCTTGCACTGTTTTGTAAAAATGCCTTACAAAGTAGAAATCAGTTTATGTCAAGAAATGATAACTAGATATGTTTTAGGATTGTTGAAAACGTTTTTAACACTCTCATACACAACTTTGTAGAATGAAAACCATCATTGATGTCTCTAGTCAATACTTAATTTTAGTTAAATTTTCAGTTTAGCAAGGCATCGGTGACTATTTATACACTTTGTCATCATGATTTCTGATAAAAGTAAATAAGAACTTTTGTTCTCTTATTTCAGAGCAATGCTTTTTGTTAAGTCGAATTGTATATATGAAATGACACTATTTTCATTGTTATGTAGTTAAATGTATTTTAAGAACAATGAGCTAATATGCTAATAAAATATGTTCTGTTCTGGTCTGTTAACTGTTATTCATAATGTTTAAATGTAGCTTTACAAGCTACCAAGTTGTTAATTGATCTCATATTTTTTATATAAAGAATGGTGTATATGTAGTTCAATTTACAGAAATGCCTTGAGACAGCCCAGCTAGGAAAAGGCAGAAGACGGCCCTCAGCCAGGGTAACGTTTCTACAGGAGTGATGGAAGCTCAAGAGAGGGATCAAATTCAGGAGCTTACCACAGCTTTACTCCCTACCATTATACTGGCTGTAACGCAAGGCGCAATATCAACTTTGCAAGATTAAAGTGTAATTCCTACAACACGCCAGGATCAACAGACAAAAGATACCTCTGATGAGGAGGTACCATCTGGAGAATTCACGATGGACATGACCAATGTCATTGAACCAACTCTGGGTCCAAGTACGGCGACAAGCCCATCAACATTAGGTACGACTACTGTCAGCATTACACGCCCTATCAATTTGGGGATCAACTCAAAAGTAAAAGCCAAAATATGAGCGGATCAATGTTGACTTTCGCATGCTTACATCAACACCACAAACGAAAGAACGCATAGAACCTGTGGAAGGGTCAGGTGGCACTCTTATGTGCAAGACACTGAGTAAGGGGTTGTAGACTTGCCATGTGTTTGTTGCTGTATATACATCAAAATATCATCATGAAGCTCCTAATCTTATGAAACATGTACAAATAGTGGTAACAAGTTAAAGGGCAGGAGAGGAGGCTGCACTGTTTTATGATGAAAACTTTAGAGTGTGGAAGGAGAATCAAGCAAAATATTTGCCATGGGGTAGTGTTAATTCGGAACTGCAAAATGAAGCTCTTGTTATGGGTCTATGTCAAGTGGTTAAACTAATTGAAGAAAAAAAAGTAAAAGTACTTTACCAAACTCTGGCTCAACGTTATTGTTTTCGCTTCAACAACTTTAGTGGAAACTGTACAAGACAAAACTGTACATTTCCCCACATTAGTCAAAGATATAATGAACCCAACAGTAAAAGACACGGCCCCAAAGTCGAAAACAACTAAAGCCAATGGTCTACCTCCATATCCCGATACAACAGGGCAAAAGGAACTGTCTATTGATGAGTCCATGAACAAATTCAAGGAGCATGTGTTTTGTAGACAGTACTTGCCTGCGAAACCAACAAAATGGAGAGTCAAGACTTTTGCTCTAAGCCAGAATAATACTGTTAAGCCTTTAGATATATGATCAACACAAGGAGGAACACATTTGACTGCGACGGATCTTCTGATTTCTCCATCATTACTCTTCTCCCTGTCTCTTTCAAGAGCTGAAAACAAGAGGGATAAGGGCCTGTGGTACAGTTAAAACAAACAGGAGGTACCTGCCAATTGACATAACATCAAAAGTTCTGAACTTACAGAAAGGCAACGATCCAGTGTTTATTTCTGAATTATCTGAATACTTTATGCGGGAGCAATAATGATCTGGTTACTGGTGTTAGGGACAGTGCTAATGTGGCTATCAAAAACAGGGATACTTTTCCAGCCTGTGCATAAGCAGTCAGACGGTTTTTGCTGTGCCCAGTATAAACTGTGGGATGCGAAAGAGGGTTTAGCAGACAAAACATAATTAAAACGTCACTCCGAAACAGATTGTAAATAGGAACACTTGAGAACCTCCTCATAATAAATATAGATGGTCCAGTGATGAAGTAGTTCCACTTCTCAAGAAGTTTGGAACACTGAGCTAGCAAGAAAAATATGCATATTCTGCAGTGAGACAAAAATATAACAAATGTATAAACTTGTATGATTTAGTTCAGAATTATTTTCTTTACTCATATGGACTTATGTTGTTTCATTCTATAAAACATGAATATGCAAATATCACAGTCATGTAGTCTCTCCTTTTTTCAAACCCCTATTCCGCTTTATAAGTATAACAACTTTTTAGATATGACTTCAACTTTTTTAATTTGGCTAAAGTGTTGGCATAAAGAAAATTTTAGCCAAAGAGAACCATGGTAGCTAGTCTCTGAAATGTTCGTCATCACTCCATTTCGGATTAAAACGGAAATTCCTTGGGATGACTCATTTTTCATGCTTTGGTTTTTCCAAAGTGTTTTTTCACCATGTGCTTGCAATTGAATTAGAGAATGGAACAGAAGGCTTCTGAATGTTTACCCGGTGCGCCGTTTTTTTCTACAAGTATCATATAGTGTCATAGTAGAATGTTCAACAGGAAACGGCAATAGATCTCATTCTGACATACATATTTTATTGCCATAGATATACTTTTAATCTAATATACTTTTATCATGTAAGTTAGCTCTATTTCAAGCATTTTTCAATTTGAAATAGATTTTTGTCTTTAACAAACTTACTGCTTTCTATTATTTCACACAACTTTAGAATTTAGAGATAGTTCAAGCTGATATATACATTTCGGGGAAAAAAATCAAGAGACATGTAGCAGCAATTAAAATAGGTATCAAAGCCAGTGTTTGATGATGAAAAGAGAAAATATGCTTGAAAAGCAACATTTACAGCTTGAGTCTACAAAGAGTAAAAACTCCTCAGTTGAGGCAGTAGTTGATAGGAAGCGAGTTAAAATGCATAAGAATTCGGGAAACTCAGCTGCTGTTTCAGGGCTTTTTCATGTTATATTACAGGGGGCCATAAAAAGCACCTTTGAAATGGAAGTTACTTTAAAAGCATGCAATTTCCAAAAAATTCAGTTATATCAGGCTTTGGGTTTCCAAATTCAGCAATTTTAGCAATTAAGCTTCCCATATTCAACAGCCCTGTGCCTCTTCAAAATTTAAGGAAAAAAGCTGTGTTGATACTGCATTTGGACATTAGGAAAGTGTATTTGAGGGTGAACAATGACGAATAGCAATATTTTAGAAGGGCTATAAAAATTATTACTTCCGCCATTCAAAGATAGAGAATTGCAAGACTTGAAAAATGTGCAAATTTATATGACAATGCTATAATTTATCAAGGAGCATAAAAAATACTCTATTTTCGAAACAGAGCCCTTTACCCGAGATGATGACGCCAGAAAAAATACCTAAACAAGATAACGCAGAACAGCCAACACAAATGAGCTTGTATCAGTTTAGATAAACCCTATAGATCACTGTCCCTTGAAATTGTTGCTGGATGGTTTTAAATGAGCTACTCTTACCAAAATTGACTATATATATTATGAAGAGAGCTGGCTGGATAAACAAAAGCAAAAAAATACTATTACAAGAAACGGTGTATTGGTCGGATTTTGAAATTTTCCTTGAAAATCAATGCCAACATCTTGGTAAGGGCTTGCTTCAATGCCCAATTTTTACTGATGAACCAGAAGTATTTTTGATCAAGAATGAAAAGTGGCTTACCTTGAACGCAGATGAAAATGAGATAAATATATAAAATGAGGTGAAAGGCCATAATCCATAATGTATTTGTTGATTCTTCAAAAACTATCTGCTCAAGCAAAGGAACACATCTCAGTTTAAATCATCATATTACATCATAGAATTCCAATCAAACAAAGCTTTCAGGTATGAAATTGTTAGATATCTTAATTCTATCATGACGTCTTCAAAATCTCATAAAAAGTCACCTTTTGACCTGTTAGTATAACAAAACAGAAATGTGTGATTCTACATCTGCTATCTTACTGTTTCAGGAAGATTTCTTAAAGTAAAGACATGCAGAACATTTGAAGAGACAAATGTTAAGAGATGGTTGTATGCCGATACTAGACAGTTGGATGGTAGTTTATCAAGGGTTGCCAGCAGTTGTCCATCATAGATATCCCAGAGGTGTATCTGTCCAGTTGTCTCCCTTACACACAGTATATCCCCAGACATACAGCTAGCTATGGAACATCTGTAATTAATGAGATTTACAGTCTTTGAAAACATTTAAGCAGAATTCTGGTTTTGTTTGCTTTCATGTGTTGATTCATGAATGAATGAATGAATGAATGAATGAATGAATGAATGAATGAATGAATGAATGAATGAATGAATGAATGGTGTTTTAGGGCGCATCAACAGCTAAGGCCATTTAGCGCGCATGTGTTGCTTCATTCATGATTTTGCAACAGGTATATTATGATAAAATGAATGTAAACCCCACCCAACAAAATGACACCAAATTCACCCAATTAAAAATTAATTACAAAAAGATATCTACTTCTTCATCCATATACTGATCTAGAGAAAGAAATAAGCCTTGTGTGATAGGTATAATATGCCAATACAACCAATGGCTCAAAGTATATAAATGAAAATGGTAAAAGAGAACCAACATTCATTAAGTTCTGGTACATATGGCAATTCTTAATAACTTTTCTTTCATGATAGGATGGTCAAGATATTTAATTCTTAAAGCAAATAATGTCTTTTTCCTTTATTGGTAAGTAAGCATACCAATTCAACAAATGTTTTGTTATCTCAAATGCTATTTCCATCCTTACTCATTCCAAAAATGTTTAGTATTTACCACTTTCCCATTTCACAATTGTTTTGCAATCACAATTGCTATTTCCATTCTATCCATTCCAAAAATATTAAGTATTCAAACTTACCCATTCCACATGAGTTTGGGTTGTTCAAATGGTATCAGGGTTTCACAGGTAGATAGCAGAGGATTCACAACAATCACAGAGCCAAACTCCCGGCCTTTCTTCCGACCGAGCAGTGGTAAAAACAGATAACCCTGTAAGTCAATAATACAAACTAGAAAGTATTACCTTCAAGGGTTCTCCTCAATAGAGAAGCATGTTTAATTTGCATCAGCAAATAGCTTTAAAACAACAATGTGGGTTCAAAAAAAAAAAGCTAGTTTCTATCAATGATAGCAGAAAACTCTGCAAAGGTCATGAACTGTGCAACATTTTTAGACTGCAAAGACTTATTTTAAGCTCATTCTAATGTTAACCAATCAATGAATAGGATGCCAATGTATGGGTAATTCATCATTCAAAGCGGATTTCTAAGTTAAAAAATCATTGAAAGGGAGCTAATGATTGCTATGTATTGTCTATCCTTTTTTGTATGATGAATGTGTAATCGATATTTTCAAAAACATTTTTCATTTAACCACATTGGTTTCAATATTATATACTTTGTTCATTCTTTTGAATGCCGTCTGTTGCTACTTTCTATTTGGGACAGACAACAAGTTCTATAATAGGGAACTAGTTAAACCTTTTTTAAGACAACTAATTCGTCTTATTTGCCACAGAAGACTCAAGACACTACAGTTAAAACTATGATGAATTGCTTGAAAAGAGCAATTTACTCTTTTGTCAAAATGGTTTCTACAAGATATCAGAGAAAATATCTATTGCAAATGTTTTATTGTCTAACATCGGTCTCAATTTGGACTCTTACAATTTTCATATACATTGGGTGAATGGTTTTAACTCTTTTCCACCTACAGACGTTTTTTAATTGAAGCAGATGACTATAGAAAAGATTCATCAACATGTGAAAAACCTTTCAGTTCTGCTGTTGTGATATGTGAGTAGATTGAAAAAGCATAGTGGCAAAAGGTTAAATTGCTTGTGACAAGCAATTTCTCCTTTTGCATCGATGCTTTTTGAAAGCCATCTGATACAAGACGCTAAAATGTGGCATTAGGTGGTAATGTGTTAAGTATTGGAGTCTACCTGGTCTGAGAATGCAGCTGGACAGAACACATCTCTTGGACACACATCTTGGATATCAACGGTACACAGAACAGCTCCAGCAAGATGGTTCCTGAATGAAATGCAACCTCCAGTTAGAACTTGATGAGTAGGTTTTAAACTCTTTTTACATTGTGCATTTTTTTCCTAACACTTCTTAGGCAAGGGACTTCATTTACTTTTTCTTCCTGCATCAAAATGCTTTCTAGCCAATACCCAAAACTAAATTGTATATTTTGTCATACTCTACCATTGTTTTTGCTTCCAATTTGAACCAGACATGTAAACCTATTTAATGCAATTAAAGACATTTGCGTTAAATAATTCCTCCATGATACATTCTATTAAACAAATCAGCTGCAGAGTACTATAGAAACCACTGTTTGATTGAATTTGTCCTTTTATTCAAGTGGTTAATATCCATCATTTTTATGCATTGTATATTTTCTATCTATTATTGCTGTCTGCTGTTGATTTCCATTTGAAGGAGTCAAGTTGCTCTAACCAAATCCCTCAGAAAACAACAAGGGGCTTTCATGGTCTAGTGGTTAGAGGACTTGAAATCACATGGCCCCTCTCCGTGTAGGTTAAAATCCTAGCGTTGACATTTTGATTTTCATGAGAGGCAGTTTCCTGACTGACTAATGGAGTGCCGATCGTTCTACCCTGCTTAACCAGCCCTTATGGGCAGTTAAGTATGGGGTCTTCCTCCATCATTTAAAGTCGGGTATTGCAACATAACTTAAATAATGTTAAATAAATGAATAAAGAAGAGGACAGCTATAAAGTAAGAAAACCATTCATATGGTGGAATTTGGAAGAGCACATTTTGACAAAAGGAGACATTGCTTTTTACAATTAATTTTTGATTTGGTTTTTTAAGGTCATCTGCTACAGGAGATAAAAACATAAGACAATGCATTAAACAATTCTCCAACGCAAAACGTTGGTCAAGTAATTAGAAAATCAGGCAAACAAGCTTGAAACTTTATTCAACAGAAATGCTGCAACCCATTTCTTTATTAGATCTACTTTCTTTGGTGCTCTTTCAGAACATTTTTAAGAAATCACTGTCACAGAAAGAGAAATTGTCACATTAGTTTCTAATGAGTACTGACAAGATATTTTGAATAAGTTAGTCAAGAGAAGAAATATAGATTTCGTCATAGAAAAGACCCCTATCTCGAATTTGCTTAACCCTTTACCAAACGCCAGATTTTTCGACTGTCCAAAATTAAAAGAGTTTGCAGACAACATTTCAAAATGTGAAGCAATTGAAAAAAAAATCTTCTTATAGGGCAGATACTTTGTGGGAAAAGGAAAATTGCTTGTCTAGAGCAATTTCTCCTTTATCCACAATGTTTTCCGAAGTCGTCTGCAACAAACTGGTCAAAGGTTATTGTTTGGTAATGGGTTAACACTTACCAAATATGGAGTTTCCTTGAAGATGTTATACCAATCAGCGCTAAATCTGCATGTTTCACAGTAACCAGACAGGTAACCTGCCCACAAACAGGTTCTAAGGACATATGCTCAACACTATTGGTAAAGTCATTTAGTGGGTCAGATGCATCTTCCCTATCACACAGGCGGATCGAGTATTTTGTGAGGTTTGTGGAAGGACTAGAGAAGTAACTGATAACAAAACGCCTGTACTGCAAACACTTCACACAAACACTGAAATAAAATAAGATGTTAATGATTTAAGACATGAAATTCACTTCTTTTTATTTCACAGAAAATAATAAATTCTGCTGTAGCATATAAAATTTGTCATTTTAACAATTTTTGAAATTTAAATATAAAAATGATAAAAATGGAAGTTTACTGGTTTGCGAAACCATATGCTACCGATGTTGTGTGAGTAAAAGGGTGTAACAAATAGAATGTACTGTTACTGGTTGTTTATTAGATGCAGCTTATCACAACTTCTTTATCAATTAATGTTTAAGTTACCCATTCACCAATTTGGGATTATGTGAGTAATAAGTTTAAATTTCAATTCTTTGCTCTATTGGGGTTTTACATCGCTTCAACAATTTGTCAGCTATATTCAGATGATTATGGATGAAGGAAGACCATTCACTTTATTGCCTTAAAGAACAAGGCAAGGCAGATAGAATTATCTCTATTCAGTTAAACAGTCTATCAAAAAGTATGCTAATTAATAAGGATTCAAAAACTACCTTTTTCCATGGACGGACTCAAGTTCAATATGCTGTACAGTGCAACCATTATACAAATAGAGATGTAAACTGGTTGAATGCGACTTAGGCTGCAGCAATAATACTCCAACAAAACCTTCCAGCTTTAATGTACACAGTTTCCCTCCAGAATTCTTCTTCATCTGTAAGAATAGATAATCATAGTAGTTTCTTTTCAAAAACACAATGTCTTATTTATTGATGCAAATTTTTACATTCTCAAACAACTTTCTGCAAACAACAAAACCCTTACTCCATATTACTTCCTATGAACCAACTGCAGCAAAATTGAGATACCACCAGTGATTCATTTTGAAATCTACATCAATGAGTCCCTGGGACTCACATGTTTTGAAACAATGGGTCCAAACTGAAAACAATGGGTCCCAGATTGTGTCTTTGTAAATTCGTTATGGATAATCTACTTTACAAGATACGTCTTAGCCAGGGGCTCTTTTATGCAATTGTACAGCTAAAAGCAGAAATAGTTTTATAGCAAGTAAAATCTTTATTTGTTTTACTTTTAATGACAAACAATTTAAAAGCATATAACATCTTAAACAGAGATCATTTAACATCTTTAACAATTTGGAATGACTAGAGTTTTAATAAATTGGATGACTAATGTTTATAATTCTTTGGTCAAAATTAGCCCTTTCAAACAGTGTGACAAAAGACAATTTCTTCTTTAGTCAAAAGGTTTACACCTTCAATACAGATTTAGTGTTACAACACTCATACTGTATTTAAGGTGTATAGCCTTCTCGCCTTGTTTTTTCTCCAAACAGGGAGAGCTTTTTCCACAAATTCATTCCGAGCAAAATTGCACAACTTCACTCTCATAAGTTTGTCTTGTTTCCCTACAGTTAACCTGTTCCTGAATTTGGTCAAGACCTTATTCTGTACAGAAAAATCATGTTCCACAATTTCCGCAAACTGTCTCTTGGGTACTGCTCTGCTTTTACAACTTGCTTTAAAAGTTTCCATTCTTGTTTTGTTTGATCTTCATTCACTATAGGCCCAGAAGACTTTTCGTAGACTTCCTTGTCATCACCCTTCCAATTTACAGTTTGAGTATGTCCATAGAATGTACAAAGTTTTTCAATTTCTTTTTCACCATATTCCTCCAGTTCCTGGTTTGACAAAAATGTTATTGGCCTCATTCCCAAAACACTGAAAGCTGTGAGGAGATCAGTTTCTGGAAACCTGCAAATACATGGTGCAACAATAATATCAGTAACAAATTTGCAGAATCTCAACCCATAGGCATGTATGTTGTTATTAAAATAAACCACTGAGTGAGTAGTACTGTCATAAAAAAAAAATCAGATTGTTAATAAAGACTGATTCCAAATAATTGTGGAAAGCTGAAATAAATGTACAATTGTTTGTACCATTATATTGAAATGACGATCTGCTGTCACATTATTAATAAAGATGCAGAAACAAACTAATTTGTTATTTATTTGCTGGTGATTATGTATGTTTAACACACAAACAAAATCCTAATTATTAATAGCCAATTTAAATAATTTGAATACCTTGTCTGAATGTTGTCAATGAGTGCATCAATAAATGTAGCAGTCAGATTCTTAAGGTTGAAGTTCGTGGATGTAATTTCATGCTGGCCCTTAAATTTTGAGGGTTGAAGATGTTCCTGGAGCAGTTTACAGTGGGGAGATTCCATGGCTTTCACTTTCATCAGGTCTCCTACACAGAGATCTAACTTGACCTACAAAAAATGGCATGTTCATTAGTTAATTTGCATGAAAAGTTAAAAATGTAAGATGTTCCAAATTTTCTTAAATTAAATACAAAGGATTCTCTTCATTTTTTTAATGTGGTGCCTCAATACGTATTTTTGCTTCTCAAAGGAGACAACACTTTACTACCTTGAACTTTTTTTGCCTTTTGTCACAGTGTTTTAAAGGGCCAATATTGAACAAAGCAGAAGATCTACATTCCTTTCTTCAACTTAAAAGAGCTGATTAAAAGTCACCTGCTCAAAAGTGTTTTAGGGATGAATGAGTTCATAATATTACCTTCACAAGTGCAACATCAACATTTTCTGTTTGAAAGAACTGTGACAATATTGTTACTGGAGCCATAGCATCCATGAGCATGTATGTTGTTTCGATAAAACTGTCGGTGGCCATCTGAAACATAAATAAAGAAGTGCTTACAAGTCCACCTTTCACAGAGTTACCGAGTACAGTCTCTTAAGTGTAAAAAAGCAAAGTGGATTCAGAAATGACAAACTCAGTAAATAAAGCACACCAGTCATCATGATGTGATTGCTCACAAACGGATAAGGGACAGTGGCCAAGAGAAAAAGCGTTACTCTTTGGCTCGGAAGGTCGTGGGCTCAAATCGTCAACCTTTGTGTGATTTTCACAATCCACATTTTGGCATGAGTACTGGTTATGTATCCAGGACGCAGAATCAAGAGTGATTAATCTATTGTAAGAACTTATTTCACAATCGATGTAAAATGAATAAGTATACACTTCACTAGCAGATTAGGGTTTAAGAGGGATGTTTTTGGATATTTTATATAACTACCAGCATACCTTTTTCTTCAAACCACTAGCTTTGGGGTCTTTGCCTGTTGAATGTAGCTCAGCAAGGTAGGTTAGGACACTATCCAGGGTTCGGAACACAGTTGTGAGAGCGTTGAAATAGGACAACCATCTAACTGAATGTATTTCCTTGATTGTGAGGCATGGGTCATCCAATATGTCCTGAATTTCTTTGAGTCTCCTTTCACGTTTACTGCTTCCCTGGTAAAGTATTGAAATAGAAAATTAACTTATTGTTTTAATAAGATCCATATCAGGCTGACAAGATTCTGAAGAAGAAAATCTTTGAATCATTATTCGTTATGTGAAGTTTTGTGTTATGTTTTTAACGTGAAAAGGTACTGTAAATCAACTTGACGGTTCAAATCAAATTTGTTTGAATGAATGTTCAACCCATAAATATGCACTTTATGCAGACAGTGTAAAGAAGCTTTATGACAAAATGTTAATGTCATTTTTCTCCTTTTGTCAAAAAATTGTCTGCCTTATCTAAAATTTGAACTGCTGTTGTCCCTACCATTGCTGTTGTTTGCAGATGCTTTCAGTTTGAAATGGACTACAATATGTGTCATCACTAACCTTGAAATAGTAGAATAGATCTGTCAGTATCTGTTGGTGTTTCTGCATAAATGGAATTTTAGCAGCAGCTTGCGAGGTACATAGAGCTAGCCTATGGGCAACACAGTGCACATTAACCATGTGTGGATTTTCATGCTGCATTATAGCAGCTACTCCTGAAATATATGATCCTTGTTTCAAAAACAGCTTTCAACTAAGTGTTTACATTAATTTAATTAATGATTTTGATGTATATACATGAATTACATTCAGTTATCAAAAAACTATTTTATAGTTATTCATTGAAATTATATAATAAAGAGTGTAATTGACATTTTGTAATTATTGTTGTTAAATAATCTCCCTGTTTTAGAATAACATTACTAAAGAAATTAAGATGGGTTGAGTATGCCTTTCCCTAAGGCAGACAACTTTTGATGAGTTTGCAGCGATAAGTTAAGCAAACATTGTGACTGGAGAAAAATGAACAAATTTCTTTTTTTAAATGTTTTTAACAATACCATTGTGCTTTCCAGTCATGACCGAGGCTCCATCTGACCCCATAGACATAATTTTCTTTGCCGGAACTCCTCTTTGAGCAAACTCTTCCAAGAGTGCTGCAGCTATTCCCTTCCCTGAAGCATCATTGCATTCAATGTTGTTAACATAGAGGGTAAATGGCCTCATATCCTGGGATATTACTTGTGCGTAAATTACTAGTCTCTTGGTGTTTGAAATATCGGTGCTTTCATCCGAAAGTACAGTCACAACCGGTGCCTTCGTCAATTGATCATTTAAATCATCCTCGGCAACCTGTGCTAGACTGTCTAACATTTCACTAGCAGTGAATTCAGAGTCATAATTCATTGAATTTTGCTTCAATATTGATATATCAGGAACCTCAAGATCATGCAGCAGATTTATCAGAGACTTGAATTTTGTTAATGGTAAATTCTCTGTCGAGATCCAGTGGATGCATTTAAGCAGCACCTTCATGGCTTTATCTTCCCTTGATTCATGTTTGAGCTGACACTGAGCCATGTTTCCTCTAAGTAATGGGGCTTCCATGCACATCTTATGTTCTGACAAACTGACATGTCTTGTAAGAGTGGAGTGCTGAAAGTTTTGATTTTTGGCTAATTTCGTCATACCATTTACCTTGTTGTGGTCAGTACACACAGAACAAAACATGTAGTCTTCCGCGTTTTTCTCACTCGGGACATAGCGCAGCCAAGAGTAGAGCCCGAGCCACTTCGTCTGAAATTTTCGATCTTTTTTCTTTTCGGAAACTTCTTTCGAAACATCATTCACGACATTGTCATTGTAGTCTACGCTGGGAGTGTCAGTTTTGGGTTCTTCGGCCGAGGAACTGGTGTTTTTCAAGAAAGATGTCAACTTACATTGTTGAGGATCAGTTTTTAAAACTTTTTTGGGTGGCATTTTCACTGTTTATCATCCGGGACCTCAAATTAACCGTCCAACGAATGATAATAAAACGCCGTAAATAATTGGATAATGGATATATTTCAACCAATCAAAATACGCGTACTGCATTCTGAATGTAGTAATGTAACTTCCGCTCTACTTTTCAAACCGGTGTTGAACTTGACATGTGTTTCTCTTATCTGTACGAATCGAACTCGGTATTTACAGACGATCGTAAAAATCGGGAGTTTTTAAACAATGCGTCCCGAGGACGCACATGTTTGAGAATGATGCGTCCCCAGGAAAAAACGTGCGTCTGGGACGCGGGACGTACGGCAAAATGAATCACTGTACCACTGTAAGAAAAAGGAAAGGTTGCTCATAATGAGTTATCATTTCTCTGGTCAAAGCACATGTAATACTACACCAAATGGCCAAATTATTTAACATTGTTTTTCATGTCAGCCGCAATTGTTATTAGCCCTTTACAAAACACCAAATCTTTTACAGTTCCAAATTGAAAGAATTTGCAGACGACATTTCACAAAGTGATGAAATTGAAAAACAGTTTTCTGATGGGGCAGAAAACATTGTGGGAAAAGGAGAAATTGCTTGTTAAGAGCAATTTCTCCTTTTCCCACAATGTTTTCCAAAGTTGTCTGCATCAAACCGGTCAAATGTCGTTATTGTTTGGTAATGGGTTAAGTCATACCTGTTGCAAAATCCCACACAAGGAAAAATGTAATTGATAATTGTGGGAGAAAGGACATTTTTTGTAAATATCTTATTTTGAAACGATGGTTTTTGTTCAACCTCAAACAAGAAACTAATTAAACTTTTTTTCAAGTTACATGTTACTTTAACATTTTTCTTTCAGGTGTGTAAAACTGGGTCAATATGGGGCATTATATAAATGTAATGGTTTACAAAAATAGCTAAAGTTATAGTTTCCTGTTTCAAGTAACTTATAGCAGACCGTATCATAACTCATTAGAAATTAACAAATAAAAAAAAAATTCATGAATGATTACACAATTGTTCATGCTCAGCTTATTGTGCATACATCACAATGGTTCCATATGTTATCAGTCACTAAGGTGTTTTTTCACATCGATCAATTCATTTGTTGTCGTCTTTTATTGTTTCCAATTTGGGCCATTCATACTGAAATAGGTTTTACAGAAACATTTCAAAATCAATACATCTCTAACTCGTTGGCTTAGGAAAGAGTAAAATTCATTTAGAGTAAAGATATGGATTTCTTAAAAATCATGCAATTTCTTGTTACGTCTCAATTCTCAATAGTTTCACGTCAAACTTAATGAATAATATTTTTGTCAAGATTTTCAATTCAAATGTATATGAAACAACTTATCTGATAGAGGTATATCAATGTGCAAACTTACATGAACAACAGGATCCAGGGCAAAGTTTAACACATTCGTCCAGCAGTCTGCATCAGAATTCACATGGCGGTAAAATCTTAGGGACTGCGTACACAGACATACAATATAGATTTCTCTCCCTTGGGTAAATGTTACCTCTGTTGTTACCAGAGAAAGAACCACATCAGTGATTGGAACCTGTTCAAAATAAATTGTAATAGACAGGAATTAAGACAACGTTCTGTAATAAACAAGGCTCATAATCATTTTTTAAATTTTCTTGACCAAACTTCAAAGCATTTTACCGTGTGGCAATTCTGGACTAGTCCAAATTGAAAGCAGCAGAAAAATAGATTGACAATTGTCTGTAATAAAACAAAATATTACAGTTTGCTATCTCTGTATACTCTGAATGCCACTCATTTTAAATTAAATCAGTCTCATAAACATTAATCAAGTAATTGCTCTAAACAATTTAATAGAGTGAATTCATATACTAGACACTAAGACCCCTTAATGGCCCTATTACAGATTACACCATCAAATCTTCTCACTATGGAGGCATGAAATATACAAAGTACATCTTTTCAAGGATTTCTATCTGCTTCAAGTTGTGTGAGAAAATGTGCAACTTTCGAGACATTTTTGACTCAAATAACAAGACTGTTGAAATAACAATCAATTTGCAATGTAAGACTAGTAACTGCTAGGTTAAGCTTGCCCAAAACAGTGATTTAGTTGTCTGGGTCAATCAGACAACTGTCAAGTTTGAGCTTGGGACAATTAATTTCTTGTTATGGTAAACATTTGGCAAAAAGGATAAATTGCTCATTAGGAGCAATCTATTCTTTGGCACAGTGGCTTTTTAAGAATTCTGCAGTAGATACTCATAGATGAAGTTCTATGGCGTAAGGAGCATAGCAATAGTTCAATTCCCTTACAACAAAAGGGGAACTCAAATAACTTTCATTTGTCCTGTTCTAAATGAGTAAGCATGTGTGTTTAAATTTTGGAAAATGATAAGTGAAATTCTCTTACATCACAACATAAAATATGAACATTATATAATACCTGAAAACTGACATCTTTATGCAGAGAAACATCAGAATCTTCATTATATTTTCCTGATCCTTCTCTATTCTTTTCCACAGCATCACTTTCACAAAAAGGATCATCTAAATCTCCATTTTCATGTAGTCTGGTACTGCTAGGATAGTCAGGGATTTCTGTATTTGTATTATTGCTCGAATTTGGAGATTCAAACAATGTTGGAGAGCAAGGTTCTGTTTTGGAATGTTTCTTCTCATTTCTCGGTGTATCTGCACTGAAAGTGGGCGTACATGGATACTTTTCTGGTATAGAACACTTTGTTAGATCTACTTCTTCCTTGATAATAAGACTTTCCATTAAATGATCAGGATGTGCATTCTCTCCAAAACTGGATTGTTCAAGCTTAGTGTCTTTATTATCCAGTGATGTGATTATCTTTTTCATTTTATCAGACTGTGTCTTCATTTCTTTACTCTCAAACTCTAAATATGATGGACAAGGCTTACAAATTGGTTCACAAAGTTTTTCCAGAATGCGTTTTTCATTTTCTTTCCATTTCTCTGTTGTATCCTCTACTTCAATACAATTGTCCTCATTAATGAAATAGTCACTGGTCAGTTTGAAATCTTCAATCTTTTCATCACGTTTTACATCATCAATCAAACACTGGAACATAGATGACAGAATAATGGGTTCTTGTGACTTTTTAGCTGACGACTTATCAATCTTTACCTCCTTATTTTTGTTCAAGCCCCCCACTCTGGGTGATTGTCGTCGGGTTCCAGACAAAGTTCTTCGTTTTTGTCGAGACAATGACCTCTTTGGAACTTCATTCCCACCATTACAAGACAATTGAGACAAGTCAGTTAAAGAACTTTGTGAGGAACAAGAACTCTTGCTGCATGGCGACTTAGTAAAGTCCACAACCTGCTTAATTCCATCTGTGTTAATCGCAGATTTATCAGTCTCAGATTTATCAGTCTCTTCTTTAACAGGAGCAGATGAAATTTTACTTTCTTCATTTGTTTTCTTTTCAACTGAATAACAATTCTTATCTGCTTTTAGAGTTTGAAATGGTTTTCTTATTTGTTTAGTATCACAAGGTTTTTTCCTTTCAAATATAATGGCTTCTGAATCAAACATGTCAGGCGAGTTGATGTCCAAGTCTATACGAGGAGAATTTATTTTCACTTCCCCTTTGACAGAGATTGTGTCATTCACATCTAAACCACTTAGAATATCATCGGTTCCTGATGGTGTCCTGGAAACTGGGTCAAGCAGAATGTTAGAATTGTGATGTACAAAGTTAGAATGGGAAGATAATGCTTTAAGGTTATCATGATTCCCAACAGGTATTTTAACAACATGATTTCTACTCTTATACTTTGTGAGGCTCAGATTTTTATGTAACACTTTTGTATTTCCTCCTTGTTTGTTTTGATGTTTCTCATGCAGTGACAGACATTCTGGCTGAGTTTGATTTTCTGTGTCCATTTTATCATTACTTTCTTTCCCAAGTAATTTGATGCCGTTCTGATCGCCTCCATCTCCCCCACATGTTTCTACTGCCACACTCCTTATACTGTCATGTAGCACTGGACACTCATCTGTTGTCTGGACCCTCTTGTCATCCGAACACTGGTCTCTACTGTCCAACACAATTTCAACTGATTCTGTAAATGAAACATAAACAACATTGACACTTGGCTTCAACAATATAGTATTCTAAGATGCATAGGTACTTTCTACTCGCAGGCTTTGATAGTGGGTTTAATTAACAGTGGCACCAAACACCAAAATAACATAAAATGGTCCCCTATGTTGCGAAATTTCTCTCCTTTGAACTTTTCTAATTGTAGACAATTTCTCATTCAGTTAAATGGTTCCCTCCAAATATAACAAAAACTGCTTTTCATAATCATTATATTACAAAAAAATATAATGGCATCCGCATTTGCTTTCATCTAAGAACAGTCCGAAAGTCCCTTTCAAAAGAATAGGTTTGATAACAGATCAAAATGGGTGCCCTATTGTTCCATCTACCCTGACTAGTCTTTGGACCAGAGTGATTAAAACATAATATATTTACCGTTAGGACAATTAAGAATTGTCTCCCCTTCAAGGCAAGCTTGTTCCCGAAGCTTTTGTTGTACATGGGCTTTGGCACTATGTTTCCGTTGTAATTTCTACAAAATGGAAAAACAAAGAAGTAAGCAAGTATATCACTGGCCAATGAAGGTTTTTGTTTTATGTTTGTCTGGGTTTTACATACTGTCAACAGAATTTCAGTTACATTGTGAGGCCTAACTCATAAACAATGGAGGAAGACTCAAAGAAAGAATTCCAGCATCTATTTTTAAACTGGCTTTCCCATAGAAAAGCTACCAGGCATGAAGGCTTATAGCATATCATTTAATGAATATACAGGTTTTCAGCATCTTAGAAGTAAAGGAATTGACAATGGTATTTGGTTTTGTGACAATGATTGTCAATATCAAATTCTAACTTTTGTTTTTCCTAGAGCATAAATCTCTAGTTTGTCCATTTAAAGGTTTCTACATTTTTTCAGACATTTCAAATGCTTTCTGACACAAACAACTTTAAGCATTCTTACAACAACAGATGACAATGAAATTATTTTAAATTATCTGGGATTTCTGCCCAAACCCCTTAATGGGATTTTTAAATGCTCCAAATTGAAAGCAACCAATAGCAACAAAAAATCTTTAATACACCGGAATTTCTTTACGATAGCAGATACTGCCATTGTGACAAAAGGATTAATTGCTCAATAGCAGTGCTCAACAAAATACTTTTAAGTCATGACCTTGTACTGATAAATACTTTAATGGTTTAAAAAGGGAACTGACCTCAAGTTTTCTTTTGCCTTTTTTGTATTCTTTTCGAATCTTTTCAAATCTTTCTTGTAGCTGAAATTTAAAAGAGAAAAGGCTTATTATAACAAAAACAACACCTATCCTTCAACGAACTTATTTTTATGTATTGATGTTAAGGGGGTATAGTTCTGTAAAAATAGAAAACAATGGCAGAGCTGCGTATAATAACTTGGCCTACCAAGTCCATCCAGGAAGTAATGAGAGTATCAAGAAATTGATTGGAAAGTTAAACAAACTCAACTATCCAACACCTTGCATCAAAGTCACTTTCTAAGATCCAAAAGGACCATGGCTTCATATAAATACATTGCTGACATTTATGTTACTTGGTGAATCCAGTCTATAATAAAATACAATTTCTAGTTTCAAAAGGGACCAAATCGCTATAGTTTTTAGTACACTCCTGTGTTACCAATGTAACTGTTGTTCTACACCATCACCATTTAACTGTTGATTATTATTAAATTCAATACCTCAGGTGATGAGGGTAAATAGCACTTTACCTAACAAATCTTAGTTCAAAAGGGGTCATAAATTTGGCTGAATGCAATTCAGAGTTATGTTACTAGGTTTCAACAGTTAGATGGGAAATTTCGACGTTAGATTGCCCCATCAGAAAATGGAGAGCAATCTTCATGTCGAATTATTTTGACTGATAGACACACCAGCAAGCCAATACCTGCTTCATGTTGAATCATTTTGACTAATAGACACACCAGCAAGCCAATACCTGCTTCACATCGAATTATTTTGACTTATAGACACACCAGCAAGCCAATACCTGCTTCACGTCGAATTATTTTGTCTTTTTGACACACCAGCAAGCCACTACCTGCTTCACATTGAATTATTTTGACTAATAGACACACCAGCAAGCCAATACCTGCTTCACATCGAATTATTTTGACTTATAGACACACCAGCAAGCCACTACCTGCTTCACGTTGAATTATTTTGACTAATAGACACACCAGCAAGCCAATACCTGCTTCACATCGAATTATTTTGACTTATAGACACACCAGCAAGCCACTACCTGCTTCACGTTGAATTATTTTGACTAATAGACACACCAGCAAGCCAATACCTGCTTCACATCGAATTATTTTGACTTATAGACACACCAGCAAGCCACTACCTGCTTCACGTTGAATTATTTTGACTAATAGACACACCAGCAAGCCAATACCTGCTTCATGTCGAATTATTTTGACTAATAGACACACCAGCAAGCCAATATCTGCACACTGCAACAGTGGCTCTTCAATAGACAGAAAAGTTAGTTTAAATAATTTGACGTGAAGATTGCTCTCCATTTTCTGATGGGGCAATCTAACGTCGAAAATTTGGAACGATCCAAATAATGTCAGACTTTTTTCATTCTAATTTTCGGATTTAAAGCACAAATTGCCATTCAAAGTCAATTGATATGACAAGATATGTTAAATAAACTTATATACAATGGCATCAATTGCCGTTTAACAATTAAAAAAAACCTTATTAGGTTGTTCCCATTCCAGTGCGCATGCGCAGAAAAAAATTATTGGTAACAAAAAATCGTCATCTTACGTCAATCAAACCGTTCACACAAAGTTAATATGTGGAATACAAACATGGAAAGTGGATTGATTAAAAAAAAATTTAATTCACAACTGTGAGTAAAATGATTTGATAATTTTTAATAACAATGGAAATCTGGGTCTTCAAATGGTACGACAAAAATTTTGTCGCATTTTTCGTCCAATAAATGCTGCCTCGTTCGAAAGTTTGACGTGACGGGAGATATTGCCTGATGCAAGGTTTTCTCAATATTTTCCAATTGCGTCAAATTAGTTTGACTAACAGAAAAGTATGCTACCCATTACCATTTTGCTGTACAGACACCTATAGATATTTTTTCCTGCCAGCTGGTATTTGCCTCTAGAACAAGTTTCTTCTTCCTTATACT
Organism: Cerastoderma edule; assembly: GCA_947846245.1. Taxonomy (NCBI): domain Eukaryota; kingdom Metazoa; phylum Mollusca; class Bivalvia; order Cardiida; family Cardiidae; genus Cerastoderma; species Cerastoderma edule. The sequence continues at coordinate 53,057,854 of OX401406.1, forward strand.
GGCCACCTTCGTCCTGCCGAATATTCTGCCAGTTAGAATAGCAGCTATTGGTACCCATAGCCAAAGACCTTGAACAGCTTCAAGGCAGGCCTGGCCAGTCTGTACTAACGATGCACATGTTGTTTTTATCTTTTGAATATGTTTTGAACCTATATATATACTGACTTGTACAGTTCAAAGTGTGTCAATGCTCCAAAGTGAGACCTGCACTTAGAAGAAGAAAGAGACATGCCTGCAATTCCCTGGTGAACTTCCATCACCGTTCTTGAAAAGGGATGCGGTGTTGGCAGAATTTCAATCAGCACTGACCCTGGCCTAGCATAGGTGGCGCTTTACCTTAGGATACATTAGGAACTTCTTACGGACGCTGGCTACTGATGGCCACTTTGTCCACATCTGGATCTTCATTAATGTTGTGTAGTGTATGACTTGTATGACTTCCGGTTATGTATTTACAATCTATATCCGCGTTAAAATCGTACATTAATTCCTGATCATGCCACAAGCGATCTAATATTGCCTCAAAACACTTGACATTTTTTGCGTTTACAACGGATTCTGGAAGGCTATTCCATATGTTTACTACTCTTTGGGTGAATGAATACTTTGATATCTTTTTTTGGATTAGATTTTACAAGTTTCTTATCGTGCCCCCTTGTCCTTTTGTCAGAAGTAACAGTTAAGAGATTTTCGGTAACTTTCTTGTCATAAATAAGATGTATTATTTTATAGGTTTCTATCATATCTCCCCTTAGGCGTCTGTATTTTAACATTGGTAGGCCAATCTTTATTTAGCCTCGCTTTGAACACAAGGGCGAGATTATTTCTTTAATTCAGAAACGAAAACTGATGCTGGAAAGCAAACACTGGCCAATACACATAGGCGTAGGAGCGTTTTCAACATTGGGGGGGCCAAATTCAGATCTAAGAATAAATGTTCCTTAACTTTTTCATGACAATTCATGCAATTACAAATTCGATAACATTTTAAGTATTAAAAGAAAGTGTATGAAAATGTGTATCTTTATTAAATAAAAAAAAAGAAAAAAAAAAGGATATGCCAGCTCTCAAACTCACGCAGAAATCAAATGTATTGATAGAAACTAGACTGTCACAACCACGGATTCAACCGAGTTATTAGTAAAATTATTGTTTAAGTTTTAGCTAACCAGATGTGTTCAGATTGCCATTTGCGATGATGACGTCAAAAAGATTATGGTTATTGTTCGTAAGAAAAGGCGAATTGGTATTAGATAAAGCACAAAAAAAATATCTATTTTTATTCTGCTGTTAAATTTCTTTTCTTTCATTTTTCTTTTCAAATATCTTCATTTGCCATTGTGAATATTGGGGGCCAAAGCATACTCTGCCTAGTCTCAATAATGATCCGTGAACGAAGCTTTTTTCGTCATTTGGACATTTATCGTGCTTCGAAGGCGTCAGTCAAAATAGCAATAGCCTTCGAGACCAGTTATCTGGACTACCCCCCCCCCCCCGTCTGGGTATTTGGGGGGGCGGCCCCCCTGCTCCTACGCCTATGATATAACAACAATAGATGGGAAAAGAAGGGGCAGTTTCCAGTATAACGGTTTGCAGAGGGAACTCGCCTTTTTTTAGACTGAAAAGTGTTCGAACTTCGAAATATGAGAAGAAAGCCCAATCTTTCGAACGTTGTTTTTTTTTACCTTTTCATCCATCTTTTATGCTTATTCTAAACACTTAAAGTCATAAGTGTGCAACTTTAGCAGTTAAATGTTCGTTTCAACCATGCAAATTTGAGTTTAGAACACGCACGAGCACTTCTTCGACCGCACGTCTTTCAAGCACCTGTGATTTCAGCAGACAATTTGACGTAGTTTTCACACCATCTCGGACCATGATAATTGAAGATAAACCCCGAAATGATCCGAAAAATCCACCGGATGTAATTTATTTACACTTCCCGCAACGCATGCGCAGTTTCACTGATTATGTGAATTATCCTTTTCACTTTTCTGACATCTCGTTGGATTATCTACAAAGCGTCTATTTTACAGACAGCCATTTTGTCTCTACATGTGCCACAGCTCTTATTAAGCATGTTCCCCACGTAAACGGACTATCTGTTTCCCCAAATACGGATGGGTTAAATAGTTATTTACGGTTAGGTAGTTGCCTACCTAAGGTTCCAGTTTTGTTTACAAAATTCCAGCAAGACTCACTGGTGGCCGATGTCAGTTTTGACGGAACCCAAGTCACCAAATATTGGGCCGGGTTCCCCAAAGCCTTATGACTGTTTGTTGAAGTTTCTTCTGGTCGGTGACAGTGATGTGGGAAAGGACGAGCTCCTTGGTGGAATGGACAATGGCTCCTCTGAATCGCCATTTAGTGCTGCAAGTAGTGGTAAGAAACATTTTCACATGACCCAAAACGCGTCCTTGGTTCTTTTCTGTCTATACAGCTAATCTCAAACTGTCTTTTTTTGAAATGAGACCCTATGAGGTTTTCCAAAATCAGAATGTCACATTTATGGAACAATTATGCTAACAAAACTATATAGATGCCTTGTTGTAGAGGGTATGGCATGTATATTTGTGCTTCTTGTTTTATGGGCAGTCTACACTATACTTATGTAGCAAAGGTTTGAAAAACATGCAACCTGACCGGGACTCTACAAACCATGCAACCAGACCGGGACTCTGCAAACCATGCAAATGCTCTACCGACTGAGCTGTCCTGTCCTGTCCTCTTACACATTTAACTCTACCTTGTAAATGGAGCCCCTTCTACACAGGGATCAGGAAAATGCCGGTTTTGTAGTTTTGGACCAATTTCGGTTGTACTGGACCAACTACTAGTTGCGATTCGATGAAAATCGGTCCAGATATTAGACAGATATGACACTCTACGCACCTAACAATACCTCCAGAATCACATAATTAATCTGTTATTTGTGATGGATGTTATGTGTCAAACAATATCTGAGGCGGGTATAAATAGACAGGGCTTATGCTGTCGGTCGCCAAATGCGAATATTATTTCATTCTGGCGAAAGATTTCCCGATTTGGCGAATTTGCTTGGCGCATGTTTTTTTTCATTCAACTTTACCATATTTCCACCTGTCTGGACACTACAGACAGTTATATATTTTGACACACTTAACAGTATCTCCGAAAACCCCAACTTAATCCGCTAATTGTTATCCCCGTGTCAAACAATGCCTGATGCGTGTATTAATCAGGTCTTAATTATGTGTAAACAACTTGACACACTTGATTGGTAGACTCGATGCGGTTGTTCCACGAAAACCGATTACTATTTACCGCATTCCGTCCAGTGTTTTATGATGCATGGTAGAATGCGAGAATTGAAAGAGGGTTAATTTGTATAGTATTTTGATATTGACAGTTCGCTTCCTTCGCTGATGCAACAGTATTATTCAAATTGTGATTCTCTATTATTAATCATTCAAATCATCAGACCGGAGTCTTGACAAGAGTAAAAACAAATAGACCTAAGATCATGTTTACTTTCCATTTATCTATTGGACATTTCTGAAATAAATAACAAAACTGAGAATTCAGAAATGTATAGTCTTCAATATGGTTTGATGTTATTTGAGATTAAAGATTCATTTTGATTTTGTCACTCAAAGCGTAGCCTTTAGTTATACCATCTTTGGTTTAAATTTGTTCGGAAGAGGGGATGTCTTGGCTTTTTTTTTTTTAACATGATATTTTTATTGGCATTACACTTTACATATTTATGACATTAAAATTATAATACAAATGGTGAAACATAACAAACAGAAATAATTAACTAAGAGGATTTAACACATATGTACATCTATGACATGAAAAGTGTTTAAAATAAAGGAATTTTAATTGGAGCCATTTGCTCAGAATTTGGCTCCTACTTCTTTGATTTGGCTCCTATTTTTGTCATTTGGCGAATGTGCTGGTGCAGACTTTTTTCCAGCCAGGGTGAGCCCTGATAGGGGGTTCAATTTGGAAACAAACAGGCACGCTTGTATTAGAAGTACATGTGACACCATCATTCCACGAAAACCGATTATATTAAGCTTATTTGGTCCGATGTGTAGAGTCAGTTAGATTGCAAGAAATGATATGAGTTGTAATGTGTAGAGTATGATAATATCAAAAACTTGCTTCTCACGCCAACGCATCATGATTTTTAAACAGTAAATACATTTATTGGGACATTGAGGGAATCATCAAAGGGAATCTTGAAGGGTTTAAACCAAACAGACCTCAAATCGTGTTTACCTTTCAGTAGGATCGGAAGTTTTCTAGTAATGTTTATTGAAACTAAGAATACAGAAAATTTATGATATATCAGGGTTTTGAAGAGGTATTAAGGGTTTTCGGTTGATTCTCAGACCGACTGGGATTAGATTTCCTGATCCCTGCTACTACATACTCTCCCACACAATTAAAATTTGTCTTTACTTTCCTGGGAACAGCTATCACTAGCTTTCATGGGGTATTCACATTGGGTGCCAATGTAACCAAGTTGAGAACAACAAGCAGCTAGTCAAGGACTCGAATTTCGAACCTTCCCAAACCATGTGAATGCTCTACCAACTATCCGTCCTGCATTACACATTTAACTCTACCTTGTCAATCAAGACCCAAACAAAAATCATAAAACAAAACTACCTACAATGCTCACCAGACACCTCTTAAATGAAATAATTAAAACCTGGAAATGCCTTGTTTGACTGATTATGATACAATTACTTAAGTTCTTCAAATATAGAGATGAAATTGTTTTATTCATAGAGACGCTTCAATGCTCTGTTTTTTCAGGTATTGAGTACAAGACCACTACAATTTTGCTCGATGGAAGAAGAGTGAAACTGCAGTTGTGGTATGTTTGAAATTGAATATCTTTATCGACACTGATAAGGACTTGCACAAGTACCGCACTAATGACTCATGAGTTTGAGTTCATTTGAATAACAATTATCAAAAAGACATGGGACTTGGGTGGTGAATTCTGATTTTGATTTACTTGTCTGTAAATGCCAAATACGTTTTTCCACTTGCCCGTTTATTGGTGATATAGTAAATTCCAGTAAAAGTTAACTTGTCCATGAAGGCTTTTGGACAAGCTGATTCGGAGGGACAATTGATTCTGCCATCACTGGGCCTCCATGGTTAAATGGTTAGGACACAGAACGTCAGCTCACATGGTTTCTCTCTGGGTGGGTTTAAATCCCGGCAAGGGCATTTGGATTTTTATGATAAGTTGTCCCCTGACAGACTTAGGGAAGGTCGAAGCCCATTGTTCTACCCAGCTTGACCATAGGGTCTTCCTCTATCATTAAGAGTCGGGCATAGCAAAATAATTGAAATAATGCTGATGTGATGTAAAACCCATGTAAATAGACAAACAAAAACATTGAATAAATCACATTCTTATTTAATAATTAAGTACAACTGTATTGTAGTTGATCACCTAATGATTTATCAAAGAATAGAATGAACAAAAAATGTCTGTTACTTTTGCACAAATATTCTCCCCTCAATGTAAAGATTTTATGATTGAGACATTATTATTATGATTATAAAATCCTCTACAGGTTCCTAGTGACTGATTACATAATATGCACTAATACATCTTTAACCCTTAGAATGTTGGTAGTTTTTTGAAAATGGATTTTTTGTGTTGTCTGCTTTCCAAAACCTTAAATATCTGCTTAATTTTTATCTGGAATATTAATCAGAGTAGCAAACAGGTTAGATCACAGACCAGCCGCCAATTTATTGGCTAGTCTGAATCTTACCTGTTTGCATAAGCTAAGCATGCTGTCGGTTCCAGCACGATAAGGGTTAAATACCAACTAAATTATGTTTTGGCCTCATTAGGTCAGACATTATGATGGTTAAAGACCTTGCTCAGTCAATATCCTATAAAATGTTTAGAGAAGTTAATATGTTCATGTGGGAAAGAATATTGTGTAGCTGCTTTATTACTGATCTTCTGTTGAAAATGACATTAAACCCAATCCAATGAAATTCTTTATGTTTCAGGGATACCTCTGGACAAGGGAGATTCTGTACTATATTTAGATCCTATTCAAGAGGAGCTCAGGTAAGGATAAATAAAGGTGGATTTCAAAAATGCTCTCTGAAGGTTCTAACTCTGTCTTTGTGAAACTAGGTTGAAACCAATGTGAATATAGGAGAAATTGCTTTAAACATTAGATAAAGGTCTGTGAAAGATACATTTATAACTTGTGTAAGGGCGTTGGTTGATACTTGATGTTTTCATAACACATTGATTAATTTGAGTATATTATTGAAAATATCACCTGTAAACTGCTTGATAATTATTTTCATTCTGCAACATAATTCAATGGATTGAACCAGTCACAATTTATGGTCAAATCAAGGCCGGGTTCAGTGCAATAATATAGTAAGTGCTTCATATTTGTGAAGCACTTACTATAGTCTTGCATTGAACCCTCGAAATTATTGTTCTGCATTCATTTAATGTTAAATGTTTTAAATTCATGTACCAATGTTATTAAGTGGTCTGTTTTTCCTTAAGTGTATTCTCGCTCTCTTTGTTTTTACAGGGCATTCTATTAGTTTATGACATCACAAATAAGTGGTCCTTTGATGGAATAGACAGGTGGATCAAGGAAATTGATGAGGTAAAAACATTTAACTTTTATTTAACAAGCCATAGGGCGATCATTACAACAACCACACTTGAAAAAACATATTGTCTGCGACTGATAAATGAATAAGATGATGTCATTTTATGAGCAATCTATCCTTTTGTCACAATGATTTTCACCTCATAAGTAAAAGCATTTATCTATTGCTACTATTTATCATCTGCTTTAGTTTTTGTTTTATATTTGGACCTATCATAAATTTCCTTAAGGGGTGGGGGATGGTTGAAACAAGCATTTATTTTCTATCCTACCAGAGATAAAGTCTTTTACGATTTCGAATTTACTATTTCTATCATACAAACCTAATTGTATCTTTCAGAGCATGTCTTATATATCAACCTTTTACATGTATGAAACAGTTTTGATGACAGTGAGATCTTAATGTACATGTCAATATTTGTTTTTAAGACTAAAAAAATAAAGATGTGAGCCTAACTGAACATTTTAATACCAGGGGCAGGTCCTGTAGACAATAGTTTTCTGCATGTCTTTATTTTCATAGTAAAATCCTGTATTATTGTATTTATAGCATGCTCCAGGTGTCCCCAAGATATTAGTTGGGAACCGGTTGCACCTAGCCTACAAGCGCCAAGTCAGTGAAGGAGAGGCAGAGGCATATGCTATCAAAAATGAGATGGCCTTCTTTGAGGTTAGCCCTCTGTGTGACTTCAATGTGACGGAATCATTTGCGGAATTATCCCGAGTTGCCATAAAGAGGAATGGAATGACAAGGTCATGGGGAGGTCACAAAGGTCAGTAAAATCGGGTCTGGAGTTAGTTCAGGACCTAACTAAGTTTTTAATTACTTCTCTAAATTTGATTTGGAGGATACACATAAGAGTTGTCTTGCCAGATGATTCTTGTATGTAAAAACCTATGAAATGGGATAGCTATTGGTTTGGAAAACAGCATGTAAGAAAACATCAAGTTAAAGCATTTGGGTCGTGACATAGCACCATTCATAATAATGTTCCCATATGAGCCTTTTTTTCTGCTTACAAAAGTAATTGATAAAACAAAATTCAATTGTTGTATATTTCTCTAAATATTTTTATTGCGTAGATATACTTTTCAGTCATATTGTCAAAAATTGTTTTATGTAGACAATCAGTAAGTGACAAATGAGAAACAGCCCAGTGCAAGGTATATAAGCCTTTGCTATAATATTGTTCAGTTTTATTGAACTGTTTCTCCTCTAGATAAGTGGATAAAAAACATATGAACTATCCATTACAAGTATGATGGCTCAAATCATTTGTGTGAATTTAAATGTCAACTGTTTCTATTTCCAGTGCTAAGTTTACAAGAACTGGCGTGCAGAACTATTGTGTCCAGCACAACAATATATGGCATTGAACAGTTACCCCTGCCACAGACACTGAAATATCATCTCAAATCATACGCCCTTACAAACAAATCCCGTGCCAGAATGTTGAGCTTTATGCACAGAGACTCTAAAGACAAACATAAGAAGACGAAATATCTCAACCCGACAGACTCCCCACCGCCCCATTGTCGGAAAAGCTGCTGTATTAGCTAGTATATATATGTGTACCTGTCTAATGTGATCATTCTCCACTCCTTACTCCATTTTACAGCACTGGGATGTATCTACTGTAGACATCTCTAGATACCACTGTTACAAAATATAGATAGCTCCTAATGAGGAATTATCCATTTGTGACTGTTGTTTCTATCCAGAATGATTAAGAAAATGTGTTGTTGTTTTTTCTGCTACATTCTGTCATCAGCTATTGTTATGGATAAAGACCAGTCACATAACCCAATATAAGTGATCAGGGTGAGGAATAGAAAAAAAACAACATTTTCTTGGATATAAGGTTTAGAACCATATCAACAATCAATTTTCTTTTGTCACATTTTTTTAAGACCTTAATATGTGTGTTTAAACAAGGGAAATTGTTTACCAAGGTATAAAATATTTCAAATGACATTCTAAACAGATAGTTAGATAACGAGATATAAGTGATGGAACTGAAAGCAGCACCAGATGGCAATTAAATGTAAAAAGACTAAACATTTTCTTGATGATTTTAGAAATAAACCATTGTAACAAAAGATGGAACAATGTCTTCTTTTGGTACAATTATTTCTTGAGTTTTTTTCTCTAGGTATGTTAAGGTAGTGTGTAATCTTATGGTTCCACTTTGGATGTATAATACTAAAGGCTACAAAGATCTCTGATTTCAACCAGATCCCTATGCAAACTTTATCAGCAATGTAACAACCAAAATGCTGCATTACCTTAACATGGTACCTAATTGAAACATTTATTTGGTATAATGGGATAAGGAAACTGAATTTGTCTTTTTGGAGATGATGACATTGGACAGGTTTTAACATTTTACAAGATCTGAGTTGTGGTTTAGGGTAAATGCCAGAGCATTCCAATTGGAAATCTCGTCATGTGGAATATCTCTGTGTTCATGGTGCATTAGAACACTTGTGTGCTTGTGAAATACATGTCAATTTGATGCTTGTCCAAATGCCTGTAATGTTCTTCCCTTATGGATAAAAATTGCTGCTGAAAGAAAAAAAAATCATTGCTTTAACTTTGGTAGTAATGCTAGTTTTGTCACGTTGGTTTTGATAAAATACATAAAGAAATATTCATTCTTTGGTAAATTTTGTTTGCCAAAGCCTTGAATTTAGATCATTTTGGAGCCTGTTTGAAAGGGAAATGGTAAAAGTGTAATTATATTAAGTTTTTTCTCTGCTGTAAGATTGAGATTTAATGAAAAATATAAAACGGGTTCTATCATCCCATGAAAATACATTTTTTACTGTTTATCAAATGGAAGCTTGTACCTTCTCCAAATTGAAATTATCCATAAAGGATAATTGAAAATCTTTTGGAAATAATGCAAACCATTGTGACAAAAAGAACTTTCTGTTTTCTTATAATGGAAACAATTTATTTGTAAAATGATTTGTTAAGACATAGATGTGTATATGATTGGAAATGTATGTGTGCTGTTTGTGTTCAAACTCTGTGCTATTTTGAATCTCATTTGATCTCATTAGTGTTTAGTTGCTTTGTGCATTTAACCCCTTATTTCATTATAATTTGCTTTGTCACACCTTCAGCAGAAGACTTTTAACTGCGTCAGAAGGGGAAATTACTTGTAACCAGCAATTTCCCCTTTTGACTTAATTGTTTCTGTTTGATGTTTTATGAAAGATTATCAAAATGCTTATTTTTGCTGGCTTTAGCTTTTTGTTACACATTTCTATAAAAAAAGGAAAGAGATTTACCTCACTTGACAAAAAGAATCCTGTGTGGCCCATGGGTTAAGGTGTCAGTCTGAGAACTCGGGGGTCTTGGGTTCATGCCCCACAGGTACCTCTGGTTGCATGAAAGTGTCTGGCAAGACACTTCAGAGCCCTAGCTTAGTACTAGTGAGTTTAGGAGAGCTGTTACATTAAGTTCTAAAAATTGTTAACACTGTTAAACCTCATATGATCAAACAAACACTTGACAAATAGGCTCTTTGTGATTCTTCATGAATGTGAAATGTCTCTTTTTTGTTAGTATAGATTACAGTTGACTTTTTATCCGATAAGCTTAAACCATTTTCACTGACAGGTCTAAACGTAATGAATCGGCAACAGATTATGTTAGATGATTTCAAATGGCTTTTATAAGAATTGTGTGAACAGTGTTGCAATGTATGAGAAAGTGCTTGTTCAATTTCTTCTAGTAAGCTAATGAGCTAAAACTTACACCACAAAATGTATTCTATGTTTATAAATCTTATTCGCTACATTGACAAAATGTATATAACATTCATTATGTTTACAACAAAAGAGGTAAAATAAACACTTTTTTTTTTTCAATTTTCAATATTTGTCAATTCTGGGACCAAATCTTAATATTTTTGTAAGTCTTTAAGCAATGGAATAATTTGCTATAACAAAAGTCACAGCAAAGGATATTGACATCTTGTCAACAAATCTATAGATATACATTTATTTCAAAAGTCAAACTGCATCTAACCTTTTTGTTGTTAAAGTTGATCGTTTTGAAATGACAAAACTTTTTCTATTCAGATCCATTTTTACATAGCGATAGTTTATGCAATATAATCCAAACATTTTCAAGCAACTGAGTTGTAGCTGTGTGTGTCCCTTTGTTTTGTTGATCATATCTGCATACCATTATGTTGACAGAATTGCTTTCACTTATTATTCAGCACTTTTTGTTATGTTTAAATTTCATTGAATTGACTAGAACATAATAGAAATTACAAAATAGTGAGGTGTTTTTTTTTATTTTCATTAAGTGAATTTTCCTGATGGTCTACATGATTTGCGTTATTCATCTCTCAACATACTTCATATTCATTGTTATGCAATTACAACAAATATCAAACCATTATGACATAAGGAGAAAATTGCAATGCTTTGACCAAAATACTGTTTAAAAATGTTTCTCTTCTACATTTATTGGCAAGATAAGTATGTTTTGAGAGTGGTGGGTAAAATAGTAAGTACACTTTAAGTTATTCATTGTATATTTTGTACATTTCCCCCAAGACTGCTGTCTCACATCTTATAGGCTGGTGCTAATTGCATTAATCATTGAATGTACCTGTTCTATTGGGAGCATATCAATGTACATGTATCATCTTGTTTACATTTTTTACATAGAAACATTTTTGTTATCAATTTCGTTGCAGCTTCATTAGATATAAAGTATTCAAGAAGATATAATCAAGTGTGTATGTGTTTGAACTTTTGAAGCTGACATTGGATTACTGTTAATGGACATGATTTGCAAACTAAGAAGTTAAAGGAGAAACGGCTCAACTTCAGCTTCTTTTATTCATCTAAGTCTAAATAATTCTTAAAGCAGCTTTTTATTATTGTTTCGAATGTTTCTTTTTATGTCGTTTCTGACATTTTTTGTCTTTATGGGCCCTAGCCAGTTTTACTGCAACTCCTTACTCTTTGAAACCTATTTTTAGGCATAAACTGTAGGAGACTTTTTAGACCATTGAGACAAAAAGTTTTCCAAATGTATCCTTTTGTCACAATGGTTTCTACCAAGTGTAAAGAAAATGTCATTTACCCATGTTGTTTTGGTCTTCTGCTTTTGCTTCCAGTTTGGACCAATCGCACAATCCAAACATATAAATGGATTAAATCGTCTGATTTCTTTGTCATGGCCTGCAGTGCTTTAGATTTAAACTTGACAAAAGTTACATAAATGTGCTACCACGTAAAAAGATGAAATGACAAGGGTGAATTTATAATCCCAAGCTTTACTGACGTCTGAACCTCTTCGCCCATACAGATGAATGTGTTATTCGAAAACTTCAACTTGGTTATCGTTTGTTTATTCTACTGTTAGTAATGACTTGAATGTTTTTTCATTCAATCATGCAGATTTTCATGGCTGTTGTTTGACAGACAATACGGCCAAATTCCCTAGAATAGATAAAGGCTGTGGCTGTACAATCCTTATCCTGTAAATTCTACCCTTTAGTCTTTGTTCATTATTTTGATTCATGATAACACGATCAATTAAGACTGAAAACTCCTTTTACTTTAGAAAAAAGTTATTAGACAAATTAATTGTAATTGAGTGTTATTTCAACTGAAAAAGAAAATTGATGTACATGTATGATAGCAGTTGGTAGTTGTTAAAATTACCTGCTCAAGATGATTCAACATCCTCACCAGGCAATTTAACATCATGACCAGGCAAAGGAGTACACTCAAAACAATCAAAGTAGGATTTCTTTTTTCTTCAAAATAGTTTTTTGAAACACGGAGTGCAAAATACTCCAAAATGCAGCTTATTGCACCCTCTGATACAAATGATCAGCTTACTCCATTTTCGCTAATTGTTCTTTTAAAAGTTTTACAGTAGTGATTTAAAAGCTGTTATAACTGGATGCTTCAATTTATATAGATAATTATCGTCACATTTGTATTTATGTACATATTGACCATTTCATACATTTTTGTATTTATATATTGGAATGTAGCAGTCTATACATTTTGTAAATATTGTTCGTTGTTTTGTGATAACTCGTTCGCAGTGAAAAGTGGACGGATATAAAGTTGAAAGAAACTATCTCCGAGTTTCTTGTTTTGATATATACCTTTGCCCTACAATACCTTTGAATATGATTTTTGCTGACAGCAATATTCATGTTTTAAATGGAAAGAGACAATAGATAACAAATAATACGGTGATTAAACTCTGAATAAATGATAAAGCATCATGAATTGAAAGGATTAAAAGACAAAACAGTGTTTTGTTTGTTCTTATCCCCGGAACATGGATGTTTGCATAACTTCAGCATACGACGGATGAGAAAGTATGGGAGAAAGATTTTAATCCTTCCTACCTATTCCTGTAAAGGAACAAATCGAATGGAGTGAGATCGCAGACTATAAGCAACAGAGTATTGCTTAGACCAGTGGCTAAAGTTGCGATCTTCTAATTTGGGGGTCACAGGTTCGAGCCCGACAGGTTCATTTGTTTCATACGAGAGAGATTTGGCAAAACACTTCAAAGACCTTGCCTAGTACTGGTGATTTGAGGAAAGCTATTACATGAATGAAAAATTGTTGGCATGGCGTTGAACCCGTACGAAATATAGAGAAAGAGCAGCGCTTCTTTTCACGTTATTATTCAAAGAAAAACACAAATGCATCCATACTCCAATAAGATCCAGGGTTAATGGCAAAGCTTTTATTCATACCGATATACGGGAATTTGTTACTGGTCTAAATTCGTAAGCACAGCAGACGTCAACAAAAGCTTAGACAACTCATTTCATATAGGAAGATAAACAATTGTTACGAAAATCTAAATGTCCCATTGTCACTGTAATTCTCAGTCCTATGTAACAGGTGCGTCAGTTTATAGTATAAAGAGTAAGTAGTAAAGAATATACATATCCCAGGATATTTGTTTACCAATACCCACATGCTCCCTCTTTTTGTGACTGCACACGAAGAGAAGGTAACAGTTATAAAGCAGTTAAGCTTTTTGCTAATGGTATGAAAATGCAGTGCTGAAAGGAAAATAAGCTTAGTTTTTTACTAAGCTTTTTTTTAAAATAAGTTCATAGGGCTCTTGACTGAGAATTTACACAGAATTGAACTACTTTTGTCTAAATGGCTTCCATCAATAGGACAATTAGCCCTTATAATGCTGAGTAATTTTCTATAAATAGATTTTTTGTGTCGTCTGCTTTCCCAAACCTTACATATCTGCTTAATTTTGGTGATGAAAGATACTCAGAGTAGCAAACAGATTAGATCACAGGCGCATTTATAAGGGTTAGATAACATTTTCATTATAAATTAGTGGGAAACAGTGGTCCAGGGTAAGAGCTTCGGCCTCGGAACACGAGGGTCGTGGGTTCGAAACCCGTGAATAGCGAAAACAATTTTGCGACATTGCATTAATCCACATTCAACGCGTGTACTATGTAACCATGAAGCAGAATGGAGAGTGATAATTCTAAGTTAGTAAGAACTTGTTTCGCAATCGATGTTAAATAGATAAGTGTAAACTAAACTACAAACAACAGTTGCTTCCAATTTGTGTTACTTTTAAATCCCATATGATGGAATCAGTGAGAAAAAGCTTCGACAAACAATATGGGATTTCAATATTTTCTATTGTAAAATGTATTTCAATAAGAAAAAGAAATAATCTCATTATTTAATTGTTTTAATTCAATGTAATTGGTCCATAAGTCTAAAAATATATTTTAATTGGTCCATGATTCTAAAAGTGTTCTTTTGTCGCTTTGTGTGCTGAAAAGTTTGACTTCAACAACAAGGTTGTATTAAGTGTTTACATAAAAACGAACTGACTGTTATATTTGCTCGTTAGCGTTCCAGGTAGAAAAAGCTCGTATATTACATAAAACCTGTAATCAATTCTGTATGCTTAATTACATATAGATTGATTAGGATTTTAGTTTTTGCAGACACCTTCATTTGATATGTAATGGCTCTATTGGAAAAATTGCGATCTTTCATTATTCCATTCGGTGCGAGTACTTGTTATGTATCCAGGAAGCAGAATCGAGAGAGATTAATCGAGGTTGTAAAAACTTGTTTCAACAATCATTTTAAAATAAATGAGGTTGAACAAAATAGGAAAAGACATTGTGTGTGTGTGGGTGGTAGAATTTGTGCACAGTTAACTTTGCTTTAAGCGACCACAGTAAAAGGAGACAGAATCCTGGTTTGTAGGACAGCTTAAGGCGTAATACAGTAGCAAGACACTGTGAAAGCTCTAGTAGAGCTTTCTGAATGAGTTGTATCCTGTATTGAGGTAGCCTTAGACTTTATAACTGTTCATGCTGTGTCAAAGAGTTGGTCGTTTGACCGTACGTGTAAGTACACGCGCAAATTTCCAAGCTCAGGAAGCAATATTACTATTATGGCAACATCCAATTAAAACATGCTAAAACTTCAAAGGATTGTCATACGTTGATTAAACAACCAAACAAAATGTGTATCACCTAACTAAAAACCATCATATCCCTTTCTTTCATATATGTGTTAAAACATGCTTTAGGGGACTTAAATGCAATACAATTTGCATGTTAGACATTGGACCCCACACGCACACACACTATCTAATATCAAAGCTTATTTTCCTACGAATTCCAGTTACATTAGACAGTCCCGTTTGTTGGGTTACTCGGGTATATAATTGACCCATTCATCACATGGATTGTCGCGAGGGCTTTCCAAACATTTCATCAGTGTACTGGGGATTGGTATAAATTGATCATCATTAAGCTTAATGGGTGTTATATCAACGTTTTATTGTTTGCATGCAAAAACTAAATACGCGATGGATGTGGTATACGGTGCAGTATCCATAAATCGCTGGCTATAAAAAATCTCTACTTAAAACACACGCAATTTAACGCGTATGGAATAGACAACGTTGGTAAACTGTACACAACTTCGGAAAACTATTCCGACAAAAGAACAAAATTGTTCAAAACGAAAACTTTTTCATATTGTCATAAAGAATTCTACCAGATATCAGGTAACTGTACATTATAATTTAAAATCTATTTTTTTCCTCTGCTGCTTATTATAACTTGTTTTAGTTGAGAAAATGCAATATGAGAGAATTTACTAAAATGCTCTTTATTCAACCGAAGAAATGACCAAATTGTGTTAATATTTTCGACTTGCTGGAACCGACCTCATGCAGGCCAGCCGCCAAGTAAATTTGCGGCTGGCCTATTATCTAACCTTTTTGCTAGTCTGATTAGGGTAGAAAGATCTGAACGGCGTTGTTTGATATGTAATAATATTAATGAAATAGAGGACGAGTTCCATTTTTTACTTATTTGTCCTTTATATGCAGAAATTAGACATAGTTATTTAAAAAGATATTTTTATATTAGACCTAATATGTACAAATTCATACAACTTTTAAATTTCAATAATAGAAAAGTTCTTATCAATTTGGCAAAGTTTATAAACAAAGCATTTACATAAAGAGCTAGTAGTATGAAAAACATTGAGGCATCAATAATACAGGGTAGAGTTTTATAATGTTTATCGCACTATGCGGAGTTACTCTTCCAGTAGCTAAATATAATACAGTATAAAAATTTTGGGTATTTTGATAGTTCAAAAGTGAATACGATGAAAGCACTTTTTATGATATTACATGTACTTTATATTATTGTTCAGTTGTATTCATATTTGTGACAAGAAACTGTATAGTTTACGTCTTGAATAAAATATTGTCATTGTCATTGTCTGATTATCATTCCTCACCAAAATTAAGCTAAAATTTAAGGATATTGAAGGCAGACGATCTTAGAGTCTAATTTTAGAATTATGACCAACATTCTTAGGGTAAAGTTATAATTTAGCTCATGTGGAGATATGAGTACATGAGTATACCTCATGTACTATCCAATCACCTAGAAACCGGTCATTGTGAAACAACCGAATTGTTATTGAACGAACATTAACCCAGTCGCTTATGTTGCTTTGATTTAGGGCCTAATCCACTTGCAATTATTGTTCGCCTTTTCATATCTTCTTTAAATGCATTTAGATCTGTTGCGGTCAACATATTACGCTTATCGTGTAGAATGGATTCTTAATTAAGCAAAATAGGTGACATACCTTCCCAATTCAACAGGTCCAGGCGTCTTTAAAATTCATGTTACATTAGATGAATACGCTCTGTATCCATTTCAAAGCTCATTTTTGTCGGCTGCTGTTACTCTAAATTTGGAGCATTCACAAATTCCTACATGGGTTAATGAATACTGTAACTTACGTATTGTTTTTGGTAATGGTTGTTTGTATAACAGTTCTTTTGTCTGATAGATGGACCATCAACTTTGTTTTGGTTGATTCTCACATCGGTGTCGCCAACAAACCCTTTTCCTTTGCTCCGAAGCGGTCGTCTTATTGGAGAACATCCCATGCAAAAGAGGACAGATTCCATGAAAATTCTTACACGCTTGAACACTATAAAATAGACCCAAACTTAAAATGTTATACTACTAATGGTTGGGCTATAGGGTGTTAAAGGTGCATGTATATCAAAATATTTCATAAAAATCAGAAATTGGAATTATTTGCTGACGTGATGGATATTGTTACCTTTTACTATTAATGGGGTTTTGTGTCTGACCAAAAATCAAAGCATTAGGTAAACAGATTCTACAACAAATAGTATTTAAATTTGAAATTGAATTACAAACGTTAAGACAAGTGAGAACTGTACCTTTGCGTTGAATATTTCATCTTGTTCTAGTTTCTTGCCTCTTTAATGCATTGGATTGTCTAAGAGGACGCTATCCATCAATTTACAGAAAATACATCATTAATTAATCTTCGTTTACAACATTGTAAAAGAATGAAGTTTTTCTCATGATGGATCCATTCAATGTTTTATTTCAAATACGCACTGTGCCATATCCGTTGTAAGTCATATAAGAGAAAGTGTAAAATCGCCTATTGCTTTTTCGTTCCTGGAAATATGTCCACATATCCATATGAAGGAATGGGTTTTGCATAACTATTTAAAACTCCCCGACAGCTCTGTCGGTGTGTCTATGTGGATCAGTTGTCGCGCGGGATTCAGTGTCCTCGCATGCACCAACCTGTTGGATTAAATACGCCAGATGTGACAGTAAATAAACGTGTGTTAAAGTATATAAAATGGTTGAATTATAGTAAAAATGGATTTTCTTTTTGTCAGGCTTATATTCATTTTAATGTCGTTTTTGATTTCGATTAACGTGAACATTTTTTTAAAAAATGTTCGCACTTTACAGTTGAATATGTAGATTTCGATATTTCTCATAAAAACAATAGAAATAAAATCTCCAGTTATTCTTAAATGAAATGTATGTCTTTCTCATAAATCAGGTTAAGTATAAAGCAACACAATCATAACTTAGGTGGCAGCATCTATAACCGTTATGCAGTCCGACTAAAGCATCTTGAACATGAAATAAACAGATCGAGGGTTTCGTGTAAGACTATATAGCAAGTGATTTTTGTATGTTAAGGATTTTCTATAGTCTTGCACTGAACCATCGAGAAGCTCTCACAAAGGTTTGCAAAGGAAACGTATTCTTTACGCTTCTGTGTGTCATTTACTGTTATTGGTGTAACGGACAGCAGTCCAGCAAGGGGCTGCTATAAAACAAAACGTAATGGAAAGCTGAGGGTGTTCCAAACGCTCTTTACTATTCTAAATTCAATTAACACTTTCAATTTGGGACGATTTAATATTTCCTCTAGATTTTATACAGACAGGAAGCCGTATGTTAATGATTTGTTCCACATCTATCAGTACGCGACCCGTGTAAAATGCGCCTGGTCATGACGCACTGGAGTTATGCCGCCATCTTGTCCTGCTTCTTCATCCTGCCGCTGGTTTACGCAGCCGTAGGAGGTGGGTTATTGTTTCTATAATTAAACTGCTTGTTCACAGATGTGTTCAGAGGTGGAAGTTAAAATTAAATATCCTTAACAGATGTATAATACGCATTGGGGAAAAGCGATTGGAAGTAAAAGTTGTTCGTATTTAGATAACTAGAGCCTGTATACATGTACAGATGAATGATATATATTTGACTCCAAAATCGTCTCAACAGTTTAGAAATCTAGTGCATATCGACAGTAAACACTTAAATACATGTATATTGACGCACATTGAATTCATTTATTATTATAAAAGCAATTTCGAAAAGTAATTGATACAACATTACAAAACTGCATTTTTGGTTTAACGGCATTTTATTTGGACTTTCACGTATTCTCATATGTGAACAAGCAGCTTTTAAAACATGTGAGTCATATCATCCAAGGCATTGCCATTAAAGATTCCAACGTATCACAAATGTTAAAAGCATACTAGCGCTCAGAAAAAAACCCTGCAAAACTGGGTAATATAAGTTATGAATTATGATTAAATATGTTAAACCATAGCGAAAACCACAGTATCATGACAATATAACGCCTGCACTATTTATTATCTTTTTTTTCAAAGTGCTATTGTCACAAATTTGGGGCCCACCAATTTAACTTCATTGTTTACATTCGAGTAACATCTTAAATAGCAAGAAGCGTTCGGATTAATGAGTTGCGATCACATGGTTAGAAAAATCACGTGAAACACATAAAGATACTGTCAACTATCAAATATTAACAACGTGAACATTCCAAGTCGAGAATATCTCGTTTTTTTGGGTTCCCAGCGTTTCTCGGCGGACGTTGTTTTATCACTCTTTTAAAAGCATCATGTGAACGTGTTACAGTCTCAATTCCTCTGTAAAAGAGAACTCAAAGTACTTCTAAGTTGGTTTTCAATTATTCTAGAACTTTCACAATTTAAGTGTCAATGAGCGCAAGTATAGCTTTAATGGTCGTTTATCTTCCCTTCAATTCTATCAGTCCTATTGGCCCAAAAGGACTGATAGAAACAAAGGGAAGATAAAAAAAATTATCCAAGTGTTCAAAGTTTCGCAGCCTAAAGTTTGATGGAGCCAACCTGACAGGATATGTTAATTAATGTTTTGTAACACTAAAATGTCGATAAGAAATGTGGCAAGATTTTGTAGTCAAACTTCCAGAAGCATAGGTTCACCATAACCAAACTCAACCTCAAACTCCAAATCTTTATAAGGCATGTTGTTACTTTATGTGCATATGACCAATAGATGTACGATTTGCAACATCATGCAACATGCATGAAAACATGACAATTGACAATACATAGGGAGTTGTTGCCATATAAATTGTTATATTAATACAGAACCAATTCTCGATTGCGAACCAATAATTGCATACTTGATATGTTTACCTTGATTCGCAAAAGACACATTAATAACATTATCTCGTATAACCATATGGTAGTTGAAGCAGTATTTCATCAAAATTCAATTTCTACCGAAACAGATAGACATGGTACCATGTTGTTCTTGAGAGCCGGAAGCAGTGTAGAAATCGGTGCCCTGTTTACGACGTCATCGTATAACGACCACGTCACCACATTTAAACATCTTTGGAACATCTCGGACCTTATGAACGGAACTACGGACTACTTCCGGAGTCCCTTGATGGATAGAATGTCAGAGTTAGAAATGACAAACGTAAGAAGCAAAGCTACGTCTTTCTTAGACCCATTACCAAACGAGAACAAGATTTGACCTGTTTGTTGAATACGACTCTGGAAAACATTGTGGGAAAAGGAGAAATTGGTCATGACGAGCAATTTCTTCTTTCCCCACAACGTTTTCTGCCCTTACTGAAGATTGTTTTTCAATTTCATCACATTTTGAAAAGTCGACTGCAAACTCTTTCAATTTGGGACAGTCGATAAGGTGGTGTTTGGTCAAGGGTAAATAATTCAATATGATATAACACGATCTTCAACGATTTTGCAGATAAGATGCAGTAACTGTTAAATAATAAATGCTCAATAGGTATTCTGACAATACTTCGCTTGTAAATAACGCCTATTAAAAGATCTCTTAATGATGAACTGCATTACACTTATTCTTTCTCAAGATCCATTTTTTACAAGAACAAACGATTGTAAACGTCTTTGGAGGAGGAACCTTTTTTAATAAGAGAACTTCATCTTTATGCGTAACTTCTCAATTTGTCAGAGTTTGTGTTTTGTCTGTTTATGATTGATATTTTTGGAATAGAGAAAAAAAATGTTTATCTGTCATTTTAAGAAAATGCTATTTTTGTGATGAAGTACAATTCAGAAATAGACTTGTTCATTTAAACACGTTATGATGATTTGTGTGAACAATTTTACATGAAGAAATATTACATGATAGGGTCTACTTATGATCAACAAGTTATTAAATTTTATAGCACTTAAAACAAACAGTTAAGATAATATTTGTTTATTTGCTATACAGAGATCGATTAATTTTATTTTTGAAGATGATGTGTATAATTCAACATCACATTTTAATGATGCTTGCCTGTTGCATATAATACGTGTTCGTCGAAAAGACTTCCATATGTTATGACTGATTTCAATATGTCATTTTCTGTCCTTTGTTATAAATCACAATGTGTATAGTGAGTAGTTGGTGTCTTGAATCGGGAACTGATATCGGGCAGGTGTTAGGGGTGTTATCCGTTGAGCCGAAGGTAATCAGATATGACTATTGCACTGAAGCCTTGGGTCCTTGAACGTGCATATTCCCCACACAATGCTAGTACGGGGTATACGCACGAGCATGGACCCCCAAGCATATGGTTTAGACGCAAAATGTTCGACTGTCCCGAAATGTAAGAGTTTGCAGACGACATTTCAAAATGTGATGAAATAGAAAAACAATCTTCCGATAGGGCAGAAAACATTGTGGGAAAAGTAGAATTTGCTCGTTAAGAGTAATTTCTCTTTTTTACCACATTGTCTTCCAGAGTCGTCTGCAACAAACTGGTCAAATGTCGTTATTGTTTGGTAATGGGTTAACACTAACTTTTGTCGCAAATATTGTAATCAATACGAATCAATTTAATTATTTGTATCTCGAAAATGGTTTGAAAAAAAAATCATCGCAAAGCACAATTTTATGCTCTTTTTTCTCTGCAGTTCGATGTAATAGCATACAACGCTGCTGGTGAGGTTATGACGTCATTTCCGTTGGAGATAGCTGGGGATGATATGATGTCCTCGAAGGGGGTCTTGTATGAACTTCTTAAACTTGTTATTACTTGTAGACCAGCTCTAGGGAAATAGAGAACACTACAAAAAAGCGCATAAATGAAACAATAAGGACACATGTCTAGCATTGCCATGAATGTTATATGTTCATTTGGGATGACACAGAGACAGTCTGGGTGATCATGTGATCAATGCTTACGATATAAAATAGATTGCAAATGGCTACGCACAAGAATGAGCAGGTATTTATGCATTTTATTCAGCAGATTACTTCTATTTTCCACCATTTATATACGCCATGTTCCGACAATAAATGTTTCGCAACCGCCGCTGAGTCTTGTTTTTGTGTCAATCTTGACCGTGGCCTTCGTTCCAGAACCCTGCAGAGAATTTCGAGTCGAGGGATGTTCTTTGACCCACATAAACATCCCTCGACTCGAACCTCTTTGCAAGGTCTTGGGCGACGCCATTTGCAATCTGTTTTATATTGTAACATTGATCACGTGATCACCCCGCCTGTAGCTATGAGACAAGCAATAACAAATAACCCGAACAGGACCCCGTTGCGGCATGTTAACGACTGATTCATTTTAATTATTACAATCATTTACGGTTCTTAAATAATTGTGTAGTGTGTGAAGAACGCCGATGCAAATTTGTGAATCAGAGCATTATTATAGAGAAAATGCAGGTATTTACATATATATCAAAACCAATTTGCGAACAACAGTGTTTAAACTGATCGGATTGACTGTGTGTTTTTTTCTATAGATCTCTTTGCTCGTTTGGTGCACTTACCCCTTAGAATGATGGGTATTTTCTAAAAATAGGTTTTTGTGTTGTCTGCTTTTCAAAACCTTAAACATCTGCTTTAATTTGTTGAGGAAAGATACTCAGAGTAGCAAGCAGGTTTGATCACAGGTCATCCGCTAATTTTTATTTGGCGGTTGGTCTGAGATCTAACCTGTTTGCATAAGCATGAAGTCGGTTCCAGCACTGTAAGGGTTTATTCCTTGTCCCATGATGGCGAACTGCTAGTGCGAATCGGCAAATCGCACAATCCATTTAGTTTGATAAATCATGAGTTCATCTGTGAGTTCTTTCGTTTTTTGATAAGAGTATCTGATTCTGTATCCAGGCTTTTTTAAACACTATATCAGAAAGATCAAGGCGGCCAACGTTTCTATACAAATTTTGTTGCTGTTTTGTCTAAATGAGGTCTTGCGAATTAAGCTCTTTGTACTTCACTTTCGTCTATAGATGATTTAAATTTCGTCTTTATTCTGAAATGAATAAAGAGTAAGGTAAGTGTAAGCGTTATAAGCCCGCACCGTTTCGGACTTTGAATTGCTGAAAGTTTTATGAGAAGACTGAAATGCATTCGGAAACCTCTTAAAGCATCCTTGGCGAGCGATTGTCCGAAATGCTGCGAAGCAACAGCACGGCTACTACAGCCGTCACAATCTTTTTCAGTGCCTTCCTGGGCGGTGGTTTCATGCTTAAATCTGCGGTGACCGAGAACAAAATGAACGTCCTAGTCACGAAAATCAACACTACCGAACCGAGGGGTACACAGTTCATACTGACATCAGATGATAACTTTCACGATCTACCTGAACCTGGTAAGTAAGATCGTTTCTCTAAAAGGGCTATATCACAAATTTTAATTATGTTATGAACAAATGTTGCAAACGTGACTGTTCTTTTTTATCAAATTAATTACCATTTTCATTTCTGTATCTTGAAGATGCTGAAAAGCTGTGGTTTCAATTAACAAAATATAAAACGAGAAGCTACTTTTAGTAATATGATGGGACACTTGGTTAATATACAGTTGTGGTTTGCTCTCTGACGCACATTTGTAGTTCCAGATGATTAGAGGGTTGGTCCATTTCGTATTCTGGTTCCTGGACGCTCTTGGTTATTTGAATGATTTCGTATGATGGATAACACTAGATCATTAACCCCCCCCCCCCACCAATTTACTATATCTCTACAAGCTAAATGGCTTCTGTTGTTACTAAATGGATATGAGCGGGGATGAGAAGTGAATGAGTATTCTTGTTCTTCGATACTATATGCATGTAGATCTGGGTTGGCATTTGTACGTAAGATTCATCTTAAAGTGATTAAGGTCTCAAAAAAGGAATTTTGTTAAACTTTCATCAATACATATATTCAACCGACGGGTGCATTGCTCATACTAAAGCAAGATAATGTTTTAACTTCAACGAGTTGTTGTTATTTTGTACGTACGCCTTTCTTATAGAAAGACGCGAGTTTTTTCTTCTTTGTTTTATTTTATTAAATCACCCCCCAAGTGAACATGACGCAACAGAGAATAAACATTGTTGATATCGCTAATAGATTTCCAATTATATGTACATTATATAGGTTATACAATTTATACATTGTCAGATAGATCCATAATACCTTCATTAAATGGACATATTGTTTCACAGCCCATTTTCTTTATTCCAGTCAGCATGGGCTGTTACAAATTTCCATCCACGTTTCTGTTTGATGGGGACAGTGTCACATGGTCGGTAGACAGTGCAAGCGAATGTTTGATTCTCTGTACCGCACTAAATGGCTACCACTACGCCGTCGTCTTTCACTCCGGTACCAGCACTACACCGGTAATTCTGAAAGATATATAGATAATTCTATTGACATGAACTTTACAGTTTCTAGTCATATAAGTATTTTACAATAACATCGAGTACATCAAGATGGTTACATATAAACCAATAAACAAGTAAATAGTCTAATTTAAAAACAGTATATAAAATGGTTTGAATGGAAGATAAGTAATCATTCGATCTCCATTAATTTAGGGGTAAACTGTTGATTTACCTTTATTTCAAATTGATATGGTATGGTAATACTAATATGTCTATAAAGATGATCAAGTAATTTGTACTGACGGCATCTAATTTTGACTTTCAAATTTAATCAAAGATCTAACTTTAGGTCACAAAGACACACGATCTGTAAACTGAAACCATACGAAAGACACAATCACATCCGACCAGTATAAAACATTGTCGTCCACAGCTCAATTGTGTTGTTTATTTATATACTCACATGTTTCTATATAGCAATGTATTAGATTACATACTTTGCATTAAATTGAACTCCCACCTCTGGGATGACTGAGCCCGAGTCCCTTGGGAGACACGTGGGAAAGGCAAACCCGATATATGGAGAAGTCTTCATCCCACCCTGCCAACAATCTAACGATAGATCATATTAACCACATAAAGACACAAACTCATCCGGTTTGTGAAAACACTGTCACTCACCGATAAGTTGTGTTATCTATCATATAACAACATGGTCTCTTTAACAATGCATTAGTTTCCCTAATTAGCAAACCATTCCGGGACCGATACAATATGAACACCTTAACTCTTTACCAAACGCCAATTTTCGACTGTCACAAATTGAAAAGGTTTGCAGACAACATTTCAAAATGTGATGAAATTGAAAAAAAAAACACGATCTACTGAAGACCACGAAACATTATGGGAAAAGGAGACATTGCTCGATAAGAGCAATTTTTCCTTTTCCCACTATGTGTTCCAGAGTCGTCTGCAACAAACTGGTCAAATGTCGTTGTTGTTTGGTATTGATTTAAACTTTAAAGGCATATCAAAGGAGAGGAGTACAAATAAATTACTGAAAAAAATATATGGAGTTCTTTTATTATGTTCATAAAAGTCATGAGAATTAATTAAGGAATGCATTGAGACCCTATTAAATAGACTCAATTAAAATAAGTTATTTTGTGCTTGAAAGATAGTTGTCTCCAATCAAATCATGTTTATCAACAACCTGTTTGTTTACATATTCAAAATAACGAATTCTGATTGGTCGGTTAAAAAATGTGTGTATCAACTGTCAAGGTCAGAGGTGAAGAATCAGGAAATATGAATTATAAAACTTGCTTATCTGGATTATTTCTGGTTTACTTTCTCATTTAAGTTGTGCTGATTGCGTTTTCTGGTGATAACTATTTGAATCTGTCCAAAAGTTTACCAAATAATATAGTTTGATATAGCATTAATCCCCTTTAATGGGCCTTTAAGTATTGGGCTTAAAGTAGACTGCGCCATACTATATGCCTATAGCAGTATTATATCAACGTCATCGGTTTACAAGCTTAACCAATCAAATGTTAAGTATATTTTAGTAAGAAAAGGAGAACACATGTACAAATATGATAATTCCAAATAAAACAAAAATAAGAATACAACAAAAATTCCAAAAACAAAATGGATGGACAGCCATTACCACCATATTACATCCCATTGACATGAACAAACCGTTATTACTTGTTTCGTTTTAGACCGACTTCCAGTGTTTATGTGAGATAAGTATAAGCATGGCAGTCTCCACAGACGATACCGCAACCCAGTGTCCGGATAAAAGTGACTGTGGCTGTGTAGCCTCCATCAGTGGCGTCTCTTACATCTATCCGTCGGTGTACAGTATAGGTGAGTCTCATTGGATCATTAACCCTTTACCAAACGCCAAGTTTTCGACTTTCCCAAATTAAAAGAGTTTGCAGACGACATTTCAAAATGGGATGACATTTAAAAATAGTCTTCTGAGCGGACAGAAGATATTGGGAGAAGGGAAAGGTTGCTCGGTAGTACTAATTAGCAATGTTTCAAAGTGTTTTATTTCACGACCTGTGGTGAAAACAATTTGACCTCATTGTTTACATTCGGGTTATGTCTAGCATAGCGATAATCGCTCGAGGGCACCTTGCTAGAAATGTCAAATGATGCACATAGAATTTCTGTTATTTTTTCCAACAACAACAACAACAACAACAACAACAACAACAACAACAACAACAACAACAACAACAACAACAATAACAACAACAACAACAACAACACGAATATTCAAAATGTAGAATGTAAGTCTCGGCTAACCTCGTTTTATCGCTCATTGTAAACAAGCCTTTACTAAATAAAAGAATCAGATGAACATGCTACCGTCTCAGATACTCTTTAGAAGGGAAGATATTCTATGTTAATTGTCAATAATTCTTCAGCTAACATATGTTTACTGTAAAATAGTGCTATTCTGACTTAAGCTTTAAACGAATGAGGTACAATTTCCTATCTCGACAAAGACCACTATGGTCCTTCACCCTTATAGTGCTGGAACCGGCTTAATGCTCAAGCAAACAGGTTAGATCACAAGCCAGCCGCCAAATAAATTGGCAACTGGTCTGTCATCCAACCTGTTTGTTACTATGCGTATCTTTCTCCATCAAAATTAAGGTTTAGGAAAGCAGACGTCACACAAATCTATTTTTGGAAAATTACGCAGCATTCTAATATTCTATAAGGGTTAATGGTGTGACCTTTATTTCAGCGACGATGAACACGTTTTTGGCCGGGCTTTTGAATGATACCTACGCATCGAAGTATTTCCAACTTGCAATAGTTGAACCTTATGTAGGTAGACACTTATATTACTCAGAATAGTTCTTATTGAAGTACAGTGAGGCCTCGTTTATCCGGACCCCGATTATCCGGATGTCTCGCAATCCGAACGAAATTGTAAGGGAACGGAATTATTTGACCAGTTTGTTGCAGACGACTTTTGAAAACATTGTGGGTAAAGGAGAAATTGCTCGTGACGAGCAATTTCTCCTTTTCCCACAATGTTTTCTGCCATATCAGAAGATTATCTTTGAATTTCATCACGTTTTAATATGTCGTCTGCAAACTCTTTCAACTTGGGACGGTCGACAATTTGGCGTTTGCTAAAGGGTTATAAGTATACACGTGCATACAGACCGTTTATGTCTTAATGTGTATAAGAACATGCTCTGCTTCATTAGTCCGGATGATTCGGTAAACCGGGCATTTTGTTTGGAACGGACATGTTCGGATTAACGAGACATCACTGTATCTACAAAAGACGTAACATCACTTAGAAAAGCAAAATCTTCCCCGACGAATCAGCAATAGGTCGTAGGTCATGCTCCAACCCAATTCTATCGTGGTTTGGCACATGTATTGTTTAAATTGATAAAAATGGTAGACGGCAATTGCAAAGACATATTTTTAACAGAACAGAAATATTTCATGACTTGAACAATAAAGTTCATCGCCATCGTCAGTGTAAAAAAATACACAATTTTTTTTTTTTTGTGATTTTCGGATGAAACTTTTGTTTAAATCAGAGTTGCTCATTATGGTAAATTTCTTTTCGTCTTGGAAACAGCTTATAAAAAAAGAACAAAAAGTCTTGGCATCTGCAAAGTATAGTAGCATGATAAGTTAATGCTTTTCAAAGAAATTACTTTTTACAGACAATGAAACATTTTCTGTTTAAAATATGAATAATGGTTTTGGCGTACATATCTTTTTCCTCATGAATGCCCAACATGCAAAATGTGCATGTTTCTGCAAATATTTTTCATGATTGCCATTCAACTTTTTGTGTGTATGTAAATCAATTTGTAGATTTTGAAAGAGCAAAATACTTTGAGTGTTTTGCTCTTCTAAAATCTACAAATTGTTTTTCTCTCTAGTATCTGTAACAATCTCTTTCAAATAAAAACTTTACTAATTTGTAGGCGAATTTAGCTGAACAAACAATCATAAAGTCCATAAGTTTTGAAAACGACCCAACATTCGAGTACGAACTGGGCTTCAGCCAAGGGGATACGTGCGGGCCGAACGAGGACTTCACATATTACGGAACGGGCCGTGGTGCTATAGAGGTAATCATCATTCAAACGTCTAATGACTTGAGTACGCTGGCACAGTGGTGACATGTGTGTGTGTTTTTTATTTCGTTATTCCGAGAAAGTAAGTCGAAATAATGAAGGAAAAACGCACACATGTCACCTCTGTGCCATCGTACTTGAAATAATTTTGTGACAGGATATGTTCAGTCGTGATTAAGAATCCAATCACAGGAAATTACAATATTATTGGACACGCGATATGTACAATATACAGTACTATTAGTCGCTTGAAAATATGTATTCTTGGTGGTCATTTTCAATTCATTTCGACTCAAATTTCTTACCCCCATTGAAGCATGATATAAATCATTATGGTATACATCCAAATTTGATCGCTTACCAGTAATTGGTATAAGTCTTGGGCAGTGATCTGTTTCGTAGATAAATCTGATTTCTAGTTAGTCTACATTTAACATTGTTAAATGAACACCAAATCAGAACTCGGCGTACTTCGTAATGGTTACTCGATAATCCCCATTCACTGGTTCCCATTTCAGATATTCAACGCATCATTAACGGAGACCATAGTTGGTACCCCTGCCTCCTGTCTAAAGTTGAAGTTCAGACAAACCCCGCCCACAAGTCACGTGGGTTTAAAGATAATCACACAGACAGGTATGTACACAGGGGCCTGAATCAATGCATACCTTTTAAATCCCTCTCTCTATATAAAATATAATATGTATATATGGATTTGGGAGGTATGCATTGATTCAAGCCCCTGTGATTATGTATCCCCGGGTCTGGCAGTCATGCGTTATGTAAGAAAATATGTTACATTATGCAATTTAGCAATATTACCTTTTCCTTATGGTTTCTAGTAGCGGGACGACCGAATGATTTGTTAGATATCTACTTCTTATCTGTCAATGGAATTCGGAGACAAACGCATTTCTTAACACCAAAGCTAATGTCTCTACTCTGTTGGCGTCAGTCCCTGGCTTTTATACTCCAAAACGATATATTAAGAAAGGTTTATTGCATATATATACGTCATTAATGCCTACGTTGATACATTATATGGGGAGAAAGGCTAAGGAGCCTGTAATTCCTGTTCCAGGCCTGGTCTTCTTGTCATTAATTCTACTGGAGCATGCGTAGGTCGGGTCACGTACTGTCCAATGTTTGTCTCACTTGCCTTTGAAGTTGTTTAATTCTCTTACTTTCACCAAGTTAATTTAATTCTATTATTTCTAAACCCTTATCAAAACATTAGCCTTTACGCTTGTGAATATAGAGTATTGTGCCAATAAGGTCAAATCCCAGTTTTTCGAAGTCGAGGGACTGCAGGTTTTTTGCAGGGTAGGCATGGTTAACAACAAATTGTTATCGTCAGATGACTTGTTTCTCTTGATCCTTAATTATTGTACACCTCTGTAATACTAGATTGATTGTGCTTTTGATGTCCAACATGATTTGACGTTTGATGTTGGCAATTATTGTATTTAATAAGGTTGTGTTTGAGATAGTCATAGATATTCATAAAATTTCTAGTAAGGTGCCAACACATGCTTAGAGGGTGATATACCACGACCTTTATATTGCTTTAATAATGGTTAACGATTGGATCCTGAATCACACAGGTTTATAAATCTAGAAGGGTCATTTAAGGTATTAATGTCGCAAAGAGATTAAATGATACCGGCCTAATTCAACATTAATAGTTGTTTTGTATTGGAGCTGTTATAAGCATGTATGTGTTTGAAGTTAAGTCTTACCTTAACTAGACCGATGTATTACGTTTCATGTAAAATGTATCATGGGCCGCAGGCCTGGAGGTACTGAAAAACCGATAGATTTATTTGAATGTAATATATTTAAAAACATCCCAACTGATTGGTGAATGATCGGAAGTGTTTAGGTTTCGAAAGGTATCTTTGTTCGATCTGTTAAGTTGGTTGCAGCAGTAGGATAAATACATGTAGTTCTCGCTCTGTCACATTGCTTGGGTGAGACGAATCTTCTCGGAGGTTGGTGTTATATGGCACATATTTCGGAGGTTGGTGTTATATGGCACATATCTCGGAGGTTGGTGTTATATGGCACATATCTCGGAGGTTGGTGTTATATGGCACATACCTCGGAGGTTGGTGTTATATGGCACATATTTCGGAGGTTGGTGTTATATGGCACATATCTCGGAAGTTGGTGTTATATGGCACATACCTCGGAGGTTGGTGTTATATGGCACATATTTCGGAGGTTGGTGTTATATGGCACATATCTCGGAGGTTGGTGGTATATGGCACATATCTCAGAAGTTGGTGTTATATGGCACATACCTCGGAGGTTGGTGTTATATGGCACATATCTAGGAAGTTGGTGTTATATGGCACATATCTCGGAGGTTGGTGTTATATGGCACATATCTCGGAGGTTGGTGTTATATGGCACATATCTCGGAGGTTGGTGTTATATGGCATATATCTCGGAGGTTGGTGTTATATGGCACATATCTCGGAGGTTGGGGTTATATGGCACATACCTCGGAGGTTGGTGTTATATGGCACATATCTCGGAGGTTGGTGTTATATGGCACATATCTCGGAGGTTGGGGTTATATGGCACATACCTCGGAGGTTGGGGTTATATGGCACATATCTCGGAGGTTGGTGTTATATGGCACATTCCTCGGAGGTTGGGGTTATATGGCACATATATCGGAAGTTGGTGTTATATGGCACATATCTCGGAAGTTGGTGTATATGGCACATATCTCGGAGGTTGGTGTTATATGGCACATATATCGGAGGTTGGTGTTATATGGCACATATCTAGGAGGTTGGTGTTATATGGCACATACCTCGGAGGTTGGTGTTATATGGCACATATTTCGGAAGTTGGTGTTATATGGCACATACCTCGGAGGTTGGTGTTATATGGCACATATTTCGGAGGTTGGTGTTATATGGCACATATCTCGGAGGTTGGTGTTATATGGCACATATTTCGGAAGTTGGTGTTATATGGCACATACCTCGGAGGTTGGTGTTATATGGCACATATTTCGGAGGTTGGTGTTATATGGCACATATCTCGGAAGTTGGTGTTATATGGCACATACCTCGGAGGTTGGTGTTATATGGCACATATTTCGGAGGTTGGTGTTATATGGCACATATCTCGGAGGTTGGTGGTATATGGCACATATCTCAGAAGTTGGTGTTATATGGCACATACCTCGGAGGTTGGTGTTATATGGCACATATCTAGGAAGTTGGTGTTATATGGCACATATCTCGGAGGTTGGTGTTATATGGCACATATCTCGGAGGTTGGTGTTATATGGCACATATCTCGGAGGTTGGTGTTATATGGCATATATCTCGGAGGTTGGTGTTATATGGCACATATCTCGGAGGTTGGGGTTATATGGCACATACCTCGGAGGTTGGTGTTATATGGCACATATCTCGGAGGTTGGTGTTATATGGCACATATCTCGGAGGTTGGGGTTATGTGGCACATACCTCGGAGGTTGGGGTTATATGGCACATATCTCTGAGGTTGGTGTTATATGGCACATTCCTCGGAGGTTGGGGTTATATGGCACATATATCGGAAGTTGGTGTTATATGGCACATATCTCGGAAGTTGGTGTTATATGGCACATATCTCGGAGGTTGGTGTTATATGGCACATATATCGGAGGTTGGTGTTATATGGCACATATCTAGGAGGTTGGTGTTATATGGCACATACCTCGGAGGTTGGGGTTATATGGCACATATCTCGGAGGTTGGTGTTATATGGCACATATCTCGGAGGTTAGTGTTATATGGCACATATCTCGGGGGTTGGTGTTATATGGCACATATCTCGGAGGTTGGGGTTATATGGCACATATCTCGGAGGTTGGTGTTATATGGCACATATCTCGGAGGTTGGGGTTATATGGCACATATCTCGGAGGTTGGGGTTATATGGCACATACCTCGGAGGTTGGTGTTATATGGCACATATCTCGGAGGTTGGTGTTATATGGCACATTTCTCGGAGGTTGGTGTTATATGGCACATATCTCGGAGGTTGGTGTTATATGGCACATATCTCGGAGGTTGGTGTTATATGGCACATATCTCGGAGGTTGGTGTTATATGGCACATTTGGATGCAAACATATTGTAATAAAGGATATACGTGTAAAATCTGTATAACTATAACAGGGCCGACCATTAAAAATAAACGGTGCTATTTTGCACAGAATGGGTTTTACAGGTCTCTTTACTCGGTTTGTTTCACAATAAGTGTTATTTGTTTTGCAGATACATTCGTAAAAGCCGATTATTTACGTTTGGTTGGACATTGGAAAAACAGTAAGTCAGACAATCTGTTGTTTGATTGTGAAATTTTTCCACTTTTTCGTTGTTATATATAATTCCAGTAGTTTCTTTTTTAAACTAGTACTACATATATAGCATATACTGAAAAAATACCCGACACAAATGTGACAAATGCATGACCCCCACAGTGCACAAAGATATTTCAATTTTTGTTCATAAATGATAATTGTCAAAGAAATCTTAATCAAATTTAAAACATTTTGTTGTACAATATGATTTGTATTTCTGTTTAACAATAACGATTAAAAGCTATATGCATACGGAACAAGTGTGATAAACCAACATCTATATTCTTAGAATAATGCCACATTATTCCCGTTTTTAGGTAGAATACCCATAATCCGCCATTTTGAAACTAATTCTTTCGTCGGATTACTTCGTTTGTTCTCGGTATACATCGGTCGGGGCCGGAACTCTTCGGTGAAAAGTTCAAGCGAAAGAAAGAGTTTTTAAAATGGCGGATTATGGGTTATCTACCTTAAAATTCACAGGTGTGGTTGAATTTCAAGGACGCATGGATAACGTATATGACTGTAGCTGTGATGTAACTTATACCATTACCAAACAATAATGACAACAGTTTGTCGCAGACGGCTCGGGAAAATATTGTACGAAAAGGTGAACATGCTCTTATCGAGCAATTTCTCCTTTTCTCACAGTATTTTCTGTCCTTTCAGAAGATTTTTTCTCAATTTCATAAAGTCTTGATATGGCGTCTGCAAACTCTTTCAATTTGGGACAGTCGAACATTTGGCGTTTGGTAAAGGGTTAAACTTGTTGCAATCGACCTTTTATCCACCCCTTGCACACAGGTGAATGCGTGTCACGGAAACGTTTCTTCAGCTCCAGCCTCATACCAGACGTCTGGGTCAACATCGTGCAGATGAACAGCCCAATCGCCAACAACGACTATCAGAACGTAGTTTATTTTCCGGAAAGTTCGGCAGCCGTCGTCCACATCAGACTTCCAGCTGAAATCAACGACTTTTACGTACTTCAAACTATAGAGTTAACAGCTAATGTCGAAGTACAAATAAA
Source organism: Cerastoderma edule (assembly GCA_947846245.1). Lineage (NCBI taxonomy): Eukaryota > Metazoa > Mollusca > Bivalvia > Cardiida > Cardiidae > Cerastoderma > Cerastoderma edule. The sequence continues at coordinate 53,091,894 of OX401406.1, forward strand.
CACAAAGATTAATACAAACGGGACGTGTATCCTCATTGGATACGGAAATAAATTCCAACAGCTATACAAGGGAGACTTTACACATGTTATAAATAGCACACACGGATCTTCACTTCTGGTACCGCAGATCTGCGCGCGCAACATTTCCTTCGTGGTCAATACGACGCATCCTACAGGGGCGTTAACGCCTTTGGTCAATAAGATGACGTTTGTTCTACGCGGCTGTGTTCTGTACGGTAAGACTTGCTTTATTATTAATCCACTGAAATACCAACACATGACGATGGTGTTTTAAAGCGGGGTATGTTTGAGAAATTGTTTTAAGTGTTGAATTACGTACAAACCGATAACTAGAAATATGTACGAAAATGTATACACATGCGATTCCATTTTCTATCATTTATATCATACCATTAGCAACCACGTTCATTTTTCCTTCAAGCAGATCAATATCGTTTTATGCCAATAGTACTTAATCAAGTTTTTTTCTCGGTATTTTCATTGCTTTACGTTTTAAATTGACCCCGTGTTCAGAAAATGATACAATTGATTGATAACAAAGACTACGTTCATGACATGTAGATTACTGTATTCAAAACAGAAAACACAATACGCCCGTTCTGTAGCACAAGGTAAAAAATTGATTTAAATTTGTACAAGTCTGTGCAGGCTTAACGTAGGTTACTCTCTATCGAAATATGAAAAACTGTTACGCAAAATAAGATGCATAATATTGATATAAACTTTCACAAAAAAATAGTTTGTGCCATAAGCATTCACCAAATTGTTTGTACTTGTTCATAGATGTTAGAATATTGGAATTTAGAATTTTTTTTTTTTGAATTGCACATTAGCTGCACTGATACATAATACGCACTTAAGAAAAGTCATTTGAAGCAAAATTGGATTTTAATTCTTAATAGTGTTGAAAGTATGTACTAGTATATAGTGAATTAACATATACTCTAATCCAAAGGCGTGACTTCGCTTTTGAGATATACCGCATATAAACTGTACATACATAGTTATATTGACGCTTCCTGAATTAATGATGCGTTCAATAACTATTTATAATTATATGTCCCTCGCCAATACAAAACAAGTATCGTTTAACGACATTCTTTTTGACTTTCAAATTTTGTCCTCTGTGAACAAGCACGTAACAAGTCGAGGTTGTTGAATTATGTTCTTCAATCATAATGAAGAAGATACGACCGTTTTCGTTTAACATCTCCGAAATTTCAGATTTCGACCTCAGTGCAGCCTGTGATAATGAAGACCTTACGGGTAATTTCAGATTTCGACCTCAGTGCAGCCTGTGAAAATGAAGACATTACGGGTTATTTCAGATTTCGACCTCAGTGCAGCCTGTGATAATGAAGACCTTACGGGTAATTTCAGATTTCGACCTCAGTGCAGCCTGTGAAAATGAAGACATTACGGGTTATTTCAGATTTCGACCTCAGTGCAGCCTGTGATAATGAAGACCTTACGGGTAATTTCAGATTTCGACCTCAGTGCAGCCTGTGAAAATGAAGACATTACGGGTTATTTCAGATTTCGACCTCAGTGCAGCCTGTGATAATGAAGACCTTACGGGTAATTTCAGATTTCGACCTCAGTGCAGCCTGTGAAAATGAAGACATTACGGGTTATTTCAGATTTCGACCTCAGTGCAGCCTGTGATAATGAAGACCTTACGGGTAATTTCAGATTTCGACCTCAGTGCAGCCTGTGAAAATGAAGACATTACGGGTTATTTCAGATTTCGACCTCAGTGCAGCCTGTGATAATGAAGACCTTACGGGTAATTTCAGATTTCGACCTCAGTGCAGCCTGTGAAAATGAAGACATTACGGGTTATTTCAGATTTCGACCTCAGTGCAGCCTGTGATAATGAAGACCTTACGGGTAATTTCAGATTTCGACCTCAGTGCAACCTGTGATAATGAAGACATTACAGGTTATTTCAGATTTGGAACTCAATGCAGCCTATGATAATGAAGACCTTACGGCTATTTCAGATTTCTACATCAGTGCAACCTGTGATAATGTAGACATTACGGGTAATTTCAGATTTCGACCTCAGTGCAACCTGTGATAATGAAGACAGTACGGGTTATTTCAGATTTAAAACTCAATGCAACCTGTGATAATGAAGACATTACAGGTAATTTCAGATTTGGAACTCAATGCAGCCTGTGATAATGAAGACATTACGGGTTATTTCAGATTTCTATCTCAATGCAGCCTGTGATAACGAAGACATTACGGGTTATTCAGATTTAAAACTCAATGCAGCCTGTGATAATGAAGACATTACGGGTTATTTCAGATTTCGAACTCAATGCAGCCTGTGATAACGAAGACATTACGGGTTATTCAGATTTAAAACTCAATGCAGCCTGTGATAATGAAGACATTACGGGTTATTTCAGATATCGAACTCAATGCAGCCTGTGATAATGAAGACATTACGGGTTATTTCAGATTTCTACCTCAGTGCAGCCTGTGATAATGAAGACATTACGGGCGACATACTTATGGAATCGAGTGCCAGTTGGACCTGGGTGCCCCACGTTGTTCGGACAGTCACCTATCTGAGACCCGGGGGCCCGGGCCTGGTGTTATACAGGTATGCAGACCCCTACATTGTGATCCGGCTGGACGATAAATGGGTGGATATAGAGGTCACACGGGTTCTGATTACAGGTAAGTTATCTTATATCGTTCGTAAAAGAAATTATTCAAGAATATTTTAATATTATTTTATTAGTTTTGACATCACGTCAACATAATTTCAGTAATGTTGAGATACCTAACTGTCGATAATTGAAAGACCCCCTATACATATGTAAAGTCTTGATGCTGATCCAACTGTATGAATTGTAAAAGATTCCTCCTTGATAAGGTATTGTGTCGACTGGGTATTTGGTGTCTTTGGAAACATTTCAGCTATCATTGTGTGATTGTAAGTGTGGTACTCATGGAAATACAAATGTCATCACACGGAATTAAACCCCTTGTGATTGTAAGTGTGGTACTCATGGAAATACTGTCATCACACGGAATTAAACCCCTGCAGAGGGAGGCCATGTGATTGTAAGTGTGGTACTCATGGAAATACACATGTCATCACACGGAATTAAACCCCTGCAGAGGGAGGCCATGTGATTGTAAGTGTGGTACTCTTACCACTAGGTAACGGAAGCCCCTCGCCGAGAATAAAGAAAAAAGAATGAGTAATTCAGTTAGTACATCTTGTTAGGTATATACCCTACTGTTTGCTAGATACAATTTGTGATTAAGATAACTAGACTTCGTAATCTTATCAGAACTAAACATATGTAAAGTCTTGATGCTGATCCAACTGTATGAATTGTAAAAGATTCCTCCTTGATAAGGTATTGTGTCGACTGGGTATTTGGTGTCTTTGGAAACATTTCAGCTATCATTGTTTGCATTATAAGCTTTTGAAATCACTTTATAATCATTCTGTGTGTTTCGTGTTGCACATCGTGGTATGATTGGCGTGGCGTTTGGTAAAGGGTTGAATTAATGAATTGTTGGATGACAATTAAAAGAATGAAATTGTATTGATCATCATATCTTGTAATCTTATAAATGTTTACTTTGTTTTCTTTTCATAAATACTTCTTGTAACTATCAATAAATGTTTGTCACGTCGACGCCAATATTGTACTTTATATAGATTGTAGATGAAGGACTTCGTACAAGTCTAATAAAATGTTTGTTCTGTTCTGTTGGATAAAGTGTTTGTTGGTTTTTCTACAGGTGACATCATGCGTGCCAATGTGACAATTGGTGGAGTGAGGCAGACGTTATACAATGAGACGGATACAAGACTGGACTACAATCCGGGCGGTTTAAGTGGACACGATATCCGAATAGATAACATACAGGGCAACTTTAATACTCAAGACTATATAATCATGCACCTTTACTTTGAAATATGCGTCCCAGGTAAGACATACGGGTCATTATGCTGAAGTATCTTTCCAGGGATTTGTGTGTACGTCTTCTTGCAATCTTACTTTATTTCAATCAAAATATCATTGTTTTGATTTAAGCTTTTTTTTTTAAAAAAAAAAGGGTTATATAAGTATGGTCGATATTGACAACACAAACATCTAATGCCAGAACTGTGTGTGTAAGACGTCATTTTAGGTCAAGTTCTCGCGTTTTTTCTTTCATAAGGTAATTTGATTAATCGTACAAATGTGTTTGATGTGTACATATAAAATAAATGATCAGGATACTCTTAAATGTATTGGTAGAAAAATTTCTCGATGAATCGGATTTATCATAAGCTATAATATTGCTTTTAATTTTACCAAATGAGATGCCAAGAGATGCAACGAAATTGTTTTACATCCTGAACATATATTATTTCGAAATCAATCTTTTTTTTATTTTTTTATTATGTATTGATGTGTTCATAACAACCCATGTTATCGTTTCATACAGAACAAAATTATCAAATGTCCATTGAAAAATATCAACATTATTTTGTTTTCGTTATATGCTTCAGATTTTACGGCAAACAGATTGACTTCATCAACTGAGATACCTAACACGTCATCCTCAGGGTCTGCCACTTCGCCGCAACCAATAACTTCTAATTCACCAACTTCTGCCAACACAGCAACAGTGACGTCTCAAGGCTCTAGCACCTCACCTTTAGGCTCAACCTTAACACCATCTGGCCCCTCCACAGCGCAGACAACTTTAGCGCATGTCTCCATCCCTACATCACTGACGAATTCACCACAGTCTACAACTCAAAATTCACCAGTCTCTACAAATACAGCAGCGGCTTCGTCTCAAGGCTCTATTACCACACCATTGGTCTCAGCTTCAACACTGTTTTCCACATCCACAGCTCAGACAACTTTAACGGATGACTCTACCGCTACACCACATACAACTTCGCCAACGACCGTAACTTCTAATTCACCGGCTTCTTCCAACCCACAAACAGTGTCGACTCAGGGCCCTAATACCTCACCTTTAGTCTCAACTTTAACACCACCTGTCCCTTCTACAGCACAGACAACTGTGACTCATGCAACTACCGCTACACCACTTGCGACTTCACAACAGCCTATAACTTCGACGACTGCTGCTTCAGCAACCTCTTCTGATAAACAGTCAACATTAGCACCTGGAACCTCTACTTCAAAACCAATCACTTCAACTTCCTCCCCACAAGCCACAACAGTAAAGTCGACAACTTCTGGATCGGTATCTACAACACCATTATCAGCTTCAACTACGGCAACAACAACATCTCCTTCACACACACGGAATCACAGTACAGGTATGTATCTCCTTCAAAATGGCACTAGGCATCTTTCGTTCACCGTTGAGCCATCAATGTCTTTTTCATTTGTTTGTTTTTGTAAAGGTGTCCAAACATTCTTTTAGATTTCTACAGGGAGCTTTGCAGTGGTTTTTATATTTATTGCACGTTCATTTATTTCGTTAGCTGATCAGTTGACAAATTTCTGTACTTTAGAAGCTATTGAAAGCTAATACCGGGTGCATTTAATTTTTGATGGTGTGTTTGAATATTAATTGATTTAATATATTTTTAAAAAGATGTAACTGTAATTTATTCACTGGCCATATCAAGTCAACCTGACGTAATGGAATCTTTAATACACAGTTGTACATTTATCACATCGACACCAAATACCTTTTAACCTTTTCCCAAACAACAAATTTTGGACTGTCCCAAATTGAAAGAGTTTGCAGACGACATTTCAAAATGTGATGAAATTGAAAAACATTCTTCAGATAGAGCAGTAAACCTTGTGGGAAAAGGAGAAATTGCTCGTTACGAGCAATTACTCCTTTTCCCATAATGTTTTCTAAAGTCGTCTGCAACAAAGTAGTCAAATGCCGTTATTGTTTGGGAAAGGGTAAAACATGTATCAACACGGGTGAACATGGGTCACACGATGTTTCAAAGATTCAACTCTTTATAAATTTACATATCGAACTGAATTGGATGTTTGTTATATGTGCCTATGTGATACAGACAATAACGATGATTCACATTGCAAAACGGCATATACTGAATTTGCTATTGTGGGCTTGTCATAGACGATACTACGCTTTTCCAGAATGAAAGTTTTGCTGAACACATGCTGAAATATGAGGGGAATTAAGGGTATATCAGTAATCGTATATAACATTGTTGCTATACTACACACACTCGAGAGATACTTGGCTTAACAAAATGAACTGAAAAACAACCCATGGTCTCTCAAAATGTCAAACGACGCAGTTTATATCGATAGGACTGATTGCAATAATTGGTAGTTGGTCATGGTTATCGTCCAAATAACAGTCTGAGATTTATCTGAATAAAATTGAGACTTAATGGCGTCATAACTAATGAAACATGGTAACATTTCCAAAATCGTGAACATCTTGTTATATAGTAAGCAGACATTGAAACATCCTTAACTAAGACATTTTGACTAACAGGACGCAAGCCTTGGATGATAGTTTCTTTTGACACGAATATATTCCTATGATATATGACATAAACATGCAATAGTCGTACGTTGAAAGCACATTTTATCTAGTGGAGACTTATTTCCCTTCTGTTTTAAGGCAATTGGCTCTTAAACTTGTTAGGTTCGACAGATAAGGCCAATAAAACTGCTTTCATTTGCAGTCGAGTTCCGATTATTCTAACACGTGTTTCAGGGACGACTCAACCGCCACCCCCATGCTGTGTCTGTTTTGGTAACACCGTGAATATGTCAGTAGCCGAAGTGGAAGTCATCGTTGCTGAGATTGTTCAGAATCTAACGGTACCTAAACAAACGACGTCGGCGTTTAAACGTCGACTGATTAGTGCCCCTGATCAGAGAACGTCGGCCAAGATGGTAGGAACTGTTGGGATCGTCATGATGACATTAACTGGGGCGGCTATCGTGGCCATGGATTACAGCAGTATTGTGGCTCTCCTAAAGTTTATCAAACATTTATTTGTGTAACATTGTCTAGGACAGAATTCGCAATTCCTCTGATTGTTGATCTTATCTTAATTTAGAATATGTTTTGTGCTGTTATCTTTTAGTTCGACTGAGGTTTGAAGATTACCTAAACTAATATCGAAATTGTTTCTGAATTTTATTCTAAAATTGTCAGATTGTCTGACAATCAGAATCCGTTTTAAACACTTATTGGAAAATCGTCTTGTCCAAAGTCCAAATCAACAAATGAATATTGTCTTTTTGTTGTAAAGGTGTTTATTCGAAGATTAAATCATTACTGTATTCGTTCGTCTCTTCGTAAAGTGTTATAGAATATTTACGTCAACTGCCTAGGAGAGCTTGGCAAGTTTATTCCGACCAGTTTTGTCTTAATATGAACTACGGGAGTTAATACCCTTTACATACTGATGTTCTAAAGACAAAGTCTCTGCTATCACTGCTAGATATCAACGAACATTTCGCGAACTGATACTGGTGTAGGAGAGTGGTCCAGGGTTAGAGTTTTGACCTCCAGATTCAAGGGTCATGGGCTCAAATCCGGTGTGAACTGAGGTCCACTCCGTGACCTTTCATTGATTTACAATTCGGCTCGAGTACTGGATATGTATCCATGAAGCAGAATCGAGAGTGAATAATGTAATACAAGTAGTAAGAACATGCTTCATATTTGATGTAAAGTAAGTTACTATAAGCTACGATACTGACAACCGCTGAACGCATCAATGATTATGTGTTGTATTTACTGTTGTATTTATACTTTTTTCAAATTCTACATGTTTGTTTTTAATATATCTCAGAAATATGTCAAAAATAGAACCTTTTCCATAACCCCTAGATAACTTACCATTAACGTTTAACCCTTTCCCAAACAACAAATTTTCGACTGTCCCAAATTGAAAGATTTTGCAGACGACATTTCAAAATGTGATGATATTGAACAATATTCTTCAGAAAGAGCAGAAAACCTTTTTGGAAAAGGAAAAATTGCTCATTATGAGCAATTTCTCCTCTTTCCAACAATGTTTTCTGAAGTCGTCTGCAACAAAGTCGTCAAATGTCGTGATTGTTTGGGAAAGGGTTAAGACGCAGTAGTTTATTAAAGGATTCTCCAGTGGCAGTAGCAACTTAACCTTAACAAATTCCATGCCGTATTCAAAAACTGACCTTTACCCTTAGAATGATGTGTCATTTTCTAAAAATATGTTCTTATGTCTTCTGCTTTCCAAAACCTTGAATTTCTGTTTAATTTTAATGAGGAAAGATACTCAGAGTAGCAAACAGGTTAGATCACAGGCCAGCCGCCAAGTTACTTGGCGACTGGACTGGATCCAACCTGTTTGCATAAGCATGAAGTCGGATCCAGCACAATAAAGGTTAACTCGTTGTATGTAAGCATTCCATACACTGATGATTAAATGATACGGTCTCTATCGTGATTGTTTGACACAGTCGATTTTGAACTGCCGTATCGTTGAAATTGCATATACGTTATACGAGTATATGTTGATAAGTATCAATGTTGTAACCAAGTTGGAAAAGATTAAACAGCTGAAACACACCTCAAACCCTGTGTTTTCGCTTTTTACCTCCTGAGCTGTCGTGGACGCTTTAACAAGTGTATCATTACTACGCTTGTGTTTCAATCTCCGTTTTATTCCGACCTAAACTTGAAACATCAACCTCCAGGTGTTTTTTTAGCCGAGGGATTCTACATTTCAACTATACACAGTGAGATATTTACAAGACAAAGTCAGCCTACACTTTTTACCACACAGTCGATGAATAGGAATTAAAGCTTTTAGATAATGATAAGAACCTCGATAGGTCCATTGAAAAAATAGTATTTGCCATTACTTTAAGAAATACATGTACTAGCCTATATAGATAACATATATGCAACATTTTGTAATGTTCCATTTTTATCATAAACCCCAGAACAGACAGAAATTAAAAGATGACAAGATTCATCCTGGGCCGTTTATATCACGGTTATATGAAAATAAATCCAGTGTATGTTCATTTTTACACATGACACCAAATAAATGAGTAATGATACCAAAGGATAAGAGGTCAATATGGGAGTTGCGACAGGTCAAGTTGCTTCTGTGGTCCATGGAATACATTTAAGGCTCGACCTTTGTGCTATCAATTTGTGCAGTATGAGTCAGAGTCACGTCCTTGATCTAATGAACCATAATGTATGTATCGACAATCTTCATTCTTTGATTTTCTTGTGACACATTGGCATGATTTGGAATAAATGAAAGACTGTAGTTGATCCTTCAATTTTGAAAGATAGGTGAAACCTGACAGTATCATTTTAAAGGACTATCCTTCAAATTGGGATCTTTACTTTTTAAAATAGATTGTCGTCTACCGATAAAATGGGAACAAAACATTCTTAAGTAATATAATGACTATATTATTGAGAACTTCCAAATCCCGTTTATAACCGTACACAAAGGCATAGATCTTTTGTATTCCACATGTTGCAAACCGTTTAAACGGGTTAACTTTGTAAACAACGTGCTAAACTTAGAACATGGTGTTAAGAGATGTTTATTTTTTAAATCCGTAGTCACGTGGGTCTTCGGGAACGTTTAACCGATCTTGTTATGTGATGTAAACGAATTGCGCGAGAAGGAATTCCAACGTTTATTTTTACACCGGCTTTTCCATATTAGCGCTGAATAAACTTTACATTATTCAATGAAAACGCGGGATTTCAGCATCTAAGAAGTCAGTAGATTGAAAATGATCTTTGGTTAAGTGTCAATGATGTCAAATCTTTAACGTTTATAACTCCCAAAGCACTAATCCCTAAGTAAGTTCCTTGGAACAACTAAATACAAAGAATTGGTCGACCAGAAAAATCACGAATACCTTTAATCGAGAACTTTTAAAAACACTTCATATCAGGGATACATACTGCTAAATTCACATCGAATTCAAACACTTCATAGTCTGAGTTTGAGGAATAGGATGTCACCATTCTCTCGGGAAAATCACGAATTATTTACTTAGGCCGTTATGTCTTAGTAGTAAAGGAGGATACACAGGGGTATTTGTAGGTTAATCATTTCAGAAACATTGTTGCGAGCACATCCTCTATTTGAAATATGAGAAGATATTATATCATAATCGATTGGGTCTCCATTGTCTCAAGTAAAGGATAGTAGCGATTAAAATAGAGAAATGTCGTTGGCGATATATGTACGTGAATTAAAAGAAATATTTTAACAATTATGTATAAACATACTTAGGACGTTAGAGAGTTTTCTTTTACAAAAAAACGCAATCCAAGACAAAATAATCAATCAATCAATGTTTATGTTTCAATCCAATAATGAGAAAAGGGGCGATTGGAATATTTGATCAGAGTTACCTACCGTTGCATTTAGCTTATATCACCTGCTTACATTTTTTTAGGTCAGCCATATACTGCGTTCGACCTATACCATACCCGAAAAATGGGGTGATTGGAATATCTGATCAGAGTTACCTATTGTTGCATTTAGCTTATTTCACATTTTAACTCGGCCATACACTGCGTTGAACCTATAGATACATCGATATGTTTTGACACAGCCATATGTTGTTATAACATTAGGTCAACAAACAGAAACACCAGATTGCCAGAGTCAACACATTAATGCCACAATGTAATAATCAATATTTCGGAAAGCAGGTTCCGATTTCCATGTTTTCTCTATTCATTAAATAACCATTAACAAGATAAATTGTTTGATTTGTGATCCGGGCTTGCGATTCACTTACCTTAATGTTGACGGCGTTTAGTCCAAACCTATTGGATATTGATTTCAATGTCGGCTGCTGCTGCAAATTACTCGAATGAGGAAAACAACTAACGGCGGTTTGTCAGTACATCCCAAAGAATTCCAGATAAGATAATTTATTACAGATTATTTTATGAGGATTGACAAATAAATGAACAAATTGATGAAGAAATGTAGATATTTCTTCACCTATTATTTCATTAATAATACATATCATATAGTTACGTTTTCTACCAGCAATTATACTTTTCAGAGACAGGGTTTTGACCATAATATACAAATAGAAAGTTAGAGGGTTTAACCCTCCCTAAACAATTACGACATTTGACCACTTTGTTGCGGACGGCTTTAGAAAACGTTGTGGAAAAGGAGAAAATGCTCGTAATGAGCAATCTTTCCTTTCCAAAATGGTTTCTGCCCTATCAGAAGATTACTTTCGTATTCCATCACTTTTGAAATGTCGCTTGCAAACTATTTCAAATCAGGAGAGTCGAAAATTTCTTGTTTGGGAAAGGGTTAACAAACATAATGGAACAATATATTTTCCAGAGACAGACCATTTCCCAATTCGCAGAATATTTTTGAAAGAAAAAATGGCGTTCCCAACTAATACTCACAAATTGCAAAGATCTATTTTGACGGTTATCGATCTCGATAAGGGGAAGTATGAATCGGCCGCGAGGTATACCGGTGTTCATTAAGATTAATTTATTTAACCTAGAATAATAAAACATGGTCTTTGATGTAAATGCCCAAGACGGATTCATGTGCTGCTAAATGTTATGTTGTTGTTGCTCAATTGGCCATCTGGTTAAAATCTACACTTAACCGTCTTTCACTCGAACGGTTTATTTGAAATGAATATACAAACCTCAATTTGCCTCCCACTGACTTTTTGGAACAACACTATCGTGTGCCATGTTTACCATTATCCCACTTCAATAACCTCGCGTACGAGTTTGGGACTGGCCTGAATTCAAAGCATTAGCAGACAACATTTGTGAAGTATAAAAAGTTTTCAAGATTCGGAATCTAAAACTAACCTTTGTGACAAACAAGATAAACTGTTATTTTTTCATGTTGGTACACAGGCTAACACTAGTGTACGACTCATTAGTTGAGATAAGATAGTGTATAAGGGTCTTTAACACACATTATTTTAAAACTTTAAGCAAATTGTATGTTGTGAGATCTCATCAGAATCATTTCGCCGAGACAATACTATTGAGTACCCACACTACAGGGGTGATAATGAAATTAAGAAATTAGCTTATCAAAAACGTCTTTAATCAGGACATTTGCCGACTTTGAGGCAGGATAACACATCATTTGCCACCATGTACCAATACTACTGATATTTCGATCGCTATGGACCAAGCCTAAGGAATTGGTTGATACTTTTATCACAAAATATTACATAGAAAACAGGTTTCAGCATATTTTAGATAAAGAAAATGAAAGTTTATATAACAAAACACAATCTGTGAGATAGTCTCTTTAACCTTTGTGAACTACTTTGAGACGCATTATCTCATCATGCTATCTAACGATACGAAATTAATTTTGCATGTCTCTATTCACCTACCTCACTAATAATCTAATAACGGACAAGTAGCGTATAAACAAGCGCGGTCGGTGCGTACAGTTGGTACGGGATCCTCTCCGATATAACAATGAAACTCCCGTGCCAACGTGTGCCTCGAGTAAATATTAGCCAAACGGTTTGTAATCCATCATCCATCCGCGAAAGTCAGTATAAATCTGACCACGTTAAGACATCAGTCCATAACAGAACATGTAGTATTCTTAGGATTATTTTACATGGTACTATTACTACACCCATCATTTTGTTGTTCATTCTGGAAAACGTTCTCAAAATGTAAATTGATCTTAATTTCCTCAACCTATATAAACTATTATCAAGTCAATGGAATGGACACCATGGCGCCTCGGAAATGAGGATTTTAGCAGGTATCTCTTCTATGTCCCTTTTTTGGGTGATAAGGTGCAAAAATCACTTCAAAGCACTTCATGTCCAGAACATCTGTATAAATACCTCGGGCTATAACTCGTACGGGGTTTAAAGACGTACTTTATGTGCTCACTGTTTGGGTAGAACATATTTTATGAAGACGTTCTGGTATTTAAACGGAAGTGTTTGAGTTATAGCAGCATCTGTTTTTTTCTTGTGATTGTTACGACTTGTATTATAATCGCGGTGCATTAGTCTTTTATAAATAATCAGAATCAATCTTTTCTCTTAATAATTTAGGTTTGCCATAAAAGTGTATTTTCACCGATGAAAAAATTCAGACTTTTATGTTGTAGTCTAACTTGAGATTACGATGTCTTTTGTTATGTACGATATGTTACATGTGTGTATATGCAGAGTTCAATTGCATCAAAATAATTCAAGGATATAAGTGTATATATAAAACATGGTTAGATAAGGATTGAAAAAGACAATGGAGTGCGCGTGAGGATTGGACATTTTTGATAAGTAATTAAATAATTTTCTGGATATACGTTTAATTTGCATTTTATTTGTACAATACAATACAATTTATTCCAGTAAAAAGGCCTCCGGCCCTCAATACATATACACATTACAAAATACAAATCAAAATCAGATGTAAATGATTTGCGACTGGTTAATTTCAGAGCAGCATCAGACAAAGTTCATGGTTTATAAAAATATCTAATACAACTTTCTTTGGGACTTTGAAAAAGACGATTGCACTAATAAAATATATGATTAAACGTTGGTTTTGAGGTAGATTTTCATTTGTAATAAGATGGAAAAAAAAAGAAAACAACATAGGCGTAGGAGCCGGGGGCAGCTAATATCAGACGGGGGCAGTATACTTTGGCCCCCAATATTCACAATGGAAGATGAAGATTTTTGGAAAGAAAAAATGAAAGAAATGGAATTTAACAGCAGAATTAATATAAAAGTGTATTTTGTGCTTTATTTGATACCAACTCGCCTTTTGTTACGAACAATAACCAAAACATTTTGACGTCATCATCGCAAATGGCAATCTGAATACATCAGATTTATCGTATGAAATCTCAGCTCACGGAAAGTAGTTTCAACTAACGAAAACAATGATGCAAATCGTACTCTAAGAAGTCAGACCCTATATTGTTTTTAAATATAAACTTATTTTTTACTGTTTATTGTAGACGAACTCGTGGCTGTGACAGCATGGTGGCTGTTACTTTTAGTTACTTTCAGTACAATATGCTTTCCGCGTGAGATCGAGTCTTGGCCAATCCTATTTTCTTTTTCTTTTGGTTATTTTGTCTTAACTAAGATACACATTTTTATCTCATCTGAAGTTGGCCCCCCCCCCATGTTGAAAACGCTCCTACGCCTATGAACAAACAATCAGTTTTGTCAGTGATCCTTATTTTGACTCCAAGTCAGATAATTAACTACAATAGCACGAACAACATATATTTGCCTTATTCATTCATATGGAAGTGTGTGACCTTGACAAATTGGAAGCGTTAGCAAATGATAAAGACAATAATATAATTTCAGAAATGTTTTTTTCATCTCTCATTAAAATCTTGGTTAAAATCGTCTTGACATAAGGAAAGGTCGCTCATAATTTGCAACCCACGGCATGAGAATATTCAAGACATATAACATAACCTATAAGAATAATAATTAGCATGTCACGATTTGAATGCGTATTCTTTATCAACTAATAATCAATCATAAATGTTGCCTTCCTGAAAATAACGTTTATTTTCAAAATTCTTTTTAAGAAACGACATGTATATATCTATGCTTTTCTGTTTTATTGGTGTTTTAAAGGATTTTGCTATTTCAGTGATTTGAAAATGAAGACACCAAGCATTATATAATGAAGCATGACATCATATTTCTGCAGTGTGTAGTACCTAATGCGGTTGTACACACCAAGGTGGTGCCCTGCGCATGATCATGTCACTTCCGGTAATCAGCATGCCATCTGTTCCGCCTCCGCCATCACCAGACATCAGGGACGAAAATGGCGCGAACTCGATCCAGGAGATTATAAAACCGTTTCTGATTTGTATGAAACTCACGGGCCTTCATCACCTTCGGGGGACAATAGGAAGTGGAAGAAATGCGCGCGCAAACTGCGCAGTGTTCTATCGATGTGTTGTCGTGTTTCTACTGACATTCAATTTTGTGTTTTCGATGGGAGAGTTTCTGAGTATCGGGAGCTTTGATGCGACCCTGCTAAACAATATCATATCTTCCATCTGGTTCCTGCAAGTGACAGCCTTCTCATTGAATAATACACTACAGTGCACGAAGTGGGACCGTTTCTACCGGGCGTGGGATCTCTACGCGGAGGAATACAAAGTCGACACTTTCTCTACGTGTAGACGACTGTCCGTCCGTATGGTTGTGTCCTACATAATCTGGTTACTTGTCGCGTCGGCCTTTATGGGCTTTAACCTCAGCACTCCACGACCTCCGTCTGGATTCATGCTGTACGTCCCCGAACAGGCCGCCATGTTTGTCGTGGTATCCATTGTCATTGCCTACTTCTATTTCATCAGTACGTGGTTTCTCCTGACGTCACAATTTACGTTCGTCTGCGTGACCTTGAGCCGGTTACTATGGCGACTATACAAGCGGATCAAGAAGTGTCTGGACCAGGGGACTATTTGCGAGAGGATCGAACTCGTAAGACAGCAGCACGATAAGCTGTGTCGGATGATCGACACCGCAGACGATGTGTTGTGCGTTTTCGTGATGACGACAGTGTTTTCCACCATACCGCTTATCATCCTGACGCTCTATTTTGTCCTGTTCCAGTCCAGCGAGTCAATGACCTTCAACTACTTCGCCACCTGGTGGTCGATATCACTCAGTACGTTACAGCTCTGTGTCGTACTACTGGCAGGAGGCACACTTAACTATGTGGTAAGTATGGATCCCGCCTTTTGCATTATAGAACTGTTGATGTTTCAGGAGAATTTTAATATTAGACAAAAGAGTAAGTTCTTTTGGCTTGGAACGCACGATTAAGGAAGCCACAAAAAGCATGTGTATCCCACAAAGCAGCGTTTCTGTCCACGCGGACTTATCTAAAACACACAATGTCGGCTGCTATGATTTGTGCAAAAGGCAAGTATTTTGCCGAAGAGCATAAAGAGTTAACTAAGTCGTGGTGAACTCTTAGTTCATCGGTATTATTTCATCATTTCGCAATTCTGCAAAAGACACGTGTTTACATTATGTTGACAATGTGAGATAAAGAATGTAAGATCAAATATGGCTATT
Source organism: Cerastoderma edule (assembly GCA_947846245.1). Taxonomy (NCBI): domain Eukaryota; kingdom Metazoa; phylum Mollusca; class Bivalvia; order Cardiida; family Cardiidae; genus Cerastoderma; species Cerastoderma edule. The sequence continues at coordinate 53,108,015 of OX401406.1, forward strand.
TCTTAAACTGTCCAAATGCTATCTTGAACGAAGGCAAACATTTCCCGGCCGTTTCGTTTTTGACTTAATCGAAGACTTTCCTTAAAGATGAAAGGCAGATAAAACAAACTGAAATTTGGTAGAAACGTTTTACCGCAATCGATATGTTTACCTAATAAAGAGTTTATTCATTCCCTTATTTCAAAGTATTGATTTGTTTTATTTTTACGCCATGGCAACAGTATTCCAGTTATCTATCTATATATGTAAAGGTTTATTTATCTATGGTTCCTGGATAATTTGCTAGAATATTTTCCAGGCACACAAGCCAGCCACGGTGTTACATAGAGCGGACCTAAAGCGGACCACCCCGGTCAGCGCACTTCAGGTATGACATGATACCGATTATACCGATTTGTTAGCAATGCATACAAACTACTTTTTCGTAGTCATCCAACACCAGTCATACATGCTTGTCAATATCACCATTTCCGAATAGCTTTTTAGTATGATAAACCTGATACATTTTTGTACTTTTCAATATCCGTCGCTTAGAATAAGATGATGTTAAACATCATAAAGATTTTTCCACATGAACTATAAACTGTAAATTCTATTGGTCAAAATTCAATCGATACAGTTAACCATTTGAAATAAACAGTTCACTTTGCGTAACATGGAGTTAGCTCAATGCTTTAAACCCCGGCTTAAATGGTTTTCACGGCTTTCTTTCAGCTATCTGTCTTCTTAAACAGATTAACCAGTCAGCCTATCGGATTATCGGCCGTGGGACTATTCGTGTTGGACAAGCCAACCATTATAACCGTAAGTGAATCTCACACCAGATAAAGTATATTAGATACAAGAGCAGTGACCTATTAACAAGGTTTCAATTTTCTGCTTTGTCCGAGTTTAATGTGTGAAGTGAACAGAAACAAAGTTAGTTTGTGCCCCTTGCATTACGAGGTTTTGTAGAGAGAAATCATTGTTACATAACACGAAACAATACTTTCATTATTCTTTATTTTCTCATCAAAGATTTGACATTGACAAATATGCCGAAAGTTTGTTAGGGATTGTATGTTGTAATCTGTAGTGTGTATCTGTCGGGAGATGTTGTCAAGTAAAGGAATAACTTAAGCTATAAGTTGAACTGTTCATGAGGGTGTCTTGTTGCTTTCTATGGTAGGTTAGTAAGATTTGAATTCTAAAACTTTTCCTGCTGTATGACGTTGATCAGTAAACTTACTTCATCTCGCCTAGAAATGGAGAGGTAATTTATATAATCATTATAAGGACATTGTTTGTATATTTACAGTTTGTCGGCAGTATCATGACGTATGCCATTGTAATGATCCAGCTAAAGCCGGGAGATTCAAGCCAGCCGATAACATGCAACTGTACCGGCTTTTAACATCGTTTGTTGGGTTGTTTGGCGATTGCAACAACAACAATAACAGTAGCAACAATTATAACAGCTACAACAACACACAGTAATGACAACAACAACACAACATCACTTATATCAACAGCATCAACATCAACCCCATCAACAATTAAACTAGAATTAAGAATGAACAATTCGACGTGTACGTGTATGTGGAATGAAGGGAGACAACTCAATAAGACATATCGCGTTATTGATGCCTCGAATGTATAATACAATTGGAATCGTCTCCCTTTGCAAGTAGCAGGCTTCGCTTCAAGCAATTCAGACATGGAAAAAAGTAACTTTTGTCAAACATTCGTCGCCCCTTACAAGTCAATATCCCAATTTCGACATAGGATCAATTTTTGGTGGCATTGTAATATATGTCGATTAAACATTTAAAGTTGTTTGACACAGATAGCGTCATTTATACATAAATACATGACATGTTCATCGTTATTCATTGCTGTTTATGCGTTTTCTCTTAATCAAACGAGCAATGCTGGTAGTGTTTCTGGATATTACTTCAGTAAGTAGTATAGATAAGCACAAACATACTGCAAATTGAAATTGCCTGGTTTTATTAAGCTTCCAAAAAATCATTTCCTTCACCATTGACGTGTATGGTAATCTGTTGTGTCCGTATAATGGATGTCGTGTTATTGTTACTTAACTTAAATACATGAATGTTTCTGTGTCAGTCGGAATGTGAATAAACCGTTGCGTTATAAAGTATATTATTTCATTTTATAACTAACATACCCTTGAATTATGGCAATATATCATTGGATCATGACAAATCTGGCAGTGTGTTTTGAGAAATAAACCGTTTGATTGCGACAGACCACATGCTTATGCCAAACACCAATGTCATCATCTTTATGAATAACCTACTTATACACAAATGAAAATCGCAGCATAATTGCAACAAATAGATTCAGCCTCAATACAGATCGGTCTTTTGGATACATTGGTTACAAGACGTTGGTTCCTTTCGTAGACGGAGGAGTAAATTTGCCGATAAAGAAATCGTCAACTTGACACAGCTGAATAAAAAGAATAATGAAGAATTAGAATCAGTAAAAATATGCTTTATTGCAACTGGTCGAATTGTCAGTGTCTTAATCAAGACCCTGTAAGGAATTTTGAGTCGAGGGATATTCTTGGACAAACATAAACATCCCTCGACTCGAAATTCTCTGCTGGGTATTTGAGCGAACAGCACGGCCAAATTAAAAACAAAATTCACCGGCGGTAGCGGAAAATTGATCGTCGGAACATGACGTACATAAAATAGTGGAAAACAAAAGTAATATGCTGAAAAAATGCATAAATACCTGCTCTTTCACGGACACCGCCATTTGCAATCTGTTTTACATCATAAACATTGATAACATGATCGCCTCGCCTGTTCTTATTACCATCAACATAAACTATTTGGAACCTGATTAGTCCAAATACATGTCATTAGTTCTGCTTTAACAACCATAGGAATTACGAAAAAAAAACGTATGGAGAGAAACAAGAGACATCACCTATGGAATAAGAGCTGTCAAAAAGAGAACACACTGCACTTTGTATGGTGCTTATCGCAGGGTCAACAACTTTTCAGTTATGTAACGACTTTTCTAGATTCACCAGTACCAGGCAAGGGCTCTGAAGTGGCTTGCCAAAGGCCACTCCAACGAAATCATAGGTGTGAGTTTGGCTTGAACACGGGACACCCAAGTTGAAAGTCGGCCACTTTCACCACTGAGCCACGCAGCACACTCAAGTCTTTGACAAAATGATAGTGATTGGGTAAGAAGCCCTTTGTTTCAATCTAACCTGATCCAAAAGATCATATAAGTTCATTTACATCAGCAAATTCAACCATCACCCTACCTTAAAGGAGTGTGTTCACAAATGTGAGAAAGTCAATTTGTTTTTGAATTGTTGTTTAGTAAATAATTAAAAGTAGCTTTTGAAAGTTTGATGAATTCACAAAGTGTTCTTCTATCTAAATATGTACAGTTTATCTGTGGTTTACATATATCTCAAAGATCGATGTTACACTTTTGGATTAAAATACCTTTTGATTCTCTGTATACCAACTTAATCGGATTTTTCAATGACCATTCTTTAGTGCGTATTAGATAACAGTATTACAGTTGTTGTGCTGTTTTAAACAAATTCATTTCCAACTTCTAAATTTCCTCACATCTGTAAACAAGTACCTTAAGTAAGAATACACATGTTATGCTCAATATAATTGAACTACTATTGAAATTATTATAAGGTATTCTATCCCTGATGGAAAACCTTGATTTGGATTGGTTGAATAATATATTGACATGTAAACCATGAAAGTATTTATCGTTTCAAGTGTACTCACCAAGCCACTTTTCCGAATAGTCTGATTTTGAATTTGTATTTACAAAATGAATCTCAATTATTTCTGTTATTGATCCATAGTAATTACCAACCCATGTTTATCTATCTTTACATTAAAATAAAATTTACATGAATGTAAGGTGGCAGATAAAAATTTCAATTCATGAAATATTATCATGATATAACTTTTGATTTGATTACGCCATCTTTGACTTTTTTTTAATCTGACTTTTTTACAAGTTGACCATCAGGGGTTGAATACCTTAAACACACTTCAGCTGTTCCTGGCTGGACTATTCGCATTAAACCGATTAGTTCCGGTCTCGGCTGATCCCAATGATCCAGACGTAGACATTTCAATTCACACATTTATAGCCAATCGGAACTACTCGGGTATTTCCGTGAGCTGTGAAATACACCTCGGATATAATTGTAGGGTTACAATTTTTTCGGGTAAATCGGCCTCCGGCGTACAACACATTTGCTAAGCGTGCACGTTAAGTAGTTCAATATGTATGGAAGTGTTGGACATCCTTTAAAATCATTTTTTTATCAGTAATTCATACCAAATGACGAAATTCTTGTTGTGACATGTAAAGTTGTT